>JAGFMF010011479.1:364816-380489 GCA_019455555.1 Galemys pyrenaicus | reverse complement strand
ATTATTATTATTGTTCTTATTCCTTTCCTTGATCCTCCTTTGGTTCCCTTATGTTCCTCCTAAGGGAGGAACCATCTGGTATTTTTCTTTTGCCTTCTCCTTTACTTCGCTAAGCATAATCCCCTCCAGATCCATCCATGTTCCCATAAATGAGTCTAGTTTTTCATTTCTGATTGCTGAGTAGTATTCCTGTAATCATAAAATTACTAGAAGAAAAAGTAGGCAAAACCCTACATGACATACACATCAATGACATCTTTGGAGGTACAACACCTATTCTATAATTCTTAAATGAGGTGATGCAGATAGTATTGTGAAGTAGTTAGAGGTAATAGACAATTACTATAAATATATTACTTTGAAATAGAAAAAAAATTGTATTTTTCACCCATACCCACATATCAGAGTGAAAGGAAAGAGATTTAGGCAATAAATAGCATGTTCTCTATCTTAAAATCCTATAAAATTGGCAGGAAATTTATACCAGTAGGAAAAATTGTATCAGAAAAATGACTGGAATAAGTCTGAAGGAGTAATTCCACAATATAAAATTCTAATGTAACTAAAGATTTTCCTAAACTAATCTGAATTGAACAAGGGATCCTCAAGAAGCCTGAATTGTATGGTGTTCAGCAGAACTGTTTACAACCAGATATTAAACTCATTTTTTAATATAAGGAGCTTTGCATGTAAGCTGATTTTAGGGACTGCTGAATGTCAAAATGTAAAATGGTCTTAATGGTGTCTCTGCTTTATAATGCATGTGGTCCAGTCTGGTATCTTCCTTTCTCATTAATCATCCGTGTTTCCAATTCACTGTTAAGTCCCAACCAATATATTGGACCACAAACATTTCTCAAACATTGACTCAATTTCTTTCTGGCAAGGAAATCTGTCTGCATGTAGTGATAGCTCTAAAATTGAAAAAGGGAGAGGAAAGAGCTGTCTTAGTACACACATGTAACTAGTTACACATTTCCAAACAGATCTTAGATAAATAAATAAATCTATATTGTTAGGATTCTAAGAGTTATGAAAGATATTCTGGGAATTAATTTCTAAGTTTCTTCATGATTTTTATTTATCTTCTAGAAATATGAATCAGTATTTCCTTTTCTTTTTACTATGTCATTGCTATTAATAATCCTTTCCAATTACTTAGTGCCTAATATGTAAACTATGTAATACCTAAACCAGAAACTGACAGCAACATTATTTACATCATCTCTAGTGAGAGCAAATTTTGATCACTTTATACACTACAGCTACATTTTAATTATGGAAAACTGAGATGTGGAGTTTTAAAAATTATCCAGTCATAAAAGCTATGAAGAGGTGATACCTGAATTGATCTCAGGTATATGAAACTATTTTCTGGGCAGAAAATTCCATTGTAATCTTTCTGATTATTTTTTTCTTCATCATACTTAGGTAAAAAATAAAGTATTTGTTAAAGACCTCCCTGGGGGAACAATGGGTCGAGTGATTCTCTGCGAAGCATCCGCTGCACAGCAGCACAAGTTTGATCTCCTGCCAGGGAAGGGACCCACATGGCACAGCAGACCTCTCCTGCGTCACCCACTGCTTCCCTCAGCAGTGTATTTCAGTCAATCTGCCTGTTCTGCTCCCTAATCTGTCGCTTATGAATCGTCTCGCCTCTCGTGACTCTGGCCTGTGCCACAGCTCTAGTATGATAAATACATATTAAAAAGAAAAAAGAAAGTATTTGTTAAGACAGGAATGCCTCTTGCATATAAGCATTGTTTTAGTAATATAGGCCTCTCAATATCTTACATAGAAATATTTATCCATATTCATAAAACATGGCCTTCTGATCTAGAAGACTAATATATTTGGAGATGGAATTTTTCTTTTCTTGAAGAATAGAGTCAGCAACCACATGTCTACAGGAAGAGGAAGGAACTCATCATAGGCTTAAAAGACAAAGAGGAACATGTTAGAACTGGCTCCAAAATTTCTCCTCTTGGGCTGGTACCTGTGTTGGGTATTCCACTTTGCTGTGTTAAATCTGCTCTCTAGACTTTTCATTTGGGTTTTTTACCTACATTGACTTTATCAAACCACTCATGTTCTTGGACTTCTTTATGGATTCAGTTCATGGGAGTTCTTGCAGAAAATAAGAAGATAAAAAAAAATAGATATTGTCTATTTCAAGGGTCAAACTCATTTCAAGGGTCACTGTTAGCTATAATACATCTACCTACCCAAGCTGTACATAACTGCTGTCCTTGCTTGCTATTATTGATTGAAGTACTAGAAGATTACCTACTTTTGAAAGCATCAGGTACTGCAATAGCCCTTGTTTTCTTTATACCATACTTACACTTTTGTAAAGCATCCATTTATGATACTTGTCTAACTTGCTGTGAGTGTTCATCTTTTTTCACCTGAGACACTGACTAATAAAATGGCTGTTGAAATAGTTTTGGGAAAGGGGTTTTCCCTTGTCAGAGTTTTAGAATCCAAATAAGATTCCATGATGGAACTCTTTATATATTTGAAAATAGAGGAGCTAACCAATGTGCTGGGGGTGATGGGACAATGAAGATTTCATGGGATTTGGAATCCTGATATAAAATGATCCCCACTGTTAGGATGTGACAAGGGAATTATGCAAGTGACTACTTAGCTGGTAACTTTGATAAGTCATGATTATAAAGATTGTGGAGTTGACTTGTGTCAGTAACCCAGAAAGTATGAATAGTGAAAAGGATAAACTGAAGTCCTTGAATGTCCAAGTAAGAACAAAATGAGAAAAAATTCAAATACCTGAGACCATTTTGAAGAGTCTTTCATTTCCTGTAATTGTAGTAAATACATGCTAAGAGCTTCTAAATTACAGGTTTATTTAAATCTAAAATATTGAAAGACTTTTATCTCAAGATGAAGGATAAGACAGAAAAGAAATCCTGAAACTCACCTAATCATTCTCTCCCCATTCCCTATCTGAATCACTGACTCATTCTTCCCCTAAATAAATGATTTTGACAGCCAGTACTTCTATTAACCATGTCCTCTACCACTACTGTATTCTGACTTTTTGACATGTGGTATCTTGCTGACCCTGGAGAGACTGCCAGATTTTAGAGGTCGTAAATGACACAAATGTAAACGTGCTTCAAATACACCAACTAATCCAGAGCCCATACTCAACACTTGTTTATTTGGCATCTCATATCCATGCCACTATTCTTATGCCCCAGAATCTCCTAAAATTATTCAATATAGTCAGTCTTAAGCTTGTTTACTGTGCTTTATCCTTCCTTCCTATGGAAGAAAACTACAGTAAAGGATCCTATGGATGGAAACTACAGTAAAAGTTTTGAACCATAGAGTCCCCCCTCATGGCCAACCCTGCTTCTTCCCAATGTGTCACCCCATGTCACAGCTTGCCCCCTCTTCTTGGAGCTGTGAATAATGAACTATATTTTTAATGGCATTCATTTTCTGATCAGCTGACTATACTATACATCAATATTTTTGTAACATGCTATATTTCATTTTTTAATTGGGGTAAACTTAATATAACTTTAGCTTTAGGCATACACTATAATTGGATTATTTGTATACACTATACGAATACAAATACCATACAATGCCACAATAATTCCAGTTATCATACGTCATCATATAAAGTTAGAATTTTTTTTTATTTTTTTAAAAATTATATTGTATGGTAATGTTGATTTACAACAATATATACATTGTACGGATATAAGTTTCCACCTCCAGATTTTTCTTTTTAGAAGAACTTTTAAGATTTATTTTGGCAACTTTCAAATATTCAATACAGTAATATTGACTGTTATTGCCATGCTTTACATTACATCCTATGACTTACTTATCTGAATTTAGTACCTTCTGATGCTGTAAACACCATCAGAAGGCCAACTGAGATGGCAGCCCTCAACAAGCCAACCAGAAAGGCCTCAGAAGGAATTACCACCCATACCTTAACCCCAGACTTCTAGTCTCTAAAATTATGAGAAAAATTTTGTCATTTAAGCCACTCTTTTATGCTTTGTGATAGTAGTCCTAGCAAACTAAATAAGGACAAACCACAAGATTCCCTGCAGCCACAGAACCAGGACTCTATTCAGGTAGACCTGAACATCAGAATGATAAGACAAGAGAGATTGTTCTTAAGCTTGAAAATCTAAAGTAAGTTGTCTTGCTAAGTTTTGGACTTTCTCAGAGCCCAAGATCCCCTTCATTTCTATTTCTCCCATTTTAAATAGGATGTCTCGCCTAGGCCTGCCCCATCATTGTATTTTGGATAATATGTCTGCTTTCACAAGCTCATAGCAGTAGAGAATTTTTTTTTCCAACACAGAAGCATGCCTCAGGTATAACCCATACTCATTGATAATTTTGATGATACTTAGATAACATTGTGGACTTTGAGTTGGTGATGGGATGGCTTAAGACTTGAAAAACATTGGGATGAAGTAAATTTTGCATCTGGTAAGAAAAATAATTTTGGGGAATTAAAAGGAAAAGTTGTGGGCTGAACTGTGTCAGCACAAAATCACTTGTTGAAGTACTGACCTTCAGTATCTCTGAAAGTGACTTTATGGATATTGGGTCTTTAAAGAGTATCAGTAAAATTGAGGTTTTTGAAGTGGTCCCTATTTCAAGGTAACAGGCATAAGAAAAGAACATTTAGGCACAGAGTGAAGTTAAGACATGAAGTAGACCATGTTAAGTTAAGACAATGTTAAGACACAAGAAGTAGACAAATTTATAAGTGCAGGAGGGAGACCTCAGAATAAAGCAATCCTGCCAGCACCTTGATATTAAACTTATAGTCTCCAGAATTATGTGAAGATAAATTGTTGTTAAAGTCATCCAGTCTGTACTGTTACTTTTTATAACAGCCCTAGAAATTTAATATATGACCCAAAATAGTATATTGTCACCATTGTAACAAATCAGCACATATATGGGAGCTTAAAGCATATAATGCTTCATTTGAAAGAACTAGATGTCATGTTTTCAAAATTAGGTTGACTGGACTGAAATCAATTTGTTGGCAGGCCTGTGTTCTTTATTTTTTTTTAACGATTTATTTATTACTTATGCATACAAGTACTGGGGTAAAGGCCAGAAGTGTGAAGGGTGAGAGGATTCACCACAGATAGAGCAGGGAGCAGAACAGGCAGATCAACAGAAGTACACTGCTAAGGGGAGCAGCGGATGAGGCAGGAGAGGTCTGCTACACCATGTGGGTCCCCTCCCTGGCTGGCAGCAGGGCTTGAACTTGTGCTGCAGTGGCTGTGGTTTGCTACATAGTGCATTGCTTAACCCACTGTGCCACCAGGGAGGCCCAGGCCTGTATTCTTTTTAGAGCTACTAGGGAGAATCTGTTTCCTTCCCTTTTCCAAATTCTACACATTAACTGTAATATTTGGTTTCTCTTTTATCACATGCCATCTAAACTGCTGCTTCCCTTGTTACATTTCTTTTTTTCTAACTAGTATTTTTCTCTTATGAAGCCTCTTGTGATTACTTTAGGTTCACTCAGACTATCTAGGAAAATCTTCCATTTCAAAGTCCTCAACCATATTGTAAAAAGTCCCTTTGATCACAACTGCAAATACATTCTTAGTCTTCAAGGATTAAGACCTGGAACTCTTAGGGGAGGTGTGGCAGTATTCAACCAACCAAGTGCGTTATCCTTCTGACCCTCATTTCACATACAGAATATATTCACTCCATCCTCAAATCTAAAATAATCTAAACACATTACATTAAGTCCACAATCTCATTTAAGCATCATTAGTTCAAAAGCTCCAAATATCAATATCTCAACCATTAAGTTAGGCAAGTGTGCTCTGAGTCTATTCCATTCTGCAGAAATTTTTCTCTCCCTTTGTAGAATAGAAAATAAGTTATTTACTTCCAAAATACAAATGTGGAACAGGCATAGAATAATTTCCATCTTATTCAAAGAGAAAAAAAAATGAGAGGAACAACAGATTCCATCAGTTCCCAAAGCAATTTCCCAAAGTGGGAGGGCTAACTTTTAGGTTTTAAGGCTTAGGACTAATCCTTTGTGACTAGCAGTTCCACCTTTTGGGCTTATAGCTCTGCCCTCAGAATCATCTCATGAAATCAAAAAAGGTTGGGAGGTTAATGTGTGCTTATTGCTGAGTAGTTTTATCTTTAAAACTTCAAATATAACTGATTCTTATTTTTCCAAATGTTTTATAACATTTGAAACATAATATGCTGAACACATACACAGAAAACATAAGATAGTTGATTTTAATATTTTAAGTAATATAGGAAGAGAGTATTAGACCAGTTTACTTGCCCATGTCTTCTGAACATAAAATACCATAGAATGTGCCAGGAAGATAGGCAAGAATTGTTGATTTTTCAGGATGTTCTAAACAAATGATCAAGATTTACATACTTATAAAGTGTTTCAAAGTAAATTAATAGTAACCTATTTCCAGATCTCTCTTTGTAATAATGATATTTTAGGCCTAGTTTTGCCAACATATCACCTGATATTCACCTCTATCTCAAGGACAATTTCTAATACGTTTCAGATGTAGTATATATTGTGGCTATATCAACTCCCAACAACACATGAGACTGCAGTGTCCATGATATTCTATTTCTTTAACAGTGTAGGCCAATAATTTAAATGGAATTGGCACCTAACACAGGAGTGTGAAATCAGTTTTGGCATCAATAACAGAGTTTTTCATACTGCTTTTTAGTCACACTCTCAGTTCTTCCTCTTACTGCCATTGTGTAAATACTCTTCTATTTTTCCTTTAACAGGTGTTACTAAGAGTCAATTTTCATGCCATGTTCTTTGTCAAATCTTGGAGTTTGGGAAAGATATTTAACCTTAACATATTTTGAAGAAAGGCTTCTCTGTGGGAACTAAATGTTATTTTACAACAGTCACATCAGGATTCTTATAGTTATTTTGTGAAATTTGTAGAGGTCATCAGCATCAAAAAGTAGAAGGGCCATGATTTTTAACAATGCTAGCTATTGAAATGTCATTTTTACTGTATTTACATAGGTAAGCAGTGTGGGACATAACAGGACAAGTAGTCATAAACAGATGCTAGGGTAAGAGTTTAATCAGATTGATTGAAACATCTTTTCTATTCATTTGTTTCTGGTATTAGAAATATTGACCTTGGAGATAGGGAAGATTTGTTGGAAGACAGAACAAATTTATGAGAAGTACAAGTGGATACATTATTACATTCAAAAGAAACTATACAGCCTGCCACAAACTTATGGATTGAAAAAATAACAAAGAGAAAACAAGTGGAATCATGGATGATTTTCTTGACCTCTAACGTAATAAGAACCAGCAACACTAAAAATTTGGACAAATTGAATAAATTACGATATGTGTGCTAATACGCATAAATAAATTAAATAGTACTTAGATTGAGGAATCATCAGGCTTTGCATAGGAAGCTTGACATCTTAGAAACCATAAAATGCTTAAGTCTGTGTGCTTGAGGGAACTTTGGGTTTCACTACACCTGTTGATTATCTCACATACTGAATTAATGTGATCATAGGGTATGAATCATTTAAGTGCATAGCTGTCTTTTGTTAACTGCTCAAGTCTTCCACAGGAAAACAAAATCATGAATGGAATAACTGCTGATTACTTACTGCCCTGATGACCTGTAAAAGATGATTTGAGATGCAAATACTACTGGTAATTTGCTACTTGGGTATTAGTTGGGGTACTTAGTGAAGTATTTTATTCTGATTATGGTTATCTTCTCAAGCTCTCCCGCCTAGTAGGAGAGTCCTGAGCAATGTGGATTGTTGTTCATGATTTCTGACTGAATAGTTCACCTTTTTTGATTTACTTCACACAAACTCCTTTGATTTCTCGGTAATTTCAAGTGTTAATTTACCTTTGAAAAACTTTGTTTTCCTTTCTCCTATACATCATTCAGAATCACAGTTTTAGAACAGTGTCAGGTCATGGGGAATATAGCAAAGTGTATACTCACAAGGACCAATGTCTTCACCAAAATGTTGGTTTCTTCCAACTGAATTCAATGATTTAACTCAATGTTGGGAGAATAAGATCCCCTATTAGTCACCAGTCACATAAAATGAATTATCTTCAGAAATTAATAACTAACATGTTTAGAGGTCAAATTAACTTAGACTGAATTCAGGTAAACTAAATCAAACTTAGAACCAACATCAGATTACTTTTATATCATTCTAAATAGCTTCTATTTTTGATTTCAAAACATACTTTCATTAAATTTTTCTTTATACTTTTATCTTATTGATATTTTAAAAATTATTTATTTGGGATGCTCTAGGGTAATTGGTATTCTCCCACACACTGACTTTAAATATAATAGTCTACTATTTGCTAGATACTGATTTAAAAATATGGTTTGTATTACCATTCCATGCCCATGATGCAACTCTATGCATTTCCTTTTGTGTAAATTTGAATTTGATCTAAGAAGTTAATTCACAATGTTTTCTTCTTGAATCTCAAATATTTGTAAGTACTTGCTTTGATTTGTTTATTGCTATGATTGACCTGAATGTATCTCTGTCTTTTCTAAATTACTTGTGGGGCTTATATTGTAATTTTTTAGAGGAACTATAATCCCATTCCCTGACATAATTAGTTACACAGCCATAATGACCCGTTCTGATGTATTAGTATTTTAATATGGTTATTGAAACAAAAACATGATGTGAATTATAGTGTACTAGTTTTTAATTTTATGTTTAAATGAAACTCTCAACATCACTATCATTGTCTTCTTACTGTCTCATGTACATATATACACGAACATGCACACAAAAAGGCATGTTTTGTCACACAGTTTAGTGAGGATAAAACAAACTATAGTAAATATCTACCTTAAAAGAGTATGACTGGATAACTATCTTGGAATATTAATTTTTGATTATTGTAAAATGTAGCTATATACCACTTAGGAAATTGGCTACCAAAATCTAAGCAACTTATAGAGTCCAAAATTTATAATTTTATCATCATAAAAATAATAGAAGCACAAGTACCAAGAGTATAAGTGCCAAGATTAATGAAAAATAATTGCTATTTGACAGTGAAAATGCCAAGTGGCAGATAAAAAAAAATCAAGTAAATTGAATAAATTTCATCACTGCAAATTTCTGACAGTAGAAGGAAGAAAACTAGTATGGAAAAAGTCAATATAACTATGTAATCTCAGTCATTAAAATAGTTCAACATACATTTTCTCCTCATAATCTCCACCTACTGCCTTTCACTAAAGTCCTGTCTTTCTCTCTATCCTTTTCTAGGTTTATCACTTGTAGATAGACCATTAGAATAAGAAACAGCAAAACCCTTAGGGTCACACAAATATTGTCATAAATATCACTTTATCTTAAATATTTCTGTACTATCATATTAAATAAGTACAATTCATATGTAGATTTTGTTAAAAATGAAAAAAAAACAAAAAGAAAATCTATTTACTTGCAAACAAAAAAAGTTCTGCTGCCGTGAATTATTCTTATAAATACATTGGGCTGATTGATCTTAAAAAAACAAAAAGCAATTCTTCAAAATACTGTTTCAAACATGCTTGCTGAGTTCAGTTCTTTTTCATGCAAAATTAAGAAACACTTCTTGAATTATTCTGAGAAGAATTTCTCAGCTGAGAAATTAAGTTCAATGTTTACTAGAAATGAACCCAATTATACTATAGGTAAAATATGTAAGGGATGTAAAACTATTAATTGGACTTAAATATGTGTCCAGCAGGAAGTAAGCCCACTTACCCTTTTGAAAGATATTTGCTGAGCTTACATATCATGCAAACACAATGTTTAGAATTCAAGGATGAGAAAAATGCAACATATAGAACAGCATAGTGTCTAGAAGGAAACAGAAATTTTAAAATTAGGATAAAGAAAATGAAGTGTTTCAAAGGGAAGATACCTACTGCTATGGAAGCATATCTGGACATATGTAATATCATAATAAAAGAAATGCTACTGTTCAACAGGGAGCAATGAAACTTTCTACAATACATATTTTTCCATAGGAAAAAGATAACATCAAACTTTTTTTTTAGTAGGTAACAGTTAAATATGAAAATAATGCAGGCATAGCCTCCTTAAATCAAAATGTAAAAATCTAGTCATAAAAGAATAATTGTTCTGCTTATAATCAAGATGTCTTGTTATTTAAAGTGTGGTATTAAGACATTAGAAAATGCATAAAGTCATATCAAATAAAAAGGTGAATCCAGAATATTTGTAAGAAAATCTTAATCAAAAGGAGAATCTTCAATCATAAAAACTACAGCTAACATCACAATGATAGTTGAGTGAGGGGTTTCTAATTCAGAAAAAAGACACGGTCTTCTGGTCTGACCACTTGTATTTAACATTTTGCAAAATTTTGAATCTGCCCAGTATATTAAGGTAAGAAAAATAAAATGTGTAGAGTTTGGGAATGAAGTAAAACTTGCATTATAGAATCAGCTATGAAGAAAGTAACTGGAAAATTCTAGTAAATCTTATAAATGTGCTGATAGATTTTTAAAGCACATTTTATAAGAATATAGGATTAAAGATACCAAAATGTATTTCTATACTTTACCAATAAAGTATTTGACAGTTTTTACAGTTTTGTTGAGATATAATTGATATACATAACATTCTATAGGTGCAAGTAATACATTATATATCGGTTTGATTAACACCTGTGTCACCTCATGTGATTACCATTATTTCATATGATGAGGATATTTAAGATATCTTCTTTTAACTATGTAATATAGTAGTATGAATTATTGTCACCATACATATTAGATCTCCAAAATTTACTTGTTTTATAACAGAAAGTCTGTACCTTTAACCACACTTCCTATATCCCAGCTCTAGCCCCTGACAATCTGAATTTAGCTTTCTTAGATTAATATCTGAGGCCATATGGTATCTGTCTTTGATTTACTTCACTTAGCACAAAGCCCTGAAATGCCAACCATGTTGCAATTGGTAGGATTTTGTTCTCTTTCAAGATGGAATAGTGCTCCATTTTATATAAATATATGCCAGATCTTCTTTACCTATTTACCTATATATGGACATTTTTTGTCCAAATAGAGTTGTTTTGAATAATGTTGCGGATATATATTTAAAGTATTGATATCATTTATTGTGCATATATATACCCAGAAGAGGAGATACTGTATATTAAGTTTCTTATCTTTTTAATTTTTTGAGTAATTTCCATACTGCTTCCATAGTGGTTACCAGTTTATATTCCCACCATTCGTGCACAAAAATTTATTTCTTTACAACCTTACCAACAATTGTTTATATTTTGTTTTGATTTGATGATAGTCTATCAAGTGTGAGGTAATTTCATACAGTTGTTTTCACTTACCTGATAATTAATAATGTCAAACTTCTTTATACATTGGCCATTTGAGTGGCATCTTTGAAAAGTATTTCTTTAGGTTGTCACCCCACTTTAAATGATTTAGGTGTGTTTTTTTGTTTGTTTTGTTTTGCTGTTGGTTCTCAGGAGTTTCTTATGTATTTTGCATGTTAACCCCTTATCAGATATAAGGTGGGCAATTACTTTCTTCCATTCAATACCATGCCTTTCCATTGTGCAGAGGCTTTTTAATTTGATGTAGTCCTGCTTGTTTATTTTTGCTTTTGTTGATTGTGCTATTTCTGTTGTATCCAAAATAAATCATTACCAAGGCCAATATCAATGTCACTTCCCCTGTCTTATCCTATGGATTTGATGGCTTCAGTCTTATGTTTAATTATTTTATCCATTGTTCTTTGCATGTGGACATCCAGTTTTCCAAGCACCATTTATTATATTATTGTTATTTAATATTGGATATTAATACAAAACTATAGTAATAAAAACAGTACAGCATTTGTATAAAAGCACACAGATCAATGGACTAGAATTGAGAACCACAAAATAAAAACAACTTATGATAAGTTGTAAATCAGAACAACTTATGAAGTTAACTTATGATAAAAGTGTCAAGAGTTTACAATGGACAAAATAAATCTCTTCAACAAATAAGGTTAGGAAAACTGAACAGACCTGAAACCATCAAATATACAGGCAAAACACTTCATGACACTGTTTTCAGGAATGTCTTTGGTGACTTGATGAAATGATGAAAATCATAGTGAGATACCATCACACCCCAAGAATAAAAGTCTACATCAAAAAAATATTTTTCATGTTTCTGATGTCACAATTTGCCCCCTTTTATATTGTCCATTCATTAAAAATTATATGTATAGCTGAATATTTTTGTCTTCATATATTTTAATTAAAGTGGTTAGCACACTGTCATATTACATATTTGAATTTCACTACATACTTTACTTGTGTTTTATATATTCATATTTTTTCATGTTACTTCTGGTTGAATAACCCCTTTACTTTTTATTGTAAGGCAGAGCTAGTGGTGATGCATTTCCTCAGCTGCTGCCTATGTGAGACAGTATTTCTTCATTTCCAAAGTACAACTTATTCAATTAAAGTGTCTTTCAGTATCTCTCCTTTTGGCACTTAGATATGCCATCCCACTCTCTCCTGGCCTATGTGACTTCTACTGATGTACTCATTTATAGCCTTATGTAGGTTCCCTTATAAGTATCAGTCTTCTCTTCTATGATTACTTGTAAGATCGTCTCTGCATTTTGGCAATTTTATTATAATGTGTCTTAGAGAATATCTTTGAATAAAAAATTTTTAGGAGACCTATAAGTTTAACGACCTTAGATGAATAGATTTCTCCTCAGATTGTGAACTTTTCAGCAATTTCTTTAAATAGCCTTCTGCCCCTTCTTTCTCTCTTCTTCTGGGATATCAATTATTTGAAGATTGTTTTATTTGATTGTACACTTTATTTCACATAGGTTTTCTTTATTCTTTTGCATTTTTCCTGTTTTTCTGAGTGTGAAGTAGAAGATAGGACCTTAGAAATTTTGCAGATTCCCATTGTTTGATTTGTTTTACCATTGATGCTCACTATTGCATATTCATCTAACTTATTGTCATCTTTGAAATCAGGATTTGTTTTATGATTTCTATTGTTAAATTTTTCATTTGTTCTTTTATATTTTTCTAAGTTGTATATTTTCTTATACTGCATTAGCTTCATTTAACTGCTATTTTAGACTTCTTATGTGCTAAATTGTACATTTTCATGCATTTGGTACATTTTACTGGAAAATTATCATCCCTTGGTAGTGTGTTATTGCTTTTATATTTTATGTTCTTAAAGGGCTGCATTGCTGGTTTGTATCTGACTTAGTAATTATCTTCAGTTTTTACTGACTGATTTTAGGAGAAAAATATCTTTTGACAGTTCTGCTGAGCATTGGGAAATAAAGACTATGGATGCCTTTCACAGATGCATTTCTGTGAAAATGTTGAAGTTTTTTTAGGTATCGGGGGGGTGATATCTGAAACTGGGCTCAGGAGTTTTTGAATTATTGAGTTTATCATAATAATCAGTGTAATCTCTAAATAAGGTGAGCCAAATCTGAAATAATTTTTATGTTTTATTGGAATAAAATGTCTATCAGTTATACAAATGCATAAATGTTTTTAGGATAAATATTTAGGCATAGAATATCATTTAGGCTTACTCCTGAGCCAATAGAGACATTTGGTAAAACAGTAAGGATTATTAAAATTTTTAAGCATAGCATTGTTTTGTTTATCAAACCACATTCGTGAATACTATGGACCTATGTAAGTTGGAAATGATAACTCTTGTAGAATCATTCTTGCATATTTTAAGAATCTGGAGTCTCTGGCTGTCACATTCAGAACCATTAACTCATCACTATAGCAATCCCTCCACCTGAAAATTTTCATAGTCACAAAATCCACTGTGCATAAAATTAAAATCATCATCTCAAATACGTTTTCCATTTGTTCACAAAAGACTTTCTCTGATTTCATGTTTACAAGTACAGTGATTAAACAACACTCAAACTCTCTCTCTCTCTGTTCTTTATGTAATGTGTACATTTTCAAGAACCTAGTACACTTGACTCAGCTCCTCAAGGGTTCTCTTTTATTTTTGTCTACCTGTAGAAAGGATGCATTCAAGTCTGCCTTCCCATAGCATAAGTCTGAGGGAGAACTTTGCTAATCCAGCCAGGGTTCCTGGGAAGTACATAGAGTGTAGACGCCTGTCTTTGTCCCAAGTAAAATCTAAATTGAGAGAAATGGAGTGTGTCACTGAATGGGACACCGACAAGGAAAACAACAGAGAAAAAACACTACAGACTTCACTACTTTCCCTATCCTATAGTATCTGTACCAAAAACTGTGAAATTCACTGACAGCTGAGTCAAGTCTCAGAGAGAAAAGTAAACATTAATGATCCCAGGACCTTCCTGACAGTAACTGACAACTGCTGTCCTCTTCCATCCCACTAATACAACCATTGCATATAGATGTGCATCTAAAGAACCCAGTAGAAAACAAAAATAAATATCCTAGTTATGAGTTGCTTAAGTCCCCCTGGGTATAGAAAAGTATAATTTAATTCCTGGCCACTTGAGACCTCAGAGTAATATGACATTCTAAGGAGTGTTAATAGCTTTTCTTGATACTGAAAACCTGAATCATATGTTATAATTAATGCTGTATTATTTCAATAGAAAATTAATTTTAAAATGTGCAATTCAATTGATTTCAGTACATTAAAAATTGTGAAAATACTGCTACTAATTCAAGAACATTTTCATCAAAATCTCCTTCCCCCATGAAATAGTGCTATATCCATTAGCAGTCATTGCCTCTCTGCTTCTATACTCCCTGGCAACTGCCAACCTACTGTATGACACTGATTTGCCTATTCTGGACATTATATAAAAATGGAATCCTATGCCATGCCTGATTTCTATTACTGAACATAACATTTTCAAGATACAGCTATGCTGTAATGTGAATTGTTGTTACTTCATATTTTGTGTGTTATTTTATTACATGGATATATTAATTTTTATCTGTTCATCAGTTGATGAACATTTGGGTTGTTTACACATTTGCCTATTATGAATAATGCTGCTTTGAATATTTGTGTACTTTTTTTGCTTACATTTTCAAGTAACTCATGCATAGAACTAAGAATAGGTTTACTGGATCATGTTTAACTCTTTGTACAACTTACAAACTGTTTTCCAAGTTGGCTGCACCAATTTACATCCCCCAGTTCTATTTTTCCCCATATTCATCAACACTTCTTTTTTTTGTGTGTGTGTGTATTTAACTTTTTTTTTTAATATTTATTTTTTTATTAGTTCTATTTGACATCATTTGTAGTCCCCAGGGGGTACCCACTACCATTTCACCCGTGCACCATCACCTCAGTCCCTTGTGCACCCTCTGGCCTCTTCCCCGTCTTTGCCCTCCCCCCTCCCCCTCCCCTCCCCCATGCTCGCTTTGGTTTATCCCGGCTTTTTGGTCTTATTAAGTTTTTGTTGTTGTTGTTGTTTACTTTTGGTTATAATTGCCCAATTCCCATATGTAAAAAAATGAAAGTGGACCACTATCTCACGCCATGTACGAAAATCAACTCAAAATGGATAAAAGATCTAAATGTAAGACCCGAAACTATAA
>JAGFMF010011479.1:342425-358944 GCA_019455555.1 Galemys pyrenaicus | reverse complement strand
CCCTCAACCCTCCCCCTCCCCTCCCCACCAGTTGTCCCCAGTCTGTCCTTGACTCCTCATTTTTGGTTTCTGTGTCTTTATTGCTGTTATTGTTATTATTATTATTGTTCTTATTCCTTAATTTTGATATGATTTCATTAAAATGAAAGGATATAAGATGTCATTAGCTTAAAAGACCAAAGTCTCAAATCACAGGTATTATGTGTTCATTAAAAAAAATCAAACCTTAAGGAAGAACTGTGGACATTCAGAGTACACAAGCTAACAGATACAGAGGCCACTTGCTTGTATGAAAATGCATACATTTATATCCCAGTTGTGTAGCTCAAGATAGGTATCTGATTTCTGAACTGTGTATTAGTTTAAAAACCCAATTGCAAGTTAATTAAGTTATATTTTTGCCTTGTTAATGCACCAATGCATTATAACCTTATACCGAACTGATAACAATTGTCAGAAACATGCAGTAACTTACAGTAATGGTAGGGCATTTGTCACTGACACTACATGACCTTGCAAGTTGCTCAGGCTCAGTTCTTATCATGGTCATTCTGGGACAACAAAGGGGTCATGGAAAAAGGAAAGGGTATGAAACTTGTTGACAAAAACAAGACATTAATGAGGCAGTAAACTAATCCACACAAGGGAAGAGATACCTATAGGGGGCAAAATATAAATCTATGAACCATAAATGAAGTCATTCCAACGCATTCCTTTTATTTGACATCCTAACTTGAGTGAAGTAGCAAGGAATTTGGAAAGAGAAGCTAAAATGGATAGAGGTTAACTATTTTTAAACTTTTCTGCCCTTATCATCTAGGTTTCAAAATTGTCTTATTTACTGTCTCTTATAATTAATATTTCATCACTGTTCAGAGCTTTTCCTGATAACCCGCTTATGGCTTCAAGGTAGGATTTTATTTCACTATTTTTACCCTGATACATCTGACATAACTTCTTAAGAAGACCAGAAATTCTTGTATGGTCATGCAGGATGTGTTTTTATACCACAGACTAAATTTTTCTTTAAGATTCATTTATGGAATTCCTCTGGAATACTTTTTCTGAAACAAATAACTCAATCCAAAGTTATAAATGAATATCTACATTGACTTCTGTCATAAGATTACATAGACAAGCTGTGAAGCTGATGTATATTGTTGATACCAATAAACACATATACAAGCAGTTATAGCTATATAACAAACCTGTTGAAATCATACTGATGGCTATCAGACACATGAAAAAAATTTCATTATCACTTATCAGGGATATGTACCACAAGGAACTTTCAACTAACACCAGTGAAAATGCCCCATGTCAAAAATACCAAAAACAAGTGTTGGTGAGGATGGAGATAAAATGGAACCCTGAGTACTGTTGGCAAAATGTGGACTATTCCAGTCTCAATGGGGAACAGTATGGTGGTTCCTCAAAACAGTAAAATTGATCCATTATTTGATTCAGCTATCCATCACCTAGATATTTACTCAAAGATGCTAATTTAAGGACACACATACACTCCAATGTTCCATTTCTATGTTCACTGCAGCACTATTTACATTAGCTAAGATAAGGAAATAACACAAGCACCCAACAACAGGTAAGTGGATTTAGATAATGTGGTATGTGTGTGTGAGCACAGTGGAATACTATTCAGCTAACTATAATAAAGCCCAGCCATCTGTGATGATATGTAAAGAACTGAAGATGATTATGCTGAGAAAAATAAACAAGAAGAAACCGTATACATATTGTCACAAATGGCTGAAATATAACTGCAGAAACCATAAGGGGAAGTTGGGAAATGTAACGAAATTGGGGAGGGGCCCAGTGAATTATGGTGGAGATTATCGGGGCTTTGGTCAGAGCACAATGTAATAAAACACAGTTAACATACCCCTAAAATAGTGTCACAAACAGAATTACCTCAAACAGAAAAAATAAGTAGAAAGTGTATATGCATTAATAAATCTGACTAAAAATGCATGTAAATCATACTAGTGTAACTCTTAAAATAGACTAAAGATGGGATAAACTAAAATGGAATAGTAAATGACTCATTGTTCATAATTAAGATGTGTACACACACAAAATTCAGTGAGAATCTATTATGTATAAATACTGACTGCCCATTATTTACAGTCCTTTCATTTGGTCGAATATAACTCTAGTCTCCCCTAAAGACAAGAAAGGATTGTGTTGAGTAACAATTGCCCTTTCTCCTCCATGTAGAGACTCTGTTCTTAGAAATCCAGAAGTGCAATTTTTTTCTGTTCTTTATTTCACCTTGTTCACAATTTAAAGCATCTATTATTTATTAAAATGATTTGCAGCTGGTTAAAAGGCCTGAGCTATGGTTCTCACATGAAGAAATTAGGATGAATATAAGATGATGAGTACTTCATTATAGGTGTCATTATGACTTTACTCCAAAATTGCATTTAAACATTAAGCACATCCCTTAATGGGGAGACAAATTTAAAGTATATTCAGTGGTATGTTACATTAGACTGTTCATTTTTCCTTGTTAAAATAACTATAAAGTTTCTGATTAAAAAAGCACCTGTCTCCACTACTATACTGAGTTATGAATGGAAGTATGCCATTAACATAAAGTCAGAATATGTCCAGTTCTTTTTTTATTTTTAATTTACACTTAACAATTTTTTTCAAATATAATGGTGCTATATTAAATTAAAAAAAAACCTGCACAGTGAAAGAAACTATCATTAAAACAAAAGACTCTACTAAATGAAAGGAAATATTTGCAGTTCATACATATTACAAGAGGTTGATATTAAAGATCTATAAGGAACTCCTACAACTTAACAAAAGGAAAACTGAAAAAAGGTCAGTAAAGTTAAATAGACACTTCACAATAGAAGACATAAGATGGCAAAAAGGCACACTGCTCATCATCAGTTATTATGGTTTTGATTTGTATTTTCCTGATTAATAAAGTACTGACTCACTTTCATGAGAATGAACAGTGTCAAAAAAGATCAGAAACAACAAGTATTGAGAGGATGTGGGAGAAAAAAAAGCTCTATTATACTGTTGGTGGGAATGGAGAGGAGACTTCTCCTACCCTAATGGAAAACAGTGTGGAAGTTTCTCAAAATACCAAAAATAGGACCTACCTAACCATCCACCATTTGTACATGTAGGTGTCTAGCCAACGAATACAAAAACATTGATATGGAAGGATATATATATATATATATATATATATATACACACACACACACACACACTCCTATATTCACTGTAACACCATTTACAGTAACCAAATTATGGGAAGACCCAGTTGGCCAAGGACAAATGAGTGGATTAAGGTATGTATATATATATACACACACACACTGAATACTATTCAGTAATCAAAAAAAAAAAAGAACTCTTGCCATTTGTGACAAAATGGATGGAACTGGAGGTTATCATATTAAGTGAAGTGAAAAGAAGAAGACAAAAATCACATGGTTTCATTTATATGTGGACTATATAAACAATATGTTCAATTTCCAGGAAAAGAAAAAGATAGGGTAAGAATGAGGGGATGGGCATGGAGGAGTGTTTTTACAAGAGAAAAACTGAACTGCTTTTGGCTGATATGTTTCTGTCACATAATCACTTTCATCTCACTATTTCAGGTCTAATAGAATTCTCCTAGGATTTTCTCTAGAATTTCCACCAAGCCTAATGCACTCACCAGTCCTATAAAATGTTTCATATTCTTTCACCTTGCCTCAGTTAAGATCTTGCCCCATTTACAGTGGGATTGCATCCCAAAAATCCATTTTAAATTGAAAATATCAGTGCAGGCAAACAAACTACAGAGTATTACATGGCTGACTGGGAGATACAACTCCCCGCTACTGTCCAGCACCTCTAGAGAGTATCAACTGCATAATGCAGGCCTGGAAAATGATGTAAATTCCAAACTCAAGGTTTCTATTGAAGTGTATTGCTTCTGCACATCATAATGTTGACAAATTGCAAGTCAAACTATCAACCCTGGGGACCATCTGCTCTTCATATTTTCTTTCCTCACTCAGGTTCATCTCCACAGGTTATCTCTTTCCTCTGAAAACAGTCAACAGTCATATACCCAATTCCTTTTTTTTTTTACTTCCTCCAGGGCACTTCTATCACTATTTCTTCTTTTCATTACAATGTAATCAATACCACCTCCTATTTGTATCTAACTACCATGGGCCATTTTCCTACAAGCTTTCCATTTACCATGGTCCCCCCATAACAGAGTGGATTTCATACCATATTTTCTTTCTTTATGATGAAGCTTCAAGGAAATAATAGCACTATGCAAGTCAACTCAAGGTAAAACACCTCCTTGGCAAAGTCACCAATAGAATGTCACCTCTGAAACCTGAGATATAAGACAACTCATTTGCATATAGTATGCACCTACCAGTTGGCAGGGGCAGTCTGTCTAATGTGACTTCATGATTAAAAAAAAGTGATTATAAATATAACAAATCATTTTGAGCATGTTAACATGTAAACAATATACTTATAAAATCAACAAACACCAAGAGTAATGTTGATCATTTTAAACAAATCTCAGTTCCAAATTCTTCCTGTAGTGTCATCAAAATGATGACACATCAAATTATTTGTTTACATTTTAGCCAAGTGCACATACTGCTTTATTTGTGGTTGTTTAGGAATGATAACAATGGGAAAGTTTAGTATTAAAAATATCGGTGATGGCAGATTCTAGTACGGCGATTACTATTTTCCAGGCATTGCTTCATATACATCACCATATTTAATCCTCTTAGCAACTTATTTCCATCTTATCAGTGAAATAAATGAAGCATAATAAGGTTAAATAGCTTGCACACATAACCCGCTTTAAGGGAACTCATGCAACTAGTTTCTAGAATTCATAACCCAAATCAATGTCACATTGCTTCTCTTATTCAAGTCTCCCAATTATAGAAATCTGTATACCTGTCATCAGTGTCATTTTGGGGTTCAACAAGGGCTATTCTTGAAACGCCTGACCCCTCATTTTGTACAAGTCATTTCATTCAGTTATACCATTATTGAGAGTTTAATAAACAACACTAGTTAAAAAGGGTGGGGATATATTCAGTCATTCAAGTAAATTGAGCAATCCCTAGAAAGAGAAGGTGATAGGCATTCAAATGCAATTCACCTCACCTTAATATATTTTCATGTAATGGAATGGAAATTAAACATAAATGTCATTGCTTAGAGGACACTATTTCTATTTAGATACTTTTCAGTAATGCAGACAAAATGATTAATTTTTTGTCAGAAAAAGCTGCCAGTCTCACCCTAAGACACTGAAGAATGCTCATCAGATGTTCTGGAGAAGTGATAATAGTACTCTACAAATAGGAGTAAATACAAAAGTGTGGTCATGAGTCTCACGATTACTAAGGAACTGAACATAAATCCTGGCTACTGTTTCAGTTTCAGAAGTATTTGGTTACTAAAGATAAAATATAAGTTATCTATATGTTTACACATTTCATTATAACAAGCAGCATAAGAATGTTATTGGACTCACAAATCAATAAAATAAGTTATTCAAATGTCAAGAGTACAAGTTTTTTCCTTCAGTAGACTGAAAGCATTAACCTAAGGAAAAACTTTCCATCTGTTTTTATTTTCTTGAAATGTAATGTCTTGCTACATTGACTTTCATTCTTAAAATTTCCTGCAGTCTGATTTGTTATGTGGAATAAGTATCTGTTTTGTTTTGTTTCCTCTGGGGAACTTATCTGCTTTTCTAACATCTCTTCCCCTCCGTTTACCCTTGCTCTATCTGTTTCCCCCTTTTTTCCTCTCTCTCTGTTCATCTTTATCTCTTCTCAGAATACTGGATCTCAGAATTTAAGAGGTGATTTTTTTTTTTTCTTTTTGCTTGTTCTTTTGCTTTATCTTGGAAGGGGATTGAGAATGGGTAAAACAGGTAAAGGGGATCAATTGTATGGTTGTGGATACAAATGACTTTTGGTGAGGCTCATTATGTAATGCAGGCAGACACTGAAGTAGAGTGTTACAAGTCTGAAACTTACATAATGTTAAACCAATGTTATTTCAATAAATATTCTTTAAAAAAACACTCATCTCAGAAAATCTTTTAATTATCCTTCATTATCTCAACTAGGTAACAGATCAAAGACCATGACTATCCCATGTACATAATTCCTCACAATTGCTTTCCATCTTGGAACCATTTCCTTCTCCTTTCTCTGTGTACCTCTCCAGAGATTAAAGGTACCACTTTCAACTTTTAAAAACATGTATTCCTACAAATGGCCCTAGTGATCATTTTTGATTGCTGAATAGTATTCCATTGTGTATATGTACGGCATCTTCTTGATACAGTCATCTACTTTTGGGCATTTGGGTTGTTTCCAGGTCTTACCAATTATATAAATAGTGCTGCAATAAACATGGGGGTACAGGTACTCTTTTGTATCGGTGTTTTTGTGTCATTTGGGTAGATCCCTAGGAGTGAGATTGCTGGATCATATGGTAGTTCCATCCCTAATAGACTGAGACTTTCCATCGTCCTTCCATAGTGGTTAGATTAACTTGCATTCCCACCAGCAGTGTAGTAGAGTCCCTTTTTCTCCACATCCTCGTCAACATTTATTGTTGTTGGGTTTTTGATGTGTTCCATTCATACCAATGTTAAGTGATACCTCATTGTGGTCTTAATTTGCATTTCCCTGATTATGAGAGATGTTGAACAATTTTTCATATGCATGTTGCGCATTTGTATGCCCTCTTTGGCGAAGTATCTTTTAAGTTCTTCTGCCCATTTTTTGATTGGGTCGTTTGCTTGGATTATCTTGAGTCTTATGAATTCTTTTTATATCTTTGTGATCAGTCCCTTGTCAGTTGAATGGGGTGCAAAGATTTTTTTCCCAATCAGTAGGGAATCTTTTTTTTTCATTTTGGTTAATATTTCGTTTGCTGTTCAGAGGATTTTTAACTTGATATAGTCCCATCTGTTTATCTTCTCTCTCATTTTTATTGTTTTGGGGGAATGCGTCTTCAAAGGCATTACTGAGATGTATGTCTTGTAGCAAGAAACGTAGATGGAGCTAGAAGGAATTATACTCAGTGAAACAAGTCAGAAGGCAAGAGAAAAATATTAGATGGCTTCACTTTTAGGAGGAATGTGAAAGAACAACTACAACAAAAATAAAAAAGAAGAGAACAAGCATTTTCTATAAATTTGGAAAGTAAATAAAGTTTAGAAGTAATTTTGTGATGATCTAAAGAAAAAAAAGATTTGTTATAAAAATATTTTGAACATCTAAATATTAAGAGAAACTTAGGAACAAACTAGAAAACAGTAAAAGGAAGATATGGTCAATTCATGAGAAAGTATAATGGGGACAGTTTTTGTGTGTGTTTTTGTGTGTGTGTATTAGGAAGTATTTTTTTCTTTAGTAATTATCATTGAATGAAAGCAAAACCAGTCTTTGAATCATTCTCCTGAGCATACCCCTCACTAAGATATGTATACACACACACACACACACACAAAGCAATTGATGAGCACTAACAGGACCTCTCAGTCTTCCCTAACAACTTATTCATATTTAATATTTTAATCTACTTCTCTGTCTTCTCTGAATTTATTTCCACTTATTTCCATCTTTTAAACAACTTTCAGTAAGTGGCTAGAAGCTGACACACCTCTACTGCACTTCATACATTAAAAATATGATTAAGGACATTTTTTGTGATGATGGATAAATGTTTTTCCCAAAAACATAACAATGTAATTCTAAGAAGCTTTTTTTCAAAGTATTACAACTTAATACACCATTAATTAGTTACTAACATGGGAGAATTAGGTTTAAGTGCACAAACAACTGAAAATATTTTTTTAAAGATTCATTTATTTATGCATATAAGTATTATACAATTAAAGGGCATATATGTGAACTAACTCTAACCAGAAAAATGCAAAAATAGAATTTTTAAAACAAATCACATTAAAACAAATCACATAAGAAAACCAAGGATACCTTGGTTGATTATTTTATATCTGCCTTATGTGAAGGTTACTATTTCCCCAGGTTGCAACATCATCAATATTATTTCAATACAAAAGTGTTAAGGGATAATAATACAAAAATACTTAAAGAGGTTCTGAACATATATTAGCAGTTGAAAAGGAAAGTTTATTTAAGTGGAAAAACCTAGGGTTAAAACTACTAAGATATGATGAGATGCTTTGACCTTAAGAACTAGGATGAGGATGAAAGATTCAAGGATAACCAAAATCAGGGGGATGGTTCAAGATGGAGACATAGGAAGTATCTGTACTCACTTCCTTCTGTGAACACACCAAGTAAACAGAAACATATGGAAAAATCCCCTATGAAAGTTTCTGAGAATGATTTTAGCAGCTATTTGACTGCAAAGATTACATCAAAATAGGTATGAGAGGCAACCATATGGTCTCACCATAGTTCTTGCCCCACATTAAGCACTTCAAGTCTTGGGAACTGCAACAGCGAGGCAGGTCACCTAAAATATCTAACTTTTAAAACCAATCAGGTGTTAAACCAGGAGACAAAAAGTGGTGGCAAACAGCTTCTTTGTTCAGCACCACAATTACAGGGCATGCACATGAGCTAATTCACCCCAAGAAACAGTGAAAATATAGAATTTTGAAAAGCACCTAAATCATATATAAAGGAGACCCCTGAACTAATTTTAAAGCATCATTCAGGGGGCAAGGATTTTTTCAAACTTTTTTCTGGGTACAAAGGCGATAGCAGACACCATTTTTGTTTCCATCTTATTTTTAGTGCCATTGTAGTCAGAAACCATTTTAGCAATAAACCTATCTTGCTAGAGTCAACAAACTACTTACCATGCCTCACTGCACTGTATGTGCTTCACTCTTCTGGGCTCACCATGCCCCTCCCCAACACGCAGCACCACAGTTCTACCAAAGCTGGAAAAGCTCTCAGGAAACATAGGCTAGAAAATTCTGCCTCAGCAATCATTCTTGACCAAGCTAGCACTTAGCAATTATAAACTATATAAAACCCGTGTCTTGCAATCACCTCAAGGTACACTACACTACCAGTGGGCATGGAACTCAGCAGGGTTTATGTCTGAAGGCTACCAGCACTGCACACATTGGCATGCTTTAAAAACTAATACATGACAACAAATTCTCATTTTTGATTGCATAAATGACAAATGATTAAAATATTTAACTCACATTGAGAAAATCAGGTAGCCAGTTAATACAATTGCTTTTCAAATGTTGTAACTAGCATAGTCCACATCTGGGACAAAGTATTATCAAAGAGTTCATGATTTCTGTGACAGCTCTTCTTCCTAATTCTCTTTTATAAAACAGTGTCTAGTACTCAAAGTGAGGGGGTGACATCACTCTTAAAGAATGCCTTTTCTTAGATGTACAAATTCATCTAATAGTATATATAATATTTTTAAACTTGACACCCTCATTTTATAGTGTTTATGATATCTCAAAAATATAAGTATGTAATTAGTTTCTAAAATCTATTTGTTATTTTAGCTTTTTATCTTTTTTTAGGATTTATTTATTTATTCATACAAGAGCTGGGGTACAGACCAGAGTTGTGAGAGGTGAGAGGATTCAGCAAAGACAGAGTGGGGAGCAGAACAGGCAGATTGGCTGAAATACACTGCTGAGAGGAGCAGTGGGCACGGCAGAAGAGATCTGCTGTGCCATGTGGGTCCCCTCCCTGGCCAGGGAGGGAACCCACACTGCTGTGCCAGGATGCTTCACAGTGCAGTGCTCAACCCGTTGCGCCACCAGGGAGACCCATATTTTAGCTTTTTAAATAGAAAAGTATTGAGTATATTTGCTAACTATGCAATCCTTGAAATTTGACATTATGTATATGTTTTTCAGGGAATGCTATAGAAGAAATATTTGAAGTATTTATTCCTAAGCATATTTTTTTCTTTCCACTAAAGATGATTAGCCTAGTGGGACCACAGAATGAAAAACTAGTCTGCAAATCACAATAATCTCTAAAGCCCCCATATGATTGACAAACATACATATTTTAACATCTTTTAAGTTTCTATATAGAACTTTAGAAGCAAAAAATTCAAAGTCTACATAGACTTGGAATATTTCACTTTGCATATTTTCTTCTAAGACATTTGACAGCAGTATGATCAACTTAGTATTTTACATATTAACAATATTTCAAAAAAAGTATAGCCATTCTTATTGAAACAAAAATATTATTCCATCTTTCAAGGTGAGACAGTGTTATACATTTAAGTCCAATAAGAATCACTTTTGACTTGTGGTATGTTGTCAGTAGTGTAAAATATAAAAATAGATTTGATAGCTTTTCATTCATAATTCACATACCTTAATCACATATCAATTTTTTTTCTCAAAATTTGGCTAGCCCTGAAAAAATCTTTATTTTTTCTTTATTTATATATATTTGACATCCATTGTAATCCCCATGTATTCCCCATCACCATCTCACCAGTGCACCATCACCTCAGTCCCTCGTGCTCCCATCTTCCTTCAACCCTCCCCTTCCCCTCCCCACCAGGTGTCCCCAACTTGTCCTTGTCTTTTGGTTGTTGTTGTGTTATTATTATTATTGTTATTGTTATTATTATTTTCCTTGATCCTTATTTAGTTCCCTTATATTCCTCCTAGGGGGGAAACCATCTGGTATTTTTCTTTTGCCTTCTGACTTATTTCGTTGAGCATAATCCCTTCTGGCTCCATCCATGTTCCTATGAATGACTCTAGTTTATCTTTTTTTCATTGCTGAATAGTGTTCCATCATGTATATATACCATAGCTTCCTGATCCAATCATCTGTTTTGGAGCATTTAGGTTGTTTCCAGTCTTACCTATTATAAATAGTGCTACTATAAACATAGGGGTACAGGTATTCTTTATTTTATTTTATTTTTCAATATATATATTTTTAATTTACATATATTTGACATCAATTGTAATTCCCATGTTGCAGGTATTCTTCTGAATCAGTGTTTTGTGTCTTTTGGGTTCTGTCAGCTTCAGTTAAGATATCAAAATCATTAAAACATACATATTTTTTGACAGTATTCAGAAATATTTAAGCAAAGTAAACTCTTTGAATTTGTATTAAATATGACTGTGACTATCTGTCAACATACACATAGGATCACTCAAAAACAAAGTAAACAATCCAGTAAAAAAAAATGGGTAGAAGAGTTAAAAAGACATTTCTCCTATATGCATGTTTGTGTGTGTATCACTGATAAAGTTGCAATCAGAATGAAATAAAAATAACCTAAATAGATGAAAATCTACACATTTCATTGATAGTTTCTTAATCAGAAAAATCTTTTTACTTACATTTCCATTATGTTTTCTGAAAACATTAAATGAGTTAGCAAATGTGTTAAGTGATGCACATTATTTTATTAACTCTTCCTCTTTTGCTATCAATCTAATTTTTGGAAACTGCTTTTTATTTCTCACTAGTGTAAGAAAACCTTGGATTCTTGCCTTTGCAAAATATTTTTGATAAGTTTAAGGGTTGTAAGAAACTCAGTCTTTTGTTTGGTCAGTTTGTAATGTCACAACGACACACAGCTTATATTGTTATTAGTATTTCCCACTGTATCTTGATATCCTTTTAGGAGGATGAATTATGCACCTCAAAAAGATGTGTTCAAAGACCTAACACCCAGTACCTGAGAATATGATTTTACTTAAATAAGAAGTCTCCACAGGTGTGATTAAGGTTTCACCAAAAACATCCTGGATTTAGAGTATATCCAGCATCCAATGAGAAGTATCCTAATAAGAAAAGTCTAAAACACAGAGCCACAGGTCTGACAACTCTGCCAAGAATTCCCCGCAGTTACCAGAAGTGGGAAAGTAGAGGCATGGAACAGGTTCTTCCTCAGAACCTTCAGAGGAAACTAACTTTACCATCAACTTCATTTTGGGCTTCTGGCCTTCGGAACTGAAAACATAAATTTCTGCTGTATAAAGTCATCAGGTTGATGGTAATTTGTCATGGTAGCTCTTGGAAACTGACAAGGAATACTTAGGAACTATTGCAGGTTCAGTTCCAGTGCAAATAAAGCAAATATTGCAAGAAAGTGAGTACATATAAAAGTTGGTTATATCATACCACAGTCTACTAAGTGTGCAACAGTATTATGTCTAAAATAGCAATGCACATAACTTTAAAAATTTGTTATTGCTAAAACATGATAATCTTTTGAGCCTTTTGTAGTCTCTGCCACAAAGTTTCAATTTGTAAAAAAAGGCAATTATCAATGAAGTACAATAGAGTGAACACAATTAATTATACATGTATGTCTCTTGTCACTACTTCCATGATTTATCTTTTTTTTAATCCACTGTAGTTAATCCACTAGGAAAGTAAAGAAAATAAGTTTTAAGTTTTTTTTAGGTTCAGTCTTAGTTTACCCATATAGTAGCCTAAAAAATTTAATATTAGCAAAATTCATAGTGATGTTATTGGACTTACATTAGGATTAAAGGGACAATATATCTAAAGAGCCTTACAGCAATAACAGATACATTACACTCCCTAGAGAACGGCGCTAGGCATATTACTGCATTGGTTATCCTTAATTCAGTTTACCATTATCATTTATTTTAACAACCTCCCATCTCATAGATCTCTCTCTTAGTCTTAGAGATTCAGCCATTCCTCCTCCAAGGTATGATTGTAGTCTGCAACAGAGAATTAGACTTTAACCTCTTCTTAACATGTAAATTAATTCTGATCTGCCTCCAGAATTTCATTAACTAAAGATAGGCACTACTAAGATTTTCCAATAATTATATTTTCCTGAGAAAATAAAATTGTCATTTTATCACAAAAGAATTTGTGGGGGCAGGGGGTCTTTCTCTGTGGATCATGGTGGATTAATTTTCCTTCCTCTCCAGAACCTACAGAAAACTGTCCTCACATTTCCAGACCAACCATGTCAGAAAACTCCTGTCCTAAAAAACTGTCATCTTTACTTCATTTCCATTTTTGAACACTTAATATATTTCATAAAATAAACCATTGACTATTACTTTAAGAAGAGCATATGAGATATTAGAGATCAGTTAAAGTCCTGTATAAATCAAATACTTGAAAGAGAGTTAAAGTATCTTAAGAAGTTAAAAAGATTTTCAAGTAGACTTAGTATATTTTAAGGGATAATAAAAACCACACTGCAGACTGAAAGATTCATTTTAAAGTAATTCTTATATTTAAAGGAGCAGGAAACCTTAGGCATCATTTTTTTTGCACATGGGCTAAGTTCTTGAGAATTTATTCCAACAACCTGAGTAATTACTAAGCCTTAGATTGTGCTAAGCATACACAATGCTAAATATAAGGTTTATATCAGTCTGAAAAGTGTCACTCCAATTTCAGGAAAAAGAACATCAATAGTAAAAACTAAGTATAGTAAGTAGAGCAAATATGTATGTGTGCCCGTCAATGTACACTAGAGGTAAAGAGAAAATATACATGCTCAAGTGTCCAACTGAAATTCATTCTCTGGTATAATGTTAGAACATCAATAACATGTTTTATGTTGTCACTCAATAAATTTATCTTTTGGCATTTACATATACATACATACCAAATATAGATATTTATATTTATACATATATGTAAATATGTAAATACACATATATTTATATATAAATATATCTATAAATATATTAATATAAATATATTTTATATGTGATGTGTGTTTATATATGTGTGTTTGTTTATATATATGAACCGTGTGTGTGTATATATATATAAAACCATGTGCTTTATATATATATATATATATATAAACCATGGTGTTAATATGCTAGAAATTAATGAGGTAACCTATTAATGTATTCTTCTGGAGAAGAGAAGTAAAATAATTCAAATAAATTGGATTAGTACAGGCTTATTAAATGGATATGTTATTATTTGTTCATTGGTTGTGCAATTCCTAATGAATAGGCTACTGGAAGACAGATAGATAGGGATACACACATAGGTATATCATAATTCTATCCTTCAGGATCTCTAATCCAATGGAGGAGAAAAAGACATACAGAAAGGCAAGGCAATCTAATAGGTGATTTACCAATAGAAGTGTGCAGTGACCGTAGAAGACAAGACACTTACGGCCTAAAATAGAAGTCAGAAAAACTTCCCCCAGTATGTATTTTGAAAGATAAGTAGTAGCCAGATAGTTGATAGATTAGTAATCAGATTGTTGGTTAAATACCATGTAAAGGAATTTAGGCATTGCCTTGAACTGATATGGAGTCACTGAAATTAATTTGACAAGTGACATGACCTGGTTGTGTTTAAATAAAGCATCATGGCTGCAGGGTTTGAGAATGACTTTAATGGAGACAGGCAGAAAGATCAATTAAGCTGTTGCTGCGATCTACTGAGCAACAATGAAGACCCAATCAAAGAAAGTAGAATGAAAAAAGGAGTGAGAAAAAGTTGATGAGTATTGGAAGAAATTGTTAACTGAATTGGAATATGATCTTAACTAAGAGAAGAATAACATGACAAGAATATGGTTAAAACATAATCAAATATGAATGTAAGTGGTGAAGTATATTTGAGAATATATTTCCATATGTTAATTCTGTGGTACAAATAAAATAACCATATGAAGCAAAAATTGAAAATATATCTAAAGTAAAAGAAACTCTGACCTACTGATATAAATATAGGAACTGACATTTGTTTGCTGTTAAACTCATGGGAATGTGTGAGATCATGACAATGTGAACACTCTAAATATGGCTCTACAATATTAACAGAAGGTGTTATCGAGAAAAAGAGAAGCCTAAAAGAAAGGACAGAGAGGTGCAAAAATGACCCCGAGTAAAATTTCACAGTAATAAAAAGAATTAAGAAAGAAAGACTAAGCAATAGTGGTTTACCATCAAAATCTATTCAATGGAGGACAGAAAATATAATAGGTATTTTAAGCAGAAAATAGTTAAACTGATAGCTTTTACAAAATTTCTAGAAACTTTGAAGTGTCACATTCTGTTTAGGTCTTCTAGTATGACATTTTAAAAAAAGCATGAAAAGAGATAGTACCTTCAAAGCCATTATTAAAGCTTAAAGAAACATGGAGTCCCTGATGTTTCTCAGCAGTGCTGAGAATGGGTACCTGTGATCCTGTCATGATTTAGAATATTAAATCAAGATTTTGTTTTTGATGTCAGTCCTTGACATCTCAAAATATTGGACAATGGCACTGGAACATGAAAGTAAAATACCCATTTTCAAATCCGTTCACTAACAATAGACCACAGGGAACTGTTCTCCAGTTCACTTACTCTCTCCTCCTCTTGCAGGAGTGCACCTAATTGGAGAAGTGCAGTTCACATATAAAATCACAACTATGAAAGAACTGGTAGAGATGTTTGCTTTTCTGTTTTCAAAATAATAATATGAAATAGAACTTAAGGGTTATCAATCTGATGAATCCATCCACTGTTATCAAAATTGATATAAACTTATATCAAGAAAAATATTGGCAATATCAGTTAAAAGTTATTGGTGGCCATAATAAAAAGAGCTTAAGTGTCATGAAGAAACCAAAACCATATTAGGATTTACCTAAATTAGAAATAAAGCTCTCATTTAACACTGATAGAGAAAGAAAAATGAAAATGGAATAGATATGTTTTTAGTTGTGTAGGAAAATTGAAAACATCACTAATGACTAGATATTTTTGTTTGATTGTTGTTGTCTTGTTTTTGTTTTTCAGTAGAATAGATCATCAAGAAAGAGATATATAGACATTGAAGTAGAGAAGATAGGTGACTGAGGAAATTTTAGAATAATTACCAAGAAGAATCAAATGTAGAATGAACTAAGATCACTAAAAGTATTTATTACATTTGTTGAGGTCCTACTCAAGGTTGCTGACTATTATATTTTCATTGATATATTTTTGATCACAGGAGTACTTACTCAACCAAATCAGAGCAGAGTGTAGGCCCTAACACTGATTCTGGGTTGGGCTTTTTTAGGTAAATGTGGAAAAATGATAGTTTCAGAGGAGCCATGGGTGCTGAGGATTCAGACGCTTGACAGGAGCTTCTGGAAGGCTAGTGAGGAAAGAGAGAGCAGGAGGTACCAGGTAAAATTTAGAAGACAAAGTCTTAGAAGGCATAGTGAAATAATGATAATGAAATACATAAAACTGATGGGAAAATAAGTCATAATGAGAGAATAGGCAGATTATAATCTTAAATTTCTGAGCTTGAATAGTTCAGGTTAGGAAGACATGTGGGAGATGGCCTTGGTGAGAGGATGCTTTGTGTGAACAGAGATGGCATTTCAAGTTGTAAAAGTGATGGGAATTAGGGCCTCCCTGGTGGCGCAGTGGGTTAAGCAACGCACTATGAAGCAAACAGCAGCCACTGCAGCACGAGTTCGATCCCTGCTGCCGGCCAGGGAG
>JAGFMF010011479.1:239436-342375 GCA_019455555.1 Galemys pyrenaicus | reverse complement strand
TGCTCTCTGTGGTGAATCCTCTCACCCCCCCACACCTCTGGCCTGTACCCCAGTGCTTGTATGCATAAATAAATAAATCTTTAAAAAAAAAAAAAGTGATGGGAATTAGAAAACAAACTGCTAGTTGGGTTTTTATGGGTAGATACTAAAGGTCATCCAAATAATTAAATTACTTTATAAGAATCTGAAGTGTGTGATCCATGTACAAAAGTCTATGATAAATTTAGAACACTGTCAGAGTAGCTGCAAATAATACAGAAAGAAGAGGGTATTGTAATTCTCAAAGGAGTAGTAGTTTTGACAAGAAGCAGAACACTTGTCTGGAAGTGTTGTTAAGGCAGATGATGACAACCTACTGTTTTACTTCAGCAATTACATTGTGGAGATAAGATCAGTCAGAGTTCTTAAAAATCTCAATAAAATGCCAAAAATAGATAAAATAGAACAATTAAAATTTGGGCAAGGCTAGATTTCAAACTAGTGTATTTCCACAATGAAATGTTTCTGCTTTGTACTGAAATTAAAGAAAAAAAAACTTTAATATGTATTATACTGTAATTTGCTTCATGAAGTTAACTTTTATCATCCTCTTAGGTGACACACTTATAACATTTTCTAGTTCAAATTTTAATTTCATAAAGGTGGCATTAGTGAATGTTATTATACCTTAAGAAATTATTCCTTTAAAAAAAATGTACTTTTGGGCATTTGGGTTGTTTCCAGGTCTTACCAATTACAAATAGTGCTGCAATAAACATAGGAGTACAGGTGCTCTTTTGGATTGGTGTTTTTGTGTCCTTTGGGTAGATTCCTAGGAGCGGGATTGCCAGATCATATGGTAGTTCCAATTCTAGTAGACTGAGAAACCTCCATACGGCCTTCCATAATGGTTGGATTAGCTTGCATTCCCACCACAGTGTACTAGAGTATACTAGGGTTCCTTTTTCTCCACGTCCTCGTCAGCATTTGTTTTTTTGTTTGTTGTTTTTTTTTATGTGTGCCATTCTTATCAGTGTAAGGTGGTACCTCATGTATCTTAATTTGCATTTTTCTGATTATGAGGGATGCTGAGCATTTTCTCATGTGCCTGTTGGCCATTTGTATGTCCTCTTTGGAACAGGGTCTTTTAAGTTCTTCTGCCCATTTTTTGATTGGGTTTTTTTACTTTATTTTTCTTGAGTCTTATAAAGTAGATAACTGGATCAAGAAGATGAGGTACATATGTACAATGGAATATTATTCAGCAATCAAAAATGAGAAACTAGGGTCATTTATAGAAACATGGATGGGACTAGAAGGAATTACACTCAGTGAAACAAGTCAGAAGGCAAGAGATAAATATTGGATGGCTTCACACAGGTGGAATGGTGGTGGGTACTCCCTGGGGAATACAAAGGATGTCAAATATAATTAATTAAATTTTAAAAAGTTTTATGAAATTTTACTCATTCGTGGTATCTAAAAGCTACTTCCAGAAGAAAACAACTTTCATAGGCTCCTAGTTCATAATGAATCCTCCATATTCCTTTCATTGCCATATCTGGGAATATATCCCTCTCATAGTGGGGAATTGCCCCCACAGTGGATTGGGTAAGGATCCCAGGAAGCAGACTCTCAGATGACAGTCCAGGCAAGAGAAGGAGAAAGGTTCAAACAGAGTATAAAACTGAGCCATAGTACAATCCTAACAGAGGAATCAGCTTAGAATTTTGAGATTGGCGTGACCTCACAGTTGTTTTGAAGTGGAGGATGTGGCCAGGCCTTTATAGTCCCTCACTGATCAGTGGTGAGATTTGGGGGCCTGGAAGGAGTCAGGACTTGAGGGAGAGCAGTGTTCTTCAGCTAAGATCATTCTAAGAAAGAACTGAAGCTGAAGACCACCTGCTGCAAATTTCCCAATAGCTAGGAAAAGAAAAAACTATATTTTTTGAAGGCATCTTGAGTTTTAAATCACAACTCCACTGGAGAATTTGAAATACCTTGCTAAATTATAGCTTCTCGCCTAAGAATTTACAATTATGACTGGCTTATCATCCTAGGTCTTTGTATCAAATATTCTTAATTAACATAATTTATCTATTATTAATAATTTTCAGTTGATGTGGATTTGGATGGTCCTGGGAAATTGTGTGACTAGAGTTATATGAAATACATATGTAGTTTAAAAATGAAGAGAATATTTACTTACAGCAATAAAATTGGGGAAAAAATGAATGCTTACTACAGTGTGTATATTTGATATTTATCAATGCATATATATGGAGTGAATGTGAAAGTATTACTGAAAGTATTAAGTCCTAAACTGAATCTTTGGTCTACTTAGGATTATTTTGGGTAAGTTAAATAAATATTAGTTTACATTTTAGCCAATATATAAACTATGTGTATGATGCAGAGACTATTACTACTATTGTTAACTAAAAATAGTCACAACTTTTGAGTAACTATTAATGCATGCTAATTCATATTAAATCAAATGACATTTTATGTACCCTAAAGTCATTAAATCAAAGATTACAAATAGACTCAAAAAAGCTTCAATTTGTTCTACTTACAAGCAACTTTCATTTTGTTATTTAAATTTTGTATTGCCTGATTGACTTCAACATAAGGTATATCAACTATTATTTGCCAAGCTTTTTTCTAGGGATTTCAATAGGCAATTCTCTGTAGATTTTTTTCATATTATTGAGCAATAAACAAGCACACTCTGTAAAGAAAATGAAAGCATGCACATTAAATTTGGTGTCTCTATAAAGGTAGCAATGAAAATCCAACATTCAGGTTTTAAGTAACCAGAGAGTTACATATTAAATTGTTAAAAGCAAAAGGTTTGTATTTCTAAGGACCTATGTAGGAAAACAAGTTCATGTTTTATTACAATAAACCGTGGACTTATTTTTTTAAAAGCACCATATAAATTAACCATTCTAAATATTGTGAAAATCAGTCTAAAGAATCTTATACACCTTAAATATAAATCCTATGTACCTTAAAACTACTTTTTTTGTGGTAAAGGAATGTTAAAAATAGCTGGTGTTTAATGAGATTTACCTTAAGCAATGCAAAGTCAAAATGTTTATTTTGATAGCTATTTAATATGAAAACAAAAAATGCTATCCCAGGGAAAGTATGACTATTCCATATTTCAAATAAAATTTTATTTAATAGTGCCAAGTCTCTATTATTTCTATAGAAAGAATATTAATTATTTGAAGCTTCCTAGATTTCTTTTCAAATATATTTTAAATGGTAGAGAAAATGATTTTAATAAAATGAAAAGAAAAAATGTTATAATATTTCAGAGGAGTATGATTTTTGGAATGGGAGCGTAAGAAGCTCCTTAGGTATCTAACAAATGAAGAAACACTGATTAAAAATACACTAAACCATCGTGTATATGTCCTGATCCAATCATCTGTTTTGGGGCATTTAGGTTGTTTCCAGGTCTTACTTATTGTAGAGTGCTGCAATAAACATAGGGGTGCAGGTATTCTTTTGAATCAGTGTTTTGGGGACACTTGGTGGGGCAGATGGAAAAGGTTGAGGGCAGATAAGAGCACAAGGGACTGAGGTGATGGTGCACTGGTGAAATGGTGGTGGGAAATCCATGGTGACTACAACTGATGTCAAATATATGTAAATAAAAAAGAAGGAAAAAAATAAATTCTTTAAAACAAAATACACTAAACACCAATCAGAGTAAGAGTCTCCGGTTTGCCGCATCCTCACCATCAGTGCAAATTTACACAAAATTACTTCATAGTGGGTGTGATCAAGAGATGGGGAGAACAGTTCCCAGTCAAGGATTGTAGACTATAGCCATCCTTTCTCATCTTCCTCTGTAATGCTTTGAAATATGCCCAGCAATAAGTGCATTTTAGAAGGACAGGCAGTCCCTTCCACACCTGTCTCTATTCAAAAGGCACATATTCTACCCAGGACATGTAGTTTCAAGAGTACTGGATGCCTGGTTACCTTTTCCCAGTTAATTTGTAAAGGAAGGTTCAAAAAAATAGAAGAGGCAAGCAGAGAAGGTAAGAGAATATCCCCGTTACTCAGCCCTGCTTTTAAAGCACAAGTGACATTTTCAGAAAAGCTGACCTCAATTGTTACCCCCCAGTGTAGAGCAAAAGCTTTGAGATTTTGTGCAGGATAAAGGCAAGCAAGCAATAACAGAAAGTTCTGAAGCTTTTCCCTGAAGGACTGATTGTATGTAAAGAGAATGTGAGTTGCTTTTTAAAATAATGGATATTTTGATAGTAAACTTTTAAGTAGAGGCTCACAGCTCCAGCATCTACTTAGGTGACCTGAGAGAATGAGGGAGTGAAACAGCACGGAAGAATACTTTTGGGGTCAGAGCGAGCTTCAATGACTTGTATCCAAAACTACCCCTGCAAAGCAATCTGAATTTAATAGATTAGAACTTTGAGCAATTTATATTCCTGGTCATTGCCTAAAATAACAAACATCAGGAAATTACTGAAAGCTAACAAATGTGTGTGATTCTAAGAGGCAAGCAGTTTAACTAGGTATCGCAAAAACATTCGGTCAATTACAGTTCTGTTAATATTACTATCATATCTGTGTATCTGAGGCTGTATACTTTGAATAACATCAAAAGTTTCACACTATAGGAGAGAATGACTCCACTGAAGGAACCCAGTAGTAGCTAATGACTACTAAACAAACAACAAAACAGTGAAATATACAATGGAAAAGTCTGGCTATAGAAATTTTCTGTGAGGGCAGCCACATGCTGGGTTTAACAAAGATTTGAAGGTATTCACAACAAATATGTTAAAAGAGTGAAAGAGAACAATGATTAAAGAAATAAAGCACGATGACTATGCTATATCAAATTCAGAATATAAATAAATATGATTTACCTTTCAAAAGAAAAAAGCTGAAAATTCTAACGATGAAAACTCAATATCTGAAATAAAACTTGCATTAAGGGCATAACAGTATGCATGAACTAAATAAAAATAGTGAACTTAAAGACAAATTATGCATTCCAATGATACAGGAGTATAGAATGAAATAAAATAAAGACTTAGAGAAACATGGGACAAACTTAGACACATTAATATACACATAATAGAAATGCCAGAAGAATAGAAGAGAAAAATATTCCAAGAAATAATGACTGAAAGCATCCAAAATTTGAAGAAAAACATTTAAGTAGGCATAGAAGAAACTCAATTATTTCCAAGAAATACAAATCCAAAGAGAAAAACAGTGACACATTACAGGAAAAAATGCTGAAAGCAAAAGACAAGAAGTAAATATTAAAAGCAACAACAAAAAGTAACATCATTTCCAAAGTACTGCCACAGAATTACCAGAAACTACAGAAGCCATAACAGTGAAATAACTTATTCAATGGGCACAAAGAAATAAAGTGCCAACTGAGATGATTATATCTGGTATATTTATTTTTTAACAGCTGGTGAACAACAACAACAAATCCCCAAGCAAAATAATATGTTACTGAAAGTTCTAACGTACAAGAAGTTTTCTAAAGGCAGTTTTGTTGGTTGAAACAATAACCCACAAAAAAGGAAAGATCACTATGAATATTGTTTTAAAAAATTGTCATTATAAAAGACAGATAAATGCATATTTTCTTTTCCATTTTTTAACTTTAATAGGTAATTATAAAATATGTAGATAGCTATATATGCATTATATAGAACAAATATAAATACATAAATTATAAATATATGCATGGATTATAAATGCATACATTCTAAATGAACTATTGGAGCTATGGTATTTTAGAAATGTAATATATTTTCCACTAACAACATAAACAACTCAAATACCTACCAGCTGGCATGTATAATAACAACTAGTATTAATAATTAAAATGTATCCATTCAGTGACCTATCATTCATCCATAGAAAATAATCAGATATTGATTCTTGCTACAATTTGGCTACCTTTGATAACCTTAGGCTAAGTAAAAAAATTAGACACAGAAGATCACATCATATGAGATCATTCACATAATATGTCTATACTGGGAGACTCTCTGCAGATAAAATATAAATGAGTGGTTGCTTAGGGCCAGGATGGGGGAATGGGAGACAATAGAGAAAGATATAAAGGACATAAAAAGCATTACCTTGGGGTGTGATTAAATGTTATAAAACTAATTGTGGTAGTACATATACAACTTAGTATATAATTATAGTAAGTTCTATTGAATTGTTTGCTTAATTTGATTATTTGTATGGTATGTGAATCATGCAAATAAAGCGGCTATTAGGGAAATGATTTAAGAAAACTACTCACAAGTTAACGTTTGAAAGACTGCTGTATCATCCTCTTGTCTAATTTTTCATATTTTAATGATATTGTTGCATAGCCTATCTCTTAATCTAGGTTATTTTAAGAAGAGTAATGAATTGAGTGAGCCCAGAGATTATTACTTTTTGAAACAAATTTTTAAAATCTATCACAAATTTTCTATCTTTGTTAGTTTTTACTATCTATCCTAATAGTATCAGCATGCTGTGGCACTTAACCTTATTTAATAACTTTGAATAGGAAGGAAAATAAAATAGAATTGGCTATTTCCTCTTGAGCTCTATGTGACTTCTGATAGCTATCACTATTTTAAAGATTCTAGTTTTTGATGTGCTTTATAGACTATATAATTAGAGTCCATCCCTTAGATAATTAACAAATGATGCTTTGATATGGATGTTTTAAAATACAAATATTAATATATTTTGTGTCAGTTCTATAGAAATAGTGATTAGGGATACATATTAGTGACTTATTAAGGATAAAGTGATTTATTAATGTAACACCATACATAGCATGGTGATATATTTACTATAAAATAATTTTAAGGAAATAATTTAATAATAAAATTTGAAGGCAAATCAACATGTCCTCAGTTATACAGGAACTAGAATCATTTATTAATTTACATTTGGTGGTATGTAAGTCCTAACTTTAAAACATTTTATGTTTGTATAACTCAAACCATTTATCTCAGATCAGAGATCTGAGTTTAACCAAAACTATGTGTTCCTTAGTTTATCACCTTCCCTTTCTTATTAAAGACATGGCAAACTACTAGCTGACAGTTTTCTCACAATCTCACTAAGAACTGAAAGTCTTTTTGCATGCTTCTTTGTTTCACCTGACTATAAAAATTGTCCAACTGCATACCTGCTACTTCTTCAAGTCTCTTTGCTACTTGCTTTAAAAAAAAAAAAAAAAAAAAAAAAAAAAGAGCTGTGACTAAAAAGAGAAGTNGCTCTTTGCTACTTGCTTTAAAAAAAAAAAAAAAAAAAAAAAAAAAAGAGCTGTGACTAAAAAGAGAAGTTGTGTAGAACAAAGAGGCTGAGACAAGGCCTCAGAGAGTTATAGCACAAAAAGTTACTGAAAAAAGGAATGGGTGGACCACGCAGTACATATTCACCATAGGCTGCCTTTCTGTGCTGTCCCAGGCTACCTGATGTTTTCCTTGCCTCTGGATGAATTTCAAGGCAACTATAGAGATGAAATGACTTTCCATTTCTATGGTTGATAAAGTACTACAACTCATAGGTTATGAGAGAAAGAACAAAGCACCTTTTCCCTGATGCCTCCATAGTGAATTGACAGCTTGTCATTTGTACATTAATAATACACAGGATCAGAGAATGCTTTCCTATTACTCCTGTTGGATTTGCTCAAGATACTGCTAGTAATTGTAGAAAGTAAATCAGATCCATGACAGACAAAACATGTAATTGTTTCTCAATGTCCATTCTCAACTTCTTTTAATAACAATGTTCCCCAAATGTAGCTGTGAAATGATCATCACTCATATTACCAGGCCACCTTTTTCTCTAGTGTAGGCATGTAACTAATGTAAGATAGATATGAGCAGAAATAATGGGCAACTTCAGTACACTTCTTCATAACAAACTTCTTCTCTGGACTATTTCAAAAACATACATTTTTAGTAGAAAATTGTTAAGGAAAACTCAAAGATGGCCTTTGGTTACCCCAAACCATTTCAACTAATAGATACAATAAATTTTGTTTGAGTCACTCATGTTTTAGATATATTTACTAAAAAGTAGGCTATCACCAATTAATATACTAGGTAAAGGAGACCATAGTGAACCTAAGATAACTAAGCTGTAAAATAAAGGGAAAAGAAATAAATATAGTTCTCCCTGGTGGTGCAAGGGCTTGAGCATTGCACTGTAGGGCCGCTGCAGCTACTGTAACATGAGTTCAATCCCCAGCCACGGAGAGGACACACATGGTGTAGCAGACCTCTCCTATCTCGCCCAGGGCTCCCGTCAGCAGTATACTTCAGTAAATCTGCCTGTTCTGCTCTCCACTCTGTCTCTGGTGAATCCTCTCACTCCCCCATGCCTCTGGCTTGTACCCCAACTCTTGTATGCATAAGTAAATAAAGTCTTAAAAAAAAGAAAATACAATTATTTCGTCATAACCATAATAATGGCCAGGGAAGATTTACTTATAACCAAACATGAACACTCACATACACATTTCCTAAAGCTAAAATGGAAAAGCTTAAAATTTGTAAGTAGAATATATTAAGAAGTTGACAGTTCCTACTATGAATGCCAACCTGAACTAGAGGCCTGAAAATCAAGATGAATAATAAGAGTAATTAATGAATAATAAGATAGGTTCTAAATTGACAGAAAAGTAGGGGAGAAAAATTTTAAACAGTAAACCTTGTAATAAATGTTGACAGTGTAACTGAATCAAAATATCTGTATCATCTCACTGAGCTCTTGCAGGTAGTTGGGAGAATGGGAACTAGACATATTCTAAATCCCTTATGTATCAGGACAGTTTTAACAAGTAGGTATGAGTGCATCTTAGTGAAGTAAATCGATGGTATCTTGCTTTTACTTATTATTTTTGAACAGTGTGCGGTGTGTACACTAGAGGAATAATAAAGAAATAGCAACAGATAAAACATCAAAAAATGAAGAAAGGTAAAATATGAAAAACACCATAAAATAAATAATAAAGAAAAAAAAGGGAAGAAATATGACTTAAAACAGGTAGTTTAACTGTACATTCAGTTAAGTACCATGTAGTTCTCCTACTGGATTATGAATCAAAATCCATCAATATGTTACTTAAGATACATTTCTGGAAGGACTTTCAGTAACTTCGACATTAAAAGGGTGAGAAAGGATATATCTTACAAGAGTACCTGAGGAAAACTTGAGTGACTATATTACTCTCAGATAAAAATAGAATTTATGATATACTACATAGAAAGAGGGGTTATTTTATCCTATTCAAAATCCCAGTTATATTCACCTGTATCATATAGTGAAATAAAGCAAAGTTACCTCAAATAAACATTTTAAAAAAATCCCAATCCAATTCTACAAGTTGCATGCTTATTCTAAAAGTTAAATGAAAATGAAAGAGATGGAATGACAAAAATAATTTTAGAGGCTCAGGTGGGATTCATATTTCCTAATTTCAAGTTATAATGTAAATCCATTATAAGCAAGGTAATATGGTGTTTCTGTAAGGTAGGCATTTAAGTTAATGGAACAGACAAGAGAGATAGGAAATGAACCTTCAAGTAAATGACAAATTTATTTTCAACAAAGGTGCCATGGTGATTAATGGGAACTAATAGTCTTTCACAGAAGTTGCTGGAACAAATATTCATATAGGGGTAGTAAAAGTTAGTCCATACTTCATACCATACACAAATATTTCAAAAATAAAAATCATGGTGCTGAATGTAAAAATGAAACTGGATGCCAGAAATAGACAGTTTACATTTTCATTTAGTTTCAAATATATTTTCATTTCCCTTGCTAGTTCCTCTTTATTGTATGCTTACACAAAAGAGTAAATAATTTCCAAATATTTTGAATTGTTCCAGATATCTACTAATAATTTCTACTAATTCTGTTTTAATCAGAGTATATCCTGTAAGTGTCATTTGTTTAAATTTTCTGAGACTTGATATATTACCAGAAATTGGGTCCATTTTTGTGAATGTTCTCTGAGAAGGAAAAAGAAATGTCTACTGCTATGGTGGGCTGTGGTCAGATGTTAATCAAATTATTAGAATTGTTCTAGTATTCTATATCCTTAAGACTCTTTGTCAGTATACTCATTCAAATAATTAGAGAGGAGACAGAAGGGAATGCAAAGAATAGAATCATTTTTTTTCCATTAAAACTGGCTACTTGAGTTGTCAAAGAATTATACAAGTGATTTTCCTAAGACAATGCCTGGACTTCATTATGCATCAGAAGTGCTTTCTATAGACTTCCTATTTTCCAATAGAGAAAAATTTAAGGTGTAATAGAATTTCACATTTATGAAAATTTCATATTTTCCTGTGAAAGAATGGTAGAGAAGAATATAAACAGCACTAACTAACACATGCTAGTGCCAATGGCTAGTTTACCCACCATTTTAAGACCTGGAAACAACACAAATGCTCAAAAATAGATGACTGGATGAAGAAGTGGTACATATACACAATGGAATACTATTCAGCAGTTAAAAAAGATAAACTAAAGTTTTGTAGAAACATGGATGGAGCTAGAAGGGATATGCTCAGTGAAATAAGTCAGAAGGCAAAAGAAAAATATCAAATGATTTCACTTTTAGGAGGAATGTAAAGGAATCAAAAAAGGGATTAATTAAAAGAACAAAACAATAAAAAATCACAATACAACAAAAACAAAAAAAAAAGGCAAATCAGTGGCACTTTGTAGGGAATGGGGACGGAGGGGGACTGTGATGAAGGCAGAAAGAGCACAGGGGCTGAGGTGATAGTGTACTGGTGAAAGGGTGGTGGGAATTCCATGGGGACTACAATTGTTGTCAAATATATATAAATAAGGGGGAAAAATTTATCAACCTTTTTTTTTCCTCCCATCAGTGCAAGTACTAACATAATTTAAAAAGGGAAAATACCTTATTTTTATTAAGAAAACAGTTTCACTTCTCAACCCTCCCCTGAAACTGTTCCAGGATCCCAGAAGTCTGTGGAATGCAAAAGAGAATTGCTGGTATACAACATTCATCCTGCAATTAACTGCACCATGCCTCACAAAATCAATTCTAATGTATTTCAACTATGCCTATTTTTAAATTAAATGTATTTTTTTGTATAAAACTGTGCTTTAAAAGACTAACCCATTTTTCTCTTTTAAAGTGTTCCTCTCTTGCCACCCCATATTTCTACTCAAACTATTCAAGAAACCACCAACTTAGAATTATTTGAATTATTTTAGCGAATTTTTACATTTCAAGGGTAAGTCTGTATGAATGAAAATTATTCAAAGCCTGAAATGCTGAACAGCTATCATTTATATAAGAAATATTTGCTCCATTTAATTCCTTTCTGTCAATTTATTTCTTTTCACAGTTAATTCCCATTTATCTCTGTGAGAGTTCAATTGTCTTTGATGATTCAACATTAAAAAAAAAAAGCGAGAAAATATGTGTCTTTCATGTTGGCAATTTACAAGAAAGAAAATGCATGTGCTGAAAATGAAGACCATTTCCTAGTGATGTTTTTCAATTGCAAAGTGTCGAACAGAAAAGTATTGCTGTTGTATTGGGAAAACAGAGACTCGTTTTCTGCTTTTAAAGGAAGGGAAAAGCAGCTTTCTTCAAAAATGGAAGCAATCAGGATATGACTTTTAGAGGGATCACAAGTAGGCAATGGTCAAATCTCTTCCATGCTCATGACTCACATTTGTCATTTTCTTTCCAGTGACTACTACATATGGACATAAAAAAATCTGCTTCTCTCCTAAAGTAACAAAGAAAGTAAAGTCTTCCTTTGAGGATGTTCTATTCAAACTAAACAGTCTTTAGAAACTACCCTGACAATTCTCTGAGCTGTTTTGAGATCCTTTCTTTTATTCATTTATTTCATTTCATCATACTTATATTCCATGGTAAATAGTATAATGGGAATGCTATTGATGGATATTGAGTGTAACTGTGTCCTCACTATTTGTAATGCATCCATAATTTAAAGAGGAAACTGACAGTTACCAAATTACTAAAAACTAATCCAAGATAAAGTCTATGAGGGTAAGTATGAACATAATGTATTAAAGTTGGATTCAAAGTAAAAATGAGGGAGGAAATGAGTCAATGTGGCATTTCTAACTAGACTTTTTGGTGTATTAAAGAGATCAAAGGTTGAGGAAATTGTGAAAGTGTCTCAAATATAAAGAACACAAATGAAAAATAACATGTAAAATTCAAAGTATGCTTGACAGCAATAATCTAAATTAACTAGAGTCAATCTGCAGGGATCTGGTAGGGAAGGAAAACAATTACTCCAAAGATGTTTCAGTTAGGTTACCATCATTTTTATCTTCCAATTTTTCATCTACAGAAGTAAGATTTGTAATCCCTGAATTCCCTAATTTAAAGTATATTGTTAGAATCAAATACTATATTTATAGGTGTTTAATATACTTCATATATTTTATTATAATATAGTGAATATAATACCAATTTGACCATAAAAGAAAGAACTGGAAACTTACTACATTAAACAATGTAAAAGCTAATAGAAGCTTTCCCTGCATTGATACAGTTGATACCAGGAATAAACAAAGCAGAAAAAATGCATTTGTGATCAAATTAAGTACATTTCCTAAGAAATAGCATATAGTACCACTATAGTAATTTTTAAATTTAGTGAATTATACATAACATAAAAATGTAATTCAGAAACTTTACATTTAATGACCAATAGTAATATAACCTTGTATAATATTTGACAAAACAAATAACTATATTATGCAAATAATGCTATATAGATCAATTAATTGATAACAAAAATTGTGTATTAAGATTATTTTTTATTACTAAGTAGACTATGAAATATTTCAATTAGATCTACAAATTTCATTTTTTCACTTAGGTTTGTGACTACTTTTACCTCTTTGACCTAAATAATAGATGACTATAATTTTTAAACAAGTAAAATAAGAAACAAAGAACAACATTACAAAACAGTTGTAGTTTTTCTATCAAAACAAAATTATTTAAATCAAGAAATTTAGCTTTCAAATATTACCAACATGCATGTGTTGATTTTAATTTACATTATTTTTCATATGTAAATTAAACACCTTTAGAGATTCTTAAATTTAGTGGTTTAGCAAATGAGTTTTGGATATGCAAATAACATCAAAATTAGAAATATTTTTGTATCCAATTTTTAAACATAACAAAACACTAATATTTAAGTATAATTTTCAGGAAATAATATTGCTAATTGCATTTAAAATGTTACCTTTAAATGTTATGATCTTTCAGCAACAAATTCTTGGGTTTAATGAGTCAAATATTAGGGTACAAAGTACAATTTCAGATTGGCACTTAGTGTTACAAATAACTGTCATAAAAAATCAGTTAGATTATTTTGAAAAAAATTCCAAAATAATATAATATTACATTGACTGCCATATAAATTATTGTTTTCCTGTGAAAATAAGTCCATGGAAATTGTTTTCAAGCAAAGTCAAGCCATTCTGGAATAATGGCAAATAAATTGTAATATGTATTTTCAAATCAAGTCTTTGGAGAATGGTTCTATAAACAGGAAAAGTGAGGACTATGTGAATTTATTATTTGCTAGTGATGAAAGTGAAAATTAGATAAAATATAGATTATCTATTACACAATTTTTAGAAGTGCTGGTCAGAAGAACTTTCTGAAATGTGGCAAGTACCTATTTTTATCCTAGCCAGTGTGGTAGCCACTTGCCATATGTGTAAATTGAGCAACTTGAAGTGTAATTAATGTGACTGGAGAACTAAATTTTATTTTTAATTTATTCAATATAGAAAAAGTTAGGAAGCCACAAATGACAACTGACTACCTTACCTTATAGAGCAGGTTTAGAAGTTCCAAAGATAAGATGTTAACTTAATGTTCACTGATTGCAAATAAAACACAAGCTCAAAGATATCAGAAATGGATTAATCTTTCAATATATGGCTACTCCCAAATTGAAGATTTGTGTTAAACATAAACTGTAGCCAAATTTTAGCACTTAATAGCTGTACAGGTAGGCAATGAAATAGATGTTGGATAAACACTTGATTACAATTCGGCTTTACAGATGATACTATAGGATTACAAAAACTCTCAATACATATGTAACATAAAATGACTACACTTAACTCTAAGGCAGAACTGAGTGTGTGGGAGAGAAAGAGAATGTTCTGTTACTAGTCTTCATATTTTTATAGTAAAGACATTTAAGATATGTAAATATACTAGATGATAACACAAATTTGGGATATTCTTTATGCAGAATATGTAAAGGAACACCATACTATTCATTTTTTATCTAATCATTGATTGCACATATATGTCAGATATTATATATATATTGGATTTATATACTAGATGTTTGTTATATGTTTATAATAAACAGCACCAATGCATATTAAGTTATATTTTAGAGTGATATGAATATATGTAAGCATTATATACATGAGAAAATAAGAACAAACTGGGTCGATGTTTTGGATAAAATCAGTCAAAAAGATTTTGGAAGTTGAGTGGAACAATCATGACATCATGTGTTTTTTTAATTGCTAGATTGTAACTGGAAGATGGTTTTGAGTCAAGAATCTTCCTTTCTTTGGTTCCTTCCTCTGACTCCTAAGAGGGAATACTTGGGAGTATGATATCACTGACATAGTACTTAGGTAACTGTTCTCTATTATAGTCAGACAGACCAAAATAAAATATTTCTCTCATTTATCTGTGCACAGAACCCATAAAAATCCTTTTTTTTTTTTTTTTTTTTTCTGAAAATGGGCATTCAACTAGTAGTATATTACTGGAAGAAGCAAAACCATGGAGAAAGAAACTCTATGAGGTAAGGTAGTTATACAACCAAAACTAAGTGTACAGAAGGATAAGGAGGAAAACCTTCTAGAACACAAGTATTATTTTAAGTAAAAAACAAGAGTTGGAGTATATGGTGCATCAAAGGCAACCAAACAACAAACCAAAGCCCAGCTGAACTCCTGACCACATTGGCAAAAACTCCCACACACATTTCACAGCTAGAAAAATCAAATGACATTTACCAGGCAAAACCATAGTTTAGTCCCTATAAAACAGTTAGTATCCAATTAAGAGTAGGCAGAGCACACACATATACAAACAAACCAAGAGGAAAATAACTCACTTTATATGACAAATCAATTAGTAGAACCAATCTCAGGGTAAAGCTTGGAAAAATCAGCCATGATTATTACTATAGTAAGGGTTTTGGTTAGATAGTGACTAAGCAAGCAAAAATACAATTTGGCAAACATAGAAACTAATGAAGTATATAAGTATATAAAGAAATTCTACCAGTGAAATATCTGGCAAATGAGTTGAAGACTGTCTTTGACAGAAAAATTAATAGATTTGACAAAGCAGAGAAAAGAATTGGTGACCTTAAAAACTGGTTTATAGAAATTATTGAAACTGACACAAAAGGAAAAAAAGTGAAATAGAAAATAAGAATAACCAAGAACTCAGAGATAACTTAAATGCTCTAATGTGTGTAACTGGGATTCCAGGAAAAGATGTAAGGAACAGTAGCTAGGAACTCAATCAACACAATGTAAGCAATGAAATCACAGATCTTAATCTTAGAAAAGCCTGAAATGAATGACATAATCATCCACTTTATGAAGCCAGCAAAATAAGAGTTAATTAACTCTAAAATAAAAAAAGGATAGACAATGACATAAAGTAAATCAATAACCTGAAAACAGAAAACAACAGAGAAAGATTAATAAAATCAAAATCTGGTTATTTGCAAAGTTAAATAAAATGTGTAAATCTATAACTGAAGAGATAGTGAACACAAATTACCAGTATCAGGACTGAAACTTGTATCATCATCTCAGCTCCTACAGACATCAAAAGGAAAATAATGCTTATAAATATGACAAATTTATGAAGTTTGTCATATGAATGCTTTTATGCCCATACATTTGGCAAATTAAAAGAACAGATTTCAAGAGACACAAAATGACAATACACTGAAAATTTCTGATTAGTCCTAAATATATTAGGTATTGATTCAGTACATATCCTTCTGGCAAAGAAAACCCCAGGTCATCATCACATCACTGCTGAATTCTACTAAAAATTTCATAAAGAAATAACAGGAATTTTTAAATTTTTCTCTAGGAAAATTGAAAAGGAAGCGATGCTTCCTAACTGACACTACCATTATAGCAGAATACAGTTTATTCCCAATGTATGGACCATTCCTTCACCAAAATAGATGAGACCTTGATCATAAAAAAAAACCCAAAATTTCAACAAGTTGAAAAACTTAGTTAAAATCAGAATATGTTCTCTGACCAAAATGGAATCCAACTACATATTAATAGCAGAAAGACAGTAAGGAAGGAAAATATTTTTACAACATTTTGAAATGTATGGGATAAATCTAAAGTATTGCTAAGAGGTAATTAGTAGCCTTTTATTCAAGACTGTTTCAATTATTCTAGGGTGTGTGCTGTTCCAACAAATTTGAGAATAAGCTTGTCTATGTCAATGCAAAAATTTTAGTGGTATTTTGATAGGAATTAGAATGTATTAACTATTTGACATCCCACAGAATATGTTATGCTCTGAAACAGTGATTTTTCACTATTGACCCTAATCCACTTGCAAAAACTTTGCTGCTTATACTCATTACTTTAGGTGATGCTAATTTAGAGCTTTCAGCCATCCAACATTAAAAAAAAGACAAATCACAGAATGGGAGAGTATAGATTATACACCACATAGATTATAAATCACCCTTTATCAAATATGACAAGAGAGCAAATGAGCATATGAAAAGAAATTTAGTATTAGTCACTAGAGAAATTCAAATAAAAGCCACCACATATCAATTAGAATGGCTAGTGTGTGTGTGTTTATTTTGCTAACAATAGCATGATAAAGATGTGGAAAAAATGGAACTCTCACTCATTGCTGGCTAGAAGGAAAAACAGTACAACCACTTGGGGAAGTGTTTTGGTAATTCCTTATAGTTGGGCAAGCATCTATTGTATGACCTACCAATCCCAATCCTTGGTACTTAACCAAGAGAGATGAAAATTCATATTCAAACAAAAAAGTGCATGTAAAGATTGTAAGTAGCTTTATTCAGAGTGCCTTAAACTAAAAGCAACCCATTAACCTTCATCTGCGAAAAGATAAACCAACATACCATACAATGAATGTAAGTCAGCAATATAAAAGGACTAACTACTGGTACAAACACTATTATGAATGACAATAAAACAAGTGAAAAAAGTTCAGATGTAAAAGCTTATATTTTCTATAATCCTGTTTGTGTTAACATTTTGAAAAGGGTAAAACAGTAGAGCTAAAAATATCAGTGCTAGTCAGGAATTATCAATCAGATTTACAACAAAGTGACCTAAAGAGGTATCTTGTGGTGATGGAAATATATTTTTATGGACTTTTTTAAATTAATTAATTTATTTTTCTTATAAAGTTTGATTACTTTTCTCGGGTGTAATCCCATAGAATTTCCAATTTAGCCATGCACCTCACCATAGTCCCTTGTGCTCTTCCCATCCCTGTTTTGATCCCAATCCCCCCTTCCTTGCAGAATGTCTCCAGTTTATAGTTTTCTGTTTTTTTTGTTTTGTTGTTATTTTTCCCTTTATCTTCTATATCCCTTCTATAAATGAAACTGTCCAGTTTTTTTTTTCCTTTGACTTATTCTACCGAGCATATTTCCTTCAAGTTCTATCCATGTTTCTGTGAATGTCATTATTTTATCCTTTTTGATTTCTAAATAGTATTCCATTGTGTATATAAACCACATCTTCTTGATCCACTCATCTATTTTTGGGTATTTGAGTTGATTCCAAGTCTTACATATTATAAATAGTGATGCAATAAACATAGGGGTGCATGTATACTTTTGAATTTATGTTTCTGTATACTTTGGATAGTTCACGTTGATGGGTCATATGTTAGTTCCATTTTTAGTAGTCTGAGGAACCTCCATACAGGTTTCCATAGTGGTTGGACTATTTCCCATTCCCACCTGTAGTGTAGGAGAGTTCCTTTTTCACCACATCATTGCCAACATTTGTATTTGCTAGTTTTTAAAATATGTGCCATTCTTACTGGTTTAAGGTAGTATCTCATTGTGGTTTTAATTTGATTTTCCCTTGATTATGAGAGAGGTTGAACATTTTTTCATGTGCCTGTTGGCCATTTGCATTCCCTCTTTGGAGAAGTGTCTTTTTAGCTCTTCTGCCCATTTTTTGACTGGATTGTTTACTTTTTCTTGAGTCCTATGAGTTCTTTGTGGATCTTTGTGATTAGTACCTTATCAGTTGTATGGAGGTCAAAACTTTTCTCCCAATCAGTGGGGTGTCACTTTGTTTTGGGTAATGTCTCTTTTGCTGTAAAGAAGCTTTTTTCTTTCACTTTCTTTGTTTTAGGTTATATGTCTTTAAGGATGTTACTGAAGTGTATGTCATATAGTGTTTTGCCTATATTTTCTTCTATATATTTTATGGTTTCAGGTCTTATGTCTAATTCGTTGATACATTTTGAGTTCAATTTTGTGCATGGTATGAGATAGTAGTCTAACTTCATTCTTTTACATGTAGCAGTCCAGTTTTCCCAGCACCATTTATTCAACAAGCTTTTTCCATTGCATATTTTTGCACATTTGTCAAACACTAGCTTTCCATTAATCTGTGGGTTTATTTCTGGGTTTTCAATTCAATTCCATTTGATCTATGTGTCTGTTTTTGTTCCAGAACTTTCCAATTTTAATTATTATGGACTTGTAGTACAGCTTGAAGTCCATAATTATGAAACCTCCATTCCCTTTGAGTTTTTTGTGGCTCCATATGAACTTCACCAGTATTTGTTCTATTTCCTTGAAGAAGTACATTGAGATTTTTATTGGGATAGCATTGAATCTGTAAATTGTTTTTGGTAGGATGGCTATTTTGATCATGCTAATTCTTCCAATTCACGAGCAAGGGATGTCTTTCCATTTCTTTGTGTCTTCTATTTCTTTTAACAATCTTTTATAGTTTTCTTTATACGAGTCATTGGCCTCTTTTGTTAGGTTTATCCCCCAGTATTTTTTTTTGTTTCAGTTATAAAAGTGGTGGGCTTTTTATTTCTTCTTCTTCAGATTGATTGTTTGCATATAAGAAAGCTACCAATTTTTGTGTGTTGATTTTTAGCCTGCTACTTAAATAAACTGGTTATTTTGATTAGTTTTTCTGTGGAGACTCTGGGGTTCTTTATGTATATTATCATATCATTGCCAGTAATGATAGTTTTAATTCTTCTTTCCCTGTTTGGATTCTTTTCTTGTCTTACTGTTCCGGCTAGGACTTACAGTGTAGTGGAAAGCAGTGATGAGAGTGGACATCCTTGTCGTGTTCCAGATCTTAAGGGAAAGGCCTTCAGCTTTACACTATTAAGAATGATATTGGCTATGTGCTTGTCATACATGGCTTTTAGTATGTTAAGTTATGTTCCTTCTATTCTGAGAAATTGGAGGGCCTTTATCATAAGTGGATATTGAACTTTGTCAAATGCTTTCTCATCATCTATTGATGTTATGTTATGGTTTTCATTTTTCCTTTTGTTGATTTGTTGGATTACATTAATTGATTTTTGGATGTTGAATTATATAACTGTATTCATTTATTAAAACTCATAGTCTTAATATGTTATAGTAAAATCATGCTAAAAAGGATTAACATATGCAGAAGTGTATATATCATTACTTGTGTTGTATATGGCACATAAAATATAAATCATTTTTATAGATTTTAGTAACTAAATATTTCTGGGTTAAAATATGAAAATTATCATTAAAGTTCATACAAGAGGAGAAATTCAAAGAATGAGTAATTTCCACATTTTAAATCAGAATGAAATATCAAAATCAATGGGACTATTTATTTTATAAATATATTATTCTCTGTAAGGGCAATCAGAACATTACCTACTAACCTGGGTCTCTACAAACAGATACTCCCCCCCCCAAAAAAAAAAAAAAAAACAGAGGATTTCTATAAGTATTGTTAGACCTCCTCCCATTAAGAATGAATATGAAAAGAAAAGAAAAGTGCTGATACTATTTCTTTGAGTAATCCTATAAAGAAATTAACATTTGACAATTATCAAATTATTCTGCTGTGCCTATTTCAGACATTCACAAAGAAGTTTCTGAAGATTGTGGTGATAAAAATATTTTATATTTTGATTATGGTGTGGTTATATGACTAATTAATAATTGATGTGACAATCATCAATGTACCTAATGAAAGTCTCAAGGTGATATTATCCTAGCTGTTTGTTGGCTCTATGAGCACATGAATGTTATTTGAAAGGTAGTTGTTTTTGAGAGGCTATATTTTATTACTTAAAAAACATGGACATAACCTGAAATTTTGGCATGAAACGGTAGTTATATTTCATTCTATATTTGGATACTAAATTAATCATACTTTTGAAGTAGCCCTCCTAGGATTTAGTTTATATAATATTGTTGATCCTCTGTTGCTCCTACTCATCAATAATTTACATTTGTGGGCATGAAGCCCTTCCAAAGTTTTGGTCCATGTAGTCCCACATTTAGTTTTTCTTATGCAAGTGCTAGGTAAGCAAAACATTTTAGTTTGGACACCAAGTTAAAACAAATAAATGTTAGGTCATGTTAGAGATACTGGTTGATAAAATCCAAACAGTTTTTTTTTTTTTTTGAACCCTTTAACTAAATTTCATCAAATTATCCTTAAGTGTTTCCAAACATATTAGTTCAATCTGTGACAGAATTTTACTTCTGTCACACTGAATATTGCTATTGTTCGATAAAAGCACATACTCTTGAAAATTAGGGCACTTTTCCCTGCTCAGAGTAGCATATTCCATTTTCAATTTTTCACCAGTTTTGAAGATCATTATAGTGCCTATAATTGAGGATTTGTAGTTTCATGAAGCAGACATGGAAGCTAGAACCCATCAAAAGTCACAGGAGGTCAACATAAGTGCCTGCAATTGAAGTCTGGCTTTGCAGTTTAGTTTTTATTATAATAATGTGAGAACTTAAGATTTTTTTTTTAACAGCAGTTTTAAACTGCTATACCATTGAAACCTGGGCCAGATATGCTCTTGAAAAAATAGGAAAAATTATTTTTGAGTATATGCATTCAGGTTATGGTTAACATTTGCAGTGGAGAATATAAGTGTTTCATATCTTCTTCTCTATAGTAACTAGGGAAATCTAAACACTTTAGAGCACCAAGAATTCACTCCCTTGTGTCACTGATATACAAACTATAACTCTTTCACACTGACGTTCTCTCCAGAATTTAAATATGTATTTTTCCTTCAGTAAAATTATAATCTCTTCCTAGTGGCTAAAGGAACAAATGAAGAAGAGAAAGGAAGGAGATAAAGAGAGAGGAAGAGAGACTTGGGAATGAGATAGATCTTAGCTAAAAATCCTGAGATGCCACATTACTAGTTTGCCAACCTAGTGCATGGTTTTCATACTTTTCAGGATGCCTCCCTTTGCAATGGCTATTAAGCGATCTCCTTTTCTTCTCTGTATTTACTTGCATATTTAATGCTTCCCTTATTATTTTTTAAGTAATATTCTAGTATCAGTAAGAATAAATGTGAAAGTGAGAAAGCCAGATAGGCTTTTCCACTAACTTGGCCAATTCTCATAGAATCACAGAAACAAAAACCGTTATGGTTAACTTTAGAGGGGAGAGACAGCATTTTATACATTCAATTAAACACAAATTAAAATTCATGTTACAACATGATTCTCTGTGTGGAATATGAAACTCCCCTCTTTACCTGATACACAATGGAAAAAGTTGAGAAAGCTTACAATACTGTGAATGAAAGTTTGTCCCCAAACAGTGTCTTCATTTTGTTTAATTTGAAAAAATAAAAAAAGTACTGTGATCTAAATAGCTTTCACCCAAAAAGCTATTTGCCAAATACTCTCAATGGTTCAAAATTAGTGTCCTAGATTTAAGAGATAATTGTTTTATATTCATTTTATCTATTTTAAATAAGTATTTTCCCAACTACAGTAGTTGGAAAGCTGTTTTTCATTTCAACTCTTTAGAGCATCCCAATTCTATGACATGAATAAGCAATTTAAATTGTAGTGAACTAAAGAGAATGTTATCTTTAAAAGTGCTATGTCAGTTGAGCACTGATCTCTCACCATCTTCTATCCTGTTTGATAGGTGGGGAGTGGGAGGAAAGAAGGAAACAAGGTTCACAATCCACACCTGAGTCAGACAGTGGCTGTTTCTCCCTGCTGTTCCCAGCTGCCACTTCAGCTGCCTTCCCCCAGGTTGGTTACCCTGCAAGACCTGGACATCCTTCCACCTACAGCTGCCTTTGCCTGCTTACACTTTGGGGTCAATGAAGAACAGTCACATCTTTTTTAACTTTTCTACTATGTCCTTCCTCACATAAATACTGTGATAGATTTTATGGATGTGTCAGATTCTAGTAAAGAACTAGTTAAATTTAAGTAAATAAACATAGGAATAAAAAGAGTTACAAACATTTGCTATAAAAAAGTGCTGGTGAGTTGCAAGGGAAAGTTCATCATGTGGGTGTCATGGAACTGAGCTTCTCGTCCTCAATCATCCTTTGACTTCATATTAGTCACACTGACTTTCTGAATGACACCATAAAGGATATTGATCAAACAAATTTGGACTTATTAAACCTGAAGCAATGGAGACCACCACCTTGTGAGCATCATAGAATCTCAGCAGGGAAATGAGAAAAGGGCATTATAGTAGCCAGGAATCTGAATTGAATGATAAAATGGCAGGATTTCATGATTCTTTCCTTGTGACTGACTGAACAAATTGAGAACATAGTGATTGAAGATGACTGGACCCAGTAAGGTGAGGGTCCTGAACTAAGTTTCCGTAGGTCCTGAACTAAGTGTTCTTGCAAGATAATGGTCCCTAGGCATTGGCTTATATATCCCTGCCACAAACACTTATTTACTTCTTTACAATATTATCTTCTTAGAGATCTATTTCCTGGATAAAATAGACAACTGCTATTGACATAGGTTATCACACTCAGTTCCAATATTTCTGCTGATGAAGATGGTCTGATTTCTCAGATCTCTCAGCCTCTGCATAACTTTTTTTTCCAGCTTCCAAAATGTAACTCTCCATCCCATCCTCTCTAGAGGGCACACACCTTGTTAAACACTGAAATTGTTTCAGTAGTACAATTCCCCACACAAATTAAGAGCTGCACAAGTGAGAGTGACTAGAGACCTATTGGGAGAACAAGGAAGAGTGAAAGTTGGTATCAGAAGTCAACAGAACAGTTAATCTAGGGAAGACTTTAGGATTCCAGGCCAAACTCCTCTAACATTTCCCCACAGATACGAGATACAAACTGGGATTCAGGTGCATAGGTCCATGCTATCCTTAGACTTTTGCAAGAGTGGCTACTGACCTGGACCAGTGCTTTAATTCCTTCTTCTCTGGCCCTATCCCCAGCACCACTTCCCATTAAGTGAGGAGTTTTAGAGCCCCAGGGATTTGTCCTCACTTGGCCCATACCTCTCCTTCCAGAGCACCTTTGGTAGCAAGCATCTTCAAAATTTCCTTTCCAAATATTACCTAGCCCTATTTTAGGATTTCTGAATCTATCCTACTGCAGCAAAAATTTGCAGTTTATATAACTTTAGATTCAAGATGTAGCCAAGGAGTAGTTGATTCGAAAAGGAGGAAAGAAGGCAATGTATGAGAGAGTTGTGCACAGTACTAATATGTGACGATGGTGTCTAAATGAAAATTTCCCAGAGTCTGTGGTACCCCAGAGGTGGGAAGAAAAAGGAAGAAGGTAACAGGCTGAAGATAAGTGGCAGCTTTCCTTATTCCACATGGTTTAGAGAGGATTAACAGGATTAGGTTATCCTAAGAAGAATCATCCTGAAAGGATTTGCTAGTGATGTCTTATATCCTTTCTAGTTGCAAAATTAATTATATCTTAGCAGAAATGTCCATCTGAGACATCCAAACTGGAACCTGGTCATTCAGATATCTAGGAAGTTTTATTTGTCAAACTATCTAGAATGTATTTTACCTAACTTTTTTACTTCATTTGTAGCTTAGAATATTTATACATAGAAATTTATAAATGGGTCTCCATTTATAACCAGCTCCTAATCTACAAATGTTAAAGTTTACTCTTTGGTGAAAATACAGATGCACAGGTGTGCTTGTAGGTACTCTATGGTCTAGCTTTCCACAGCAATTTACTATATTTTAATGAGGGGATACTATTGTACCTACATATTGATCCATAACTCCCAGGGTAGCTATGGAGAGCCTAGTCTAAAAAAAATCCCCTAAATAGTTATCGAAAATCAAGCAGATTTATTCATTTCTGCCATGTGCAATGATCTTTACTAAATGTGCTAGAATGTAAACATTTAAGTTTACATTAGAATGTAGACTTCTCAACATAGAGTGTAACTTCTAAGTTAAGTAAAATATGTTCTATCTCATAGCTTTACAAACAAAAATATCTAGATAGCTGAACAACCGGGTTCCAATTTGAATGTCTCAGATGGAGTTCAGGACTAAACCACATGGTATGGAGAAAGCTGCCACTTATCCTCAGCCTAGTTAAATGGCACACAAAAAAACTTTGTTTCATTCATTAGTGCACCCCAAGGTCTTAGAACAATGGCTACCAGTATTCAGGTTGCTTACAAATTATTTGTTAAATTAATGAGCAGTATAAAGTTGGTCTATATTAATATCAAGAAGAAATTTATCTATATGAAAAAATTTCCCAGATACTTATACTCATGGAATAGTACTTAATAATTTATGCAAAGAAATGCATGTCTCCATGCTCAATATTTATGACACTACAGCTTCTTCAGGGCTGGCTTTACTTGCTTTAAAATTGGTCCTGTAGCTAAGAGAAAGAGGAGGAGGGGGAAAAAAGATAGGAGAACAAGAAAGCATGACCATAAGTAAATCTAATCTATCAAAAATTTCCTCCAGCATTCCCAGTAAATGAAAGTGATAAAAGCATAAGGTAAGGGTGAGGAACACCTTCCTATTTGGCACAATAACTTGCAGTTTGGCTAAAACACAGATGTATTTGCACATAGCTGTAGAAAGAGATTCCTCCAAGGGGTTGATTATTGACTATACATGCCCTATTGACAGAGCAGAATTATGTTACTCACAACAGGAAATACCCTACAAGGATTTGCTAGTGATGTTCTATCTCCTTATAGTTGCAAACTTAATTATATCTCAGCAGACAAATTATTTTTTCTTAGAATTGGAAGGAAATGAAAGAGTCAAAAGCACATTAATTTTTTTTTCTTCCTTTTTATCTTTACTAGTCCCTAACCAGCTATATATGGAAAGCATGGGTAATATGCTGATAGAGGTCATGTCTGTCTCTTCTGTACAGCCTTTTCTTGCTTTAACAAGCGACTTAGGAGAGAGAAAACTGAACTGCTTACTGCAACATTTTTAAATCTCATCATAGTTCAATTAGACAAGGCTACACCTAGTTATATTTCTTAATATAACATAAAAATGTTATATCTGTAACTGAGATATTTAGGATGAAATTCAGTTTTTCCTTTGTAAATTTACTTGTATTTACTAGTAGATGGTGCTGTATTCCAGTAATAGGAGTGTTCAAGGACTATTAAGATTTTTTTGTACTAATTGAAGAACCTCTCTATTTCATCTGATTTTTTCTTTCTAGTTATTCAAACAAGTGCGTGGGTATGAGTCATGGCACTATTTCCTCTGCTTTTTTTCTGACCTTTGAAATTATCCTTGGGAGGCTAACTAAACTATCAGCAAGATGCCAGATGAAGCTAGCACTTGTGTGTCCTTCCTTTCTTCCAGCAGTCAAGTACAGTCTTTTTTGAAATTGCAGAAGTCTCTCAAGCATATAATTTGTGGCTTCCAATGAATTTGAACTTCATGCTTGAAGTGATGCACAAGGATGGGATTTAATTCATGCACCTGTACCTGGATTTTTTCCAGACATAATAAAATGGATAACTACTTTAGGATTTACCTAATAAGCATTGCAGCAAAACATCAGAAAAGCACTGATTGGCATATTTGGGCAGGAAAAGGAACAACCAACTTCCAGAGAAGCTGTGATAGGCATCTGGATTCAGCCCTTGAGACAAAAACAGCATTTCTCAGTTCCCAAGGCCAAGCCCTTTGACTTCAATGATGTACAATTTTCTCATTACAAACACTATTGTACCCAAAGGAATTCCTGTCAGCTTCCTAATTATTTTCTCAGTTTGAAATAAGACCTTGTCTTTAATAGGAAAGTTTTGTCATGGGATTGTTTTCGGCATCAATAAGCAGTACAGAGAATGAGAGCATAAAGGAGACAACAATAAGGCCTCAAAAAAGGAGAAAGGCATTTTGAAAATAAATGCAAATCATTTCCCCCAAGTGATTATCAAAATACAAGTAATTGTTGCTGCACTCAAGTACTGAGTCTTTCACTGCAGAGATTTAAAAAAATGAAAGAGAAAATATCACTTTGGCTCTCTGTCTTTAATGATAATATTATCATAGTTACTAGTTACTTTAATAGGTTACATAAATGATAATCAAAATGCCTTGGGTTTTGGATAGTCACATAAACCAGTTTCAGTATCATCTGATGTCCACATATCTAGTCACATGCAATTCAACAAAGGCAAAGCAGACAATTGTTTCATCTTTGCAAGGATCATTTTTTTCAGTACTTTAACAATGATTTATGGTTGTTTTGAAAACTCTATTTTACATTCCACTGTACTAAAGACTACATTTTGTTTATGCTTCTTCTTATTTCAAATAAATATTATAAATATTTCCTTAACATGGTAGTAATCCTTAACATGGACCAAAACCAAAAATATGGTGCCAGTGAACAGAGATGAGGCAGATGTGAGAGCATCAATAACCTAAGTTTACATTTACTATAGGAATCTGTTGGGTGAAGAATCCAAAGGAGAGAACACTGGGAGTTGGACAGTGAAACAAAACTACTAAAATCTTTGCTTTTCTCTCCACATATATTCAGAAGTCACAGGCCTTCCACACCTTAGTTCCCTCCTGGGAGCAGAGGGAAAAATAAAACAAAAATTAAAACAAACAAATAAAAAAATAACATGATTCTGTGATGTAATAGTTATGTCCACAGGGAAGCTGGGTGACTAATCAGGAAAATGAAGTTAAGGTCCATTCCACTGAAGTGTTCATTCACCAAAAGAGGTTTGCTGTTTAACATCATAGCCAAATTTGGAATAAACCATATTATTAGAAAGCTGAAAAGAGGTTATGGGAGAATATTAGCAAGGAGATCTAACCTAATCAGGGATGTGGTCAGAAAGGGTCTCTTTGATAAAGTTTCACATAAATTGACACTTGGGGGTGAGTAAGAGGTAGGTGGGTAGGAGTGAGCTGCCAATATTTCAACATGTGATGATCCTGAGCAGAAAAAGAATATGGTACTTGACAGAAACTGAATGAAGGTGAGTGCAAGTGTGGACTGTCCTTGGAGGAAATGTTAATATTTTGGTTTTTAAGAGCAACTGTACCTCATTGAAAGATCAATGAAATACTATGATCCAATTGATTTTTGAAAATTAGCTTTGGGGCCTCTCCATGGCAAAAGGGGTTAAGCTAAGCACCATCAAACTGTCAGCAGCCACTGCAGGAGTTTCATCCTCAGCTGGCACAGCAGACCTCCCCTACCTGACTGCTGCTCCCCTGAGCAGTGTATTTCAGTAGAGGTAACTGTTCTGCTCCCCAAGCTTTCTCTGGTGAATCCTCTCACATCCACACTCACCTCTGGCCTACATGCCAGTACTTGTATGCATAAATAATGAAATATTTTAAAAAGGAAGTTAGCTTTGGATTAAATCAAAAGAAGATGATGAAAATTATAGATTATAGCATTAATTTTAGGATGTATTTGATGTGGAGATTACCTTGGTATGACTTTTGGGCATGACTATGATAAACGCCAGTTTTGTGTTATTTAACTGAATGGATGATGGTGCCTCTGACTGAGGGAAGACAAGAAGGCAAAAAAGATGGTTTGCCTATTGGAAGGGATGTAAAAATATCCATATCCAGTTTTAGAAATGTCTGTTTGCACCATGATAATCACTTGGGGGAATTACCCAGCAATTTTTTAATAAAAGGCTGGTAGACTGGTAAGAAATGGGGAAAAATTTTATATAAGTGTGGTGGGTCAATTATGTTGAAACCTGCTAGGAAAGAAATCAGGGTAACAGGAAAATGTCCACCATTTTAGAAATATAAAGATTATGAGGGTTCTAGCTAGAATAGTTTCCATGGAACAATATGAGCCAAGAAAATATGTTGATATAAATTGAATATTTCTTATTTGAACTTCCAATGTGATAGCCACATGTCACTATTAAGCCCTTAAAACGTGGATAGGGGAAACTCTATGGTTGAACTGCCCATTTTTAAAAAATTTATTTGGCATAAATAACCATATGTGGCAAGTGACTGCATATTGGGCAATAGGAAAGGGGTATGGGAGAAAAGTCTATTTGAATAGACTGAAGAGTGAAACTGGTCTTTATAAATAATGTTTCCCTCCAACATAGAAAACTAAAAAAGAGAAGATTCAGGGCATATGAAATTGAGAAAGTGTTGTTTTAAATTAGAACTAAAGTTAGAATATTTCACAAACAAGGAGTTACTAGAGTAGGAAAAGATGAACGTACAACACAGTGGGAAGTGTCAACCCGACATTATACTCAAAGGAAAAATAAAATATATATGTATGAAGAGAGGTCAATTTGTATGTAGGTTTAGTGATAGAAATTACAGTAATTGCTCATTAGCTTTTTCTATTTACTCTGCAAACTAGGTGGTAAGAGACAGGGTAAGGAATGATGGGACTGAGGGAGTCCTTGACTCAATTCCAGATGATTTCATGTCATCCTAAATAGTCCACTTGCATGCCCTCCATGCTGGCACACACACTTACTATGGCTGCATTGGAATACAAGGTGTCACATGAGGAACAATAGATGTAAAAATACCTCACTGAAGGAGCTTCAACCCATTCTGAAGTTCCTATTATTTGAGTCAACTCCAGTCATCCTTTTGGAAAAATGTATTTTTAGTTGTAATAAAACATTGAAGTCCAAACATTTGCATCATATTAAGGCCAGTTAGCTGATAGACATGGCCACACATTGCAAATAAGAATAAAAGAAAATTTGCTGGTCATGGAAGTAAGAAGTTCCCATACAGGGAACCCACGAAACTAGACTTCTGGGTAGGCAGGAATAGGATTGTGACAAATAGGATAGATAAAGCCCTATGTAAAATATATATAAAATAAAATAAAATAAATTTTTAAAAATAAATACAATCCTCACCACTTCGTATAGGATATGTAGCACATTCTAATTGCCCAGAATATAATCCTCATATATACTTCTAAGGTGAAAAGTTGGTGTGGAACTAAATTTACAGAGAATAGATGTGGCAGGTTGAGGAGGAAATGAATAGATCTTCTTGTAGTGGCTTATAAAGTTCTTGTGGAAGAAGATCAAACTATGGCAATAAACCTTTATTAAGATTAAATGCAAGGATAAAGACCAATATCTGCGATAGCAAGAACATGAAGTATGAGTCCAGTAAATAAGCCAGTGTAGCAAGAGTGAAGGTAATACAATGACTTTGAGGACAGGTCCTCAAGACCTTAGAAATAAGAATTAAAGTTGAAATGTAACAGGTAGGGAAAAAAAGGGGTACACCCAAAGCCCAAACAGGATGCTCTCCTATAATTCAATTCAGTACAGGATGGCATTTACTAGCACTCATTCACAGTATGGTATAATTATTTTCAGCTCCATAAGGGATCTGTATCAGCTACTGACTAAAGGCAAAACAGAAGACAGCATCCATGCTGTTCAATAAAGCAAGAGTGATTTTCCTTAGATCAATATTATGTAGCACTTGGCCATGTTCAAGAGTTCAAAAAGTTATTCAACTGACTTTGAACCTAAAATAATTTAAATAATATACCTGAATGTGACACATAACCCCACAAACTCAAGCATGTAGCCCCATAAACTCGTGATAAAATGCAATACTATTAAAGCATTATTTTAAATTATATATAGTTAATGATTTATAAGTCAATTAGGATTTTTCTCATTAGACTATCCTAGTTCTTTTTTAAAGATTTATTTATTTGTGTATATAAGAATTGGGGTACAGGCCAGAGTTATGGGGTGTGAGAGGAGTCATCAGAGACAGAGTGGGAAACAGAACAGGCAGATTGACCAAAGTACACAGCTGAAGGCAAGGTAGGAGAGATCTGCTGCTCCATGTGGGTCACTTCCCTGGCCAGAGATCCAACTAGTGCTGCAATGGCTGCAGATGCTTCATAGTACAGTGCTTCAGCCTTTGCACCACTAGGGAGGCCCCTAGACTATCTTAGTTCTACCCTAGTTTCCCGTCTAAAAATCGTTCAGCAGTTAACCAAAATTTACTGTATGTTTTTCCTTCAACTTATAACATTCCTACCCCTAATTTAAATAATAAGACCCAACTTTTTTGTTAATTCTACTTTTATCACAGAAGTTAAAGATTTGCTTATGGAACTTTGTTTCAAAAGTATAATCCCTAGATATTAGTGATATTGTTATGTATAAAATATTCTCAGAGACAAAGAAACTATAACATTTTTATCTCTTATTCAGTGAGAACCAAAATATTTATTTCTATATCCAACATGATGATTGGTGCTTTCAAGCACACAGTGAAATGAATGTCATAAACTCTTCATTTGTTTATGTATGTTTAAGTTATTCCATATTTCAAAATGAAATAATGATGATGGACATGTCAGTAGGGATACTATTCTAGAAATACAGTAATCATTGTGTAAGACTCTATCAACATAAATATAATTTAATGTTTCAAATAGTTTCTATAGGTCACAAACCCAGTGGCCCATGACTAAAGATTTTTTTCACCTATAGAGACTTTGCTGAATATGACATTTTAAGCTCAGACCTTAAGCTTAACATATTAATCCACACATAGCTAGGGATATTTTATGTTATGAAGCCTTCATGGAAAGAAATGTTTTCACTAATTATGACCATTTATGGAACCATGCCCACATTTAATTTTCCTAGTCAATTATAAACTGATTATTACCATTTGCAAATTTCTTTATAATTACCATAGCCACAGTGTTCTTGTTCCTTAATATTTCTCAGTTGACTATTTTGGCCAATTATCTCAAAGCTTTCCTGTGAAAATTCTTACTTTACTAGGTCAGTAATATTTATTTTGCAAGTGTTTCTCTACTATTTTCTATGGAAATTCTCCCATTTCATAATGGCTTGCCTCCAGAATATAATGGTCTATAAATTTGTTAATTATTATTTATAGGAGCACCAGATTTAGCAAATAAAAAAATTTACATGGGAAATACTTATATAAAAATATCACTGTTTATCTGAAACTCAAGTATAAATGGGAAGCCTGTATTTTATCTGTCAACTCTTCATATTTGATCATTTTTTAATGTGCATAGACTGGCTTCTCTTTGAGAATTGTTAGAAGTTTCTGTCCAAGGGACTGACAAATTATAAACCCTATGTCATCAACTTCCTACAGTCTTTCTTGGAATTGTTATAACAGATTTCACATACAGAAATTTGAGCAAAAATATTTTTCCATTCCTCAAATTGGGACAAATCACATGGTTTCTTCCAACATTTTTTTTCTTGAACATAAGTATGTTTCTTAAAGATATAACTATATCTCCTTGGGTTTTATGAACTGAATCACTTTTGACTTGTGGTGTGTTGGCAGTAGTATAAAATATAAAAATAGATTTGTAGCCTCTGCAATATATTTCTACCCAATGATATGGGTCTTGCTGCTTTGAATTGCTATTGGTTGAACTTCAAAGCATAAAAATCCTGAAATTACAAGAACTTTGAGGTAGTAAGAGCTGGTTATTTTACATCCACATGAAACCTTGCCTAATTTGGCAACAGAATGCCATTAACTGCACATTAAATGGTGATGACCTTTCCAGGGCCCATATAGAAGTCCCCATTATAAGAGGAAACATCTGCTCACTTTAAGAGGCATGAAAGTTCTGGAGCTTTTCCATATATCTACTTAGATATGTGTAAATATATTTATACTTTGCAATGGGGAAATTTGCTTGCATGGATCTTTTTTTTTTTTTAACCCTGAAAGCTTATAAGGCAAACTTGTGTTTCCAGGAAAAACCATTAAAAGTAGTTAGGACTGTTTAGTTAAGGGTGAAGTGTTCATTCCTGTGAGAACGGGTTAAAAAAAAAACATGTGCAGAGACGACACCAGGTGACCTAACATTACCTTAGGCACATTAGCATTCATTTACTTAACATAATCCCATCCAAGAACATGCAGTCTAGGCAAAGGCATGATCCAGTCATGAGACTACACAGTAACTGCTAACCAAGGTTCCAAATAGTCCACTCTGGCCCCCACCTCAAAATCCAATCATGCTAAAGCTTTATTTATATTCTACCTCCCTTTAGGAAGAAAGGAAGGAGAAACAGTACTTTGGGAGCAACCACTCTATTTGCCTACTCATTTGATTCAAGTAAAACACTCTTTGGCAAGAATCTTCAGCCTTATCTGATCAACAGGCTGAAACACACCACACTTTAAAATTTGTTCCTTTTGTAATAAATTGGAAAGTGAGGAGTTAAAGATAATGGTCAAAGTTCCTTTCTAGAGAAGGGATATAGCAACCTTCTTGAGTCATTGGTTGAACAATTTTAGATTTGAGTTCATAATTATTAGTCACAGTATGTTGACTAAAGACAATTTTATTTCATGAAATTTTGATAAAAACTGAAGTTGAAGGTCTGAGTGGGAATGGTAGTCAATAACAGTATAAGAAAAATCTTTGGTTGACTAATGAAAATAATTCTAATGGCATTATATAGGGCCCATCATGTATCAGATACTGAGCTTAGAACTTCATAGGAGAGATTATTCAAATCCAAAAACAACCCTACAAACTGGGTATCGATATCTCCATTGTGCATGTGTGGAAAGATCAACAGATTCCCCTCTGATTTATTTCACTTACCATTATCACTTCTATTTCCATCTATATTTCTGTAAATGGCAGATGTTTATATTTTTATGATGGCTGAGTAGTATTCCATACACCATATACACCACTTCTTTGAAGGGAGAAATAAAATACCATCCAAATATTAACAACAATGTAAGAAAACAAGACAATCCACAGTCATTCTCAGTGGTGAAAAGCTGAAATTCTTTCACTGAAGAGCTGGAACAAGACAAAGATATCCACTCACACCATTGCTTTTCAATATAATACTGTCAGCCCTAGCTAGAGCAATAAGAAAACAAAAAGACATACAAGGAATCCAAGTAGTAAGAAAGAAGTAGTAAAACAATCACTATTTGCAGATGATATAATGTACATACAGTACCTCAAAAACTACATAAAAACTAATGAAAATAATCAACCAGTTTAGTAAAGTAGCAGGATACAAAATCAACACACAAAAATCAGTAACTTTCCTTTAAGCAAACAAACAATTTGAAGAAGAAATCAAGAAAACCATCCCTTTTATTATTGAAACAAAAAAAATCAAATACTTGGGAATAAACTTAACAAAAGAGTGAAGGAACTATACTAAGAAAATTATAACACATTGTTAAGGAAATATACAAAGACACAAATAAATGGGAGGACATCCCTTCCTCATGGATTAGAAGATATAACATTATTAAAATGGCTATCCTACCAAAAGCAATTTACAGATTCAATGCTATCCCAATAAAAATCTCAATGTCATTCTTGAAAGAAATAGAACAAACACTGATGATATTCATATGGAGCCACAAAAACCTTAAATAGCCGAAGTTCTCCTGACTAAATAGGGGAATATAGGTATCATACTCCCAGAATTCAAAATATACTACAGAGCCATAACAATCAAACTGCATGTTACTAGCACAAAAACAGACACACAGGCCAATGGAATCAATAGAAGACCCAGAAATAAACGCACAGATTTATGGACAACTAGTGTTTGATGAGGTAGTGAAGTATATACAATGGAACAAGAAAAGTTTGTTCAACAATTGGTGCTGGGAGAACTGGACTGCTGCATGAAGAAGAGTGAAGCTAGACTACTCCTTCACACCATGCACAAAGACCAAATCAAAATGGAATAAAGAATTATACATAAGACCTGAAACAATAAAATATATAGAAAAAATAGGCAAAAAATTACATGACATATACTTCAGTAACATCTTTAAAGACACATCACCCAAAGCAAAGATAGTGAAGGAAAACATAAACTGCTAGGACTACATCAAATTAAAGAGCTTTTGTATAGCAAAAGAGATGTTAACCAACACAGAGAGGCATCCCATTGACTGGGAGAAAATTTTGCACACACTACTAATAAGGGACTAATCACAATATCACAATGATTTATAAAGAGCTGACATGACTCAACAAAGTAAACAACCCAGTCCAAAATAAAAAAAGGTAGTAGAGCTAAAAAGACAATTCTCCAAAGAGGAAATGCAAATGGCCAACAGACATATTAAAAATGTTCAATATCACTTGTAATCAGAGAAATGCAAATCAAAACCACAATGAGATACCATCTCACACCAGTGAGAATGGCACATATTAGAAAATAAATAAATAGAGCCTCCCTGGTGGCACAGTGGTTTAAGCAATGCACTATGAAGCAGACCGCAGCCACTGCAGCACGAGTTCTATACCTGCTGCCTGCCAGGGAGGGGACTTGTGCACATGGTGCAGCAGACCTCTCCTGCTGTGCCCGCTGCTCCCCTCAGCAGTGTACTTCCACTGATCTGCCTGTTCTGCTCCCCGCTCTGTCTCTGGTGAATCCTCTCACCCCCCACACCTCTGGCCTGTACCCCAGTGCTTGTATGCATAAATAAATAAATCTTTAAAAATAAATAAATAAATAAATAAATAAATAAATAAAACTAGCAACTACAAACATTGGCGAAGATGTGGAGAAAAATTGGTGGTGGGAATGCAAACTGGTTCAACCATTATGGAACATTGTATAGAGGTTCCTCAAACTGCTAAATATGGATCTTCCATATAATCCAGCAATTCCACTCCTAGTGTCAATGCAAAGGACACAAAAACATTAATTCAAAGACCCACCTGCACCCCTATGTTTATTGCAGCACAATTTACAATAGGTAAGCTGTGGAACCAACCCAAATGCCCCAAAATAGATGACTGGATCAAGAAGATGTGGTACATATACACAACGGAATACTATTCAGTGATTAAAAAAAAAGAGATAAACTCATGGCATTCACAACAACATGGATGTAGCTGGAAGGGATCATGCTTAGTGAAATACACCAGAAAGTAAAAGAAAAATACCAGGTGATTTCACTTATAGGAAGAACACAGAGGATCCAAATAAGAGTTCAGGGGAAAAAATGTAAATAAAGTAAAAGTCAAAATCAACAGTCAACTATAAATCAGAGACATTCTACAGTGGGGGAGGAGGGAGTTTGATCAAAACAGGGGAGGAAAGAGCACAAGTGACTATGGTGAGAATGTATACACTGCACAAGAATGAAGAATGATATATAAAATAAAAATAAGACAAGTGCATGAGGGTTAAACGACTGTTTCATTATCATGTCAGTTGTATTTATTATGTCTTGTTTCATATTATGTCTTCATTCATCCTTATGGACACCCAATTTACTCATTTCCACAAGCAACCAAAAATACGCTTAAAGATAGTCATTTCACCCTTTTCTAGATGAGATGGGAAAACTAGCAAGACCATTTGTCATTCATACAATTTTTTCTCTAAAACCACTTGTGATGTTGGGTAATAGTCCCCAGATGGAAGTCATTAAAGTTTAATTTGTATGCATATGTGACATCTTGCTTTTCAAAATCTCTTTTGACTTTACTGTTTCCATTTCTAAAACTAATTGATATATATGAGAAATAACTAATTAAAATGAATGCAAAGCAGTTTTCTCAAATATAAAACATGCTATAAAATGCTAATAAAACTATAAAAATATATGGAAAGTCTGTCAATTATAAAACTAACTTCAGATGGCAAAGCAAATACCATTAACCCTTTACAACGCTCAAACAGAACTGGTATGGTAACTATGCCTTCTTGCTTAGTATTAATAAAATATCAGGGCTGATATCCTCTTTCATAATTCCCACCAGAATAAAAGCTTAAAGATGATCACTGCATTTATAAATTACATTTAATTTAAAAAAACTATTTGCTGGGATCATATCTTGGTTATGATTAAATAGGTGTGAATCACTGGTAGAGAAATATATCAGGATGGAAGAATTTCTTGGATGTCCTTGTGAGTGACTTATGGCTGGGTGATGGGGAAGAGAGAGGGCTCCTTGTAGGGGAAGAGATCCCTTTTTCAGTGGAGGAAGGTAATGAGCAAACCAGGTAGGACAGGCTGCCAGGGCTATATGGCTGTAAGGAATCAGAGAGGCAGTGCAGGAAAGAAGCCCAGCCCGTTACAATTGAATAGGTAACATTTATTCACAAATAGACAGGAAAGAACAAAGAAACTGTTTCACTTGGTTTGTGTATATCCCTTAGAAACAAAGATCAGCAAAGATAGCCCTTGACTGTGTCAGCATTTCAAACAAAATGAAGGCCAATTGTATTTATGAGCTTTTTTAGTAATTTATTATTTTTTTTTAGTTAGGGGATTTTTCTTGAATTAATGACCATGTAGGTATATTTCTTCATTCATTTATTTGCCCACTCATTTATGCATTCTTTTAAACAGCTGTGGACTGTGTATTATATAGCTAACAAATATTATTATCTCCTGAATATAAACTATTCCCTTTGTGGTGCCTGTTCTGTTGCATGTGGAACACAAGTATTTTACCTGTAATTACTTAAGTAATCATTGAATACAATTCTGAAAAGTTCTAGAATAGTCCTCACATTAATTACCTCTGCAAAAGCCCTTTCTCCAAATAAAAATCACATTTTGAGGTAGTGATTAGTGGAGGGATAATACTAAACATATGAATTGGAGGCATATAACTTCAGCCTAAAACACTAGTTCATCAAGAAACCTCTTGAAAAAATTGTCTTCCTATAAACGTATTTATGGTGAAAATGAAGTTGGTTAGATCTACTCAATTAGAAAACCTTGGCAGATATATTTCTCATGACAAATTAATAAATTTACCTTCTGAAATACTCTTGTGAGCTTCAGTTACATGTCAGCATTTACCTGCCATCATCAAATACATTTTTTGAATCATTATGGAAGATGTTAGAGTCAGACCTGTGATATACTGGATGATAAATGCATGTTCTGGACTTCTGTTTTGGAAGGCAATTCACCTTTCTCAGATACAGTTCTAATTGCGATTCTGCAGCCTTAGTTCCCCTATTTAGTTTGAACATCCTACTTACTTTCATTGATTATTAAATATTTTTCACATTTGACCAAATTTTTAATTAAGGCATGCGATATGATAGACTGTATTATATGGTATATTAACTTTTTTCTCTTATTGATTCATAAAATTAATGTTGATCTTTACATTTATAAAATCTTAAGTTTGTTGAAATAAGATACTTATCCTTATTTCTCTAGATCACTTTTCAGATGAAAAAAATAGGGGTAGTCAGCTCATTGTGTCATGAGGATTAAATAAATAATCCATTGGGACCTCCTTAGTGGCACAGTGGGTTGAGTACCACACTGTGAGATATCAGCAGCACAGCAGCACGAGTTCAATCCCTGGCCAGGGAGGGAATCCCTCCCTGGTGCAGCAGACCTCTCCTGCCTTGCCTGCTGCTCCTCTCAGCAATGTATTTCAGTCTATCTGTTCTGTTCCCCACTCTGTCTCTGATGAATCCTCTCACTGCCTGTGACACTGGCCTGTACCCTGGTTCTCATATGCATAAATAATCTTTAAAAAATAAATAATCCATTGCCTAGTATAGTCTTGATACATAATATTTACTCAAGAAATATTGTTGTTATCATTACTACTCTATAACTTTGAGAAAAAAAATTTTGCCTCACATGGGAAATGAATAATAAGTATTTGCTTAGTTTGAAAGGATTCAAAATTTAGGGAGAAGTAACTACTTATTATTCTTACTTCAGTGACATCAACCTATGAACAGATTAAAGGTTTGTTTAAAAAGGATCATATCCCCTCATTCAGGGTCTGTCAGTTTGGAAGTTGAAACAGGGATTAACATTTTCTACCTTCCCATCGATTAGGTGTTCAAAGGCTATCCCCAGGTACCTACTTATCTCTGTGCCATGATAAGAAAGTCTAGTCCACTTGAAAAAAAGGCAATAAAATATGAATCAATGGTAGCCTTTTGGTGCTCAGAATAGATCCCCTTCAGGCTATCTTGTTCTTGAAGGAAGGAAACTGTAGAGGAGCTGAATAAATAAAATATTTTTCACTGGTGCTCCTGAATTCATTTCTTGAGAGCTATAAATACTAGGAAGCACATGGAAACTTGAAGATGTGGGGTATGAATAAAATCAACACTGGATTCTTCATAGTTGGAAATGTTATATCTCTTTGTTTGAACTTTGGAAGCCACAGGAGCTCCACGTCTAGATGGGTCAGGAGGCGTGTACAGAGGTGGAGGAGGGGAGGGGCATCAGAGATGGATAACTCTTGTTGCCATAGTAGCATAAGGTCATGAGGCAGAAGATATTTCCAAATTTGTTCAGTAGTAGGGAGAAAATATATACTAAGTACACACACACAAAGAGAGAGACTATTTTAAGTTTTGTCAATATTTTCTCTGAAGTTCAGAAAAAATATAAAGTTAATATTTCATCTATTCATCCGACAAGCACAGAATTTTCTGTATTTCAATATATTCTTCTATCTTCAACATTTCTCTTTGGTCTTTATTTGGTTCAGTTTGAATGCATTAATAATACCATTCTAATGGGTTCCACGAATAACCCTGTTATTTTTTCTCCTTTAACTACTGACTTGAAGGAAATCATTCATGATGAACCATTTATTTCAGCCACTATGCTCAACCCCTGTTTCAGTTCACTAAATCCTAGCAATAATAACTAAAGGTTGATGAAAATTATTTAGCATTTATGAACCCTTCTTTTTTAAAAAAATATCTAATTATGCATCAAATAAAAAAACAGATATTTTGGTGTAACAATGTCAGGATTTAGAATATTATAGCATAATCTCAGATTTGATAAGGACATATAAAACAAATGGGTATCATTTTGTAAAACAATACAGTATAATTTAACATTAAGAAACATGACTATATGAATACCAATAAAATTTTCCTAAAATTATGCCTGCCTTTCCAGGCTATTATTACAAATTATCATTGACTAGGTGATTTATACAACAAACATTAATTTCTAATAGTCTAAGAGACTAGAAAGTCCGAGCTCAAAGTACCAGTAGATCTTGTGTCAGGTAAGACCCACTTCCTGGCTTATGCACAGCTACCTTTTCACTATGTGTGCCTTGATTGAATCTGACTATTGTTCTTGTAAGAGCAAGGAACACACACACACACACACACACACACTGAACAAGAGAGAGAGAAAGATTGGAGATATTGTCAAGGAAGGAAGAACAAATTAGGACACAACAATAAGGTAGCAAGATATAAGCTTAGAAGAGAACACCAGAGAAGGCACCAAACCTGCCAACACCTTGACCTTAGACTTCTACCCTGAAAGTCTCTAGGAAAATAGATTTTAGTTATTGTCAGCCCTAGAAAACCATTACAAAAAGGAAAATAAGAGAAAAAGAAAAATGTACATAGGTAAACAAATCAAAATATTAATGGACTCAAGTTCTACGAGTTGAAGACATTTATCTAGTGAGTATATATGTGGCCCTCAGACCAAAGATGGGATCTACATCAATAAAAGACATACTACTCATACAGTTAGAATATATCTGAATGGGATTATGCTCAGTGAAATAAGTCAGAAGGAAAAAGATAAATATCAGATGGTTTCACTTATAGGAGGACTCTAGGGAAACCAAATAAGTATTAGGGAAAAATAATAATAATAAATGTGACAAAACAAAAATAGACAACTATAAATCAGAGATATTCTGCAGGGCAGGGGGAGGGACAGGGATCAAAATGAGGTGGGGAAGAGCACAAGGGACTATGATGATGGTGCATGGTGGATAGTGGTGGAAATTCTATGGAGACTACTCCTGAGAAAAGAAAGTCAACATTGTAAAAAATGAACAATGATATAAAATATAAATAAATAAAGGAAATACTAAAAAAGAGAATGTATCTGAATGGGACTTCAAGTAGAATGCCTTTGAAAAAGAAACATCAAAACATGTTTAGTGTTTGCAGAAGGTGAAACACATACTCCTCTGTTACTTTCACTCCACTTAGTGAAAAAAAATAGCATACTCTAAAGGAACTGGGCATATTTCTGATGATCCATTATGTCTTGATTTCCAATATCTATTTCTGAATCATTTTACTTTTATGATTTATCCCTTACAACCACGTGCAATCTGTAAGAAAAGCATTAATACACATAAACATAAATATCATAAAATCAAAGCACTGCATGAAGGCTTCAGAAAGATGAGCTCTATTCAAAACATCCAGAAATATTTCTGGAAAGTGGTGTTGAAATGTGGGCAAGATTTTAATAGAATGAGATGAAAGGGAAACTTATTTTAGACTGGGGATATTAAATTCATTAAACAAAAAGAACACTTTAAGTATAATGATATAACAGCACAGTCACCCTGAATAAACTTATAATGTTTAGAGAGTAGAGGAAACCAGGCCTAAGGAGGGAAATACAGACCCTTTGTGTAGCAGGACTGTTAGACAATAAAACAAAGTCATGCATCCATCAAGTGACATACTACTAAAAAAATACCGATGCACAGTACAACTTGGATGAATTTCAAGAGACACTATGTGAGTGATAAGACCAGTGATATCTCAAACAGGTGCATACCACTTGTTTCCTTTATATGACATCTCAAAAGTAGAGGAAACTAAACTTTAGACAGACTTTGGACAAGAAGAGATCAGCAACTCCTGAGGGTTAGAAAAGGGTGTGACTACAAAGAGATAGCATAAAAGACATTTTTGAAGTAATAGAATTGTTTTTGAATCCTGTATATGTATATGTCAATACATATAGATTTCTATTAAATCTATTAGGGGAAAATAAATTTACTCTATGGAATTAATGGGAGGAAGAGGAGGCAGGGAGAGAAAGAGGTGTCAAAGAAAGATCTTTCAGAGTGTTAACCCTATGCTGGCAGGTAAATATTTCTTTTGAAGTTCATATCAAAAAAAATAAAATAAAATAGGTGGCCCAGGGAGGATTTTGTTGAGCACAAGGTAGAAGAATGAGTTTGATCCTAACATTTTTTGCATGTCAGAAAATGCTCAGGAGTTTATGACCATCAATTGGAAATATGGATGTGGGTGGTAAAGGGAATGTAAAGAGAGAGATCAAACTAAAAACAGAGGTTTCAGAGTCCACCTACTCAGAAGCGTAAATTGCAGCGGTAGATGTGGAAAAGGTCCCCCTGCAGGGACAGGGTTCTGAAATCCTGGAATATCAATGCTGAAGGAGGTAAGAAAACACACTAGTAAAGTCTTCTCTGAAAGCACCAGCCTTGCATAGGCTCTTCTGGAATATTATATTCACATGACATTGTTTGTTGTTGTTGTTAACTAAAATATGATCACTTTAATAATTACACAAAAATTTGAGTGTTGCCCAATATGTGTACACAGTATATCTACAATGCCTAGGCCAGTGATAGATTATATGTTAGTTTTTATTCCTTGGAGATAAGCCTATATATTTATTAAAATCTAGGTATCCAAACAGAAGAAATTATCTGAGTTTCTGAGCTCCTCAATTATCCTGGCACTAAACAAAGCTAGTAAGTCAAAGCATTGAAAGTGGGAGCAAAGATGAGGGGGTAATGTCCCATTGATTGGATTTTAGGCAGATGTAACTGTAGACACCTTCACTATATTACTATATTTAGCTCAGGAAATGTGTCCTAAACTTCACTAACATTTATTACTTTTGTTATAAATAATCTCTAAAAGCTCTACTCTGCAATATGAATTTTTTACCGGAATCTTATTTTCTTATTTCTTTATTGCTGCTATACCTTCAAATGAGTCAAGCTGGCTAACCAAGTCATGTGAACAATCCAGGAAGAGATATGCAATCTCCAAGAATCTATACATGTTATAACTTAAACTTTTAAAAAGCATTAGCCTTTTACACTGATACTTTTGTGAAAGAATTCTGAGAAACAACCAAGGACAGCTCTTATATAGAGTTGCGAGAAAACCTCAGAAATTGCATGTTGGTGAAAATTTAAAGCCAGGAAAGTTACAGGAAGCAATTTTAGAGATACACTATTGTATCTCCCACAGCAGAAACACAGTAAACCATATGAAATAAGAATCTTGCTAACTTCAAATGTTCCAGATTAGAAGGAAAATGAAATAGTCTCTTTTCTTTGTTTTTGATTGGGGAGTATTTTTAATGATGTGGTGAATCTGCTGTAATAACATAAATCTGAAAAGGTGTGAACCTATACCTCTAAGTAATATAAAGTGTTGTAAACCAATGCCATCTCATAAAAAAATTAAAAATGAACCAGAAAACTAATTAGAAGATTTTCTTTGTGTTGGCAACATACATGTTAATGAGAGTTTTCCACACCAACTGCCTTGCCCTCCTGAATTCAAAAGTTTATGTATACTTTAACTGTGTTCATTCATGTATGCCTTCCAGATAGTCTCAACAAGCCATTGTATATGACCACATTATATTTACTCAAGACCATGTCCTAGGAGCAGCTTTTAGGAAAGCACATCCACAGGAAAAAGGCATGAGAAGCCTGCACTGCCTGGGCTCAGCTCATAGGTCTGTTCAGGAATTACAACTTTCTGATGATCTTCTCAAACGTTCATAAATCCATCCAATCTACATTTCACTGAAGAGTTTAAAAGAAGTTATCCTAACATTTGCAGCAAGATGGGTGGACCTAGAGAGAAACATGCTTGATAAATTGTCAGAAGGAGAAAAATGAACACCAGGTGATTTTAGACTATATGACCAATTAGCAGTTACCAGAAGAAAAGGGTAAGTTATATAAAAGGCATCGATATCATGGTGAAGGACAGAAATGGACCTTTCCTGTGTACCTGATGTGTGCATATGCATGGGCTAGTTTATAACGCTGCACACCTGAGACTTATAAAATGTTAGATGGTGATACTACTCCATTAAAAATAAGAAAAAAAATAGAAATAAAGAAGTACATAATATCCAGATTCCTTTAAAGCAGAATCCTGGAGGGAAATTAGACCCGCAAATCACATGTATGGGCATAAGATTTGGAGCCAAAATGGAGACTGAAGCTATCTTCCTCTGATTTTTTTTTTTTTTGAAACCTATGGGTGAAACAAGATTTCTTGGTGGAGGCACCAGCCCCTCCTAGCTCAGTACTGCCTCATGCACAATCTTCAGTGCCAGGTAGCAACATTCCAAGTGCGGCTAACCCACATAAAGATGCTCTGTTAAGCTAAAATCATAGTGGATTTTGAAGTCTTTGTACCAACAAAGAAATAAAAGCATTCTGTTCATTTTTATGGGTTATATTTAGAAGCACTTTTAGTTGGAATAACAAAACATGTCAAAATTAAATTTGCCTGTTTGATTTGACTTTTTAAAAATGACACTACTAGAAAAATTGAAATTACAAATGTGCCTCATATTTCTACCAGACAGCAGCTTCCCATATGTAGACAAAAATGGATGTGGGGTCCCCTAACCAGCTCTGCGGTCCCTGGCTGGCAGCCATGGCAGTGGGTGCTCTTGCTTGGGCTTTTCAGTTCCCGAGGGGTAGGTTCCTAATTCAGGCTTAACATCCAAAACAAACTCATATGTGACTGTCCTGGTGGGTCATGTGTTGTTCCAGAAGTCATCCCTATGGGTCCTGCTAAATCCTGAGTGTCCCCTATTTTGTAAATACCCACTTCTCTGTATTATGTACTTCTTATTCTTTGTTGTTTAAAATCCTTAATTTTTTTCTTGCATTGAAATTTAACTGACTAATATTAATAGTAGACTGTCTTAAATAGGAGTAATTTCCAGAATAAAATTAATTTTATTTATTTTTGCTTTAAATTTGTGAGGGAAAAAAAATCTATCTTCTAAAACTATGGGCATGTCCCTCGCACATGGTATTGACTATGGAGTACCATCCTTTTTGCGTGAATGCAGTGCTTATCATACCTATATTTACATATCCCAATCAAGGTATCAGTCTTAAATTACCTTACAAATTATTTAAAGAGCACCTCCAATACTAACGCTGTCTTTAAAAACGAAAGTTAAAAGATAAGCCTGCAATAAAGGAAAAAGAAATGAGACGGCCTCAGTCTGAGACCATGAACCATTCCCTTGTCAAATCTGATTTCCATGATAAGGGCCTACAAAATTACTTGCCATTTTTCTCATTTTCAACATATCTTGAGGGCATCAAAATGGTGACCTCCCTTCCTGTGTTGCTGTGTTTCTATTGTAAAAGTGATTTATTAATCTGCCTAGTTATCACTGGGATCATTCTATTTCATATAAAGACTGTTGCCTATTTCCCATATAGGCTTCGCCATGCAGTACCACTGGGCATTCAGTGATGATATCACAGTCTCAGAAAATTGCTGCCCTTACTGGAATATCTCTCCAGGTTACTTTTGCAGTCTAAAGAAATGTCTGTTATCTCCAAGCTTGCAAGGTTTTAGATATAAATTAATGAAGCACCAGATTCTACCTTTCACAGTAGGGAAATGTAAGAGTTGCTAAAAATCAAAGAAGTACAATGACATACACACACACACACATACACACTACAGACAACATACACAAACACACCACACACATAAAGTATTCCTTTCAAGCAAGTTAATTTTTCACCCATCCTAGCCTATTGTATTCTGCATTTTGACAGAGCAGTAGGATTTTTTTAAATAATATTTGAGAGAATAGGTCTGGGAATTGCTGAATAAGATCTTTTTTGTTTGTTTGTTTGTTTGGTGCTCATTTCAGATTAAATTAACCTATTCTTTCATTAGTTCTGTTTCCTGGATTAAAATCAAGTGCAATCATGTTAGGCTAAGAGCTTATGGATTTCATAAACACAGAGGAAAAGCAGAAAGCTATGATACCATTGAAGGAGAAAAGGTGTGAGCTGCCCTGTGACTTTCAGGCTTGAGCTCATGCCTGGTTTTAAGATGGGAAGCTCTCTAGGTGACAGATGTAGAAATAGACTGTGACATGTGAGGTTTTATAGAATTAAAATTGCAGGCCTGAAATAAAGGTATAGATTTGTTGGTAATGTGGATGGGAGGAACAAGAAGGAAGAAAATTTAGAAAGAGAGAAAAGTAGAAAAGATGACATGTAAAAAATGACAAAAAGATAAAAATAAAGGAAAACTTAATAGACCTAAGAAGGAAAGAAAGAAAAATAGAAGAGGGAGAAAGGGAAGAAGAGAAAGGAAACTGTAGAGAAAATGAAGAGAGACTGTAGCAGGAAGTCCATGAAAAATTAACAATTCAAGTGCTGTGTCCAGCTCCTCGAGGGCTACCAGTAGCTACCAATGAAAACGAAAAGGTCAAATTCTTCAAGTCTGAAGTCTGTCACACCTACACGATGTGCAGGATATTCATAAGGAAATGTGACATAATTCATTTTCATTCCATCTACCTCACACCCCAACTCTGGACTGACAGAAGACCAAAAGTTGAAGAGCAGGAAAGAATACTCCAGTGCCCACTGCTTAGGATCTGAGCCTGTGGAGACTATTATGGAACTTTTCTAAATGTCAAGATTTTAAGAGTGGAGTAGATGCAGTTTCCATCCTGTAGGAACTTCTCTGGAAGTCTGCATCTCCACATCTTCTCCTCATCCACCTGAAAAAGAGAGTGAACAAAAAGAAATTGCAAACCAAAAGGTAAAGAAATGCCCTGCATATAGACAGTGTAGGGTACAAATTCTCACTTCCCCACATGTTTACTGACACAGCAGACATCTGTAAGTTATAAGAACCCCATTGAGTTAATGGAATTTAATGGGAAGGGGAAAAATATTAACAAATCAACCCCTGCAATGTGAAGAGATTTGCATCAGAGAGGACTTGTGGACCATTCATAAAAAATAAATAATGGGCAAAGAATATCAAAACAAATTCCAAAAGATTTATGCAACCCTTTGTTCACAGCAGCAGCATTATTCATGACAGTTAAGACATGGAAACAACCTAAATGCCCAGCTCAGGAACACTAGATTAAAAAAATTGTGGTATATGCACTTTAATGGAATACTACCCAGCTATTAAAAAGTAAAAAGATGAAATGTTGCAATTTGTGACAACATGGATGGAACTTGGAGAAGTTATGCTAAGAAAAATATATCACAAAGTAAAAGACAATATTAAATATTTTTTCATATGTAGACTATAAATCAGCCAAAGCAATCTAAAATTTCAACAACAAAAATAACTTTAAGTCTGAAAATATGTAGTGGTTACAAGAGAGGGAGGGGTGAAGGGCGGAAAGAGTAGAGCATGCCAACAATAGTGGGAACTTTGGTGGCAGGAGAGGTGATGCTTATACACACACAGAGGTGAAGATGTATCCCCCAAATTTATATAGTTTTGGAAGTCAATGGTAAATCAGTATATTTTTCTTAAATAAATGACAGTTGAGGATGCTACTTCGTAGTTCTTCACTATACTCAAGAAGAAGGAAGGAAAGTGCTCTACATCTTTTTAACACTTATGAAGTATCAACCCATTTCATTCTCATAATAATACAGCAATTTAGGGTATAAGCACTCCAGTCTTCTGTGGAGCAAAACTATATTTACCCAAGATAATTCATTGATATTTTATTAGCACTGGAACTCTAGCACAGTTTTAACTGATTATGTATTTCTAGCATAATGTCCCATAGGCAAGCTATTAAAGTACTCCTTTATTATTTGTCAGATGTAAATTTATAAATGTTTATTGAGTGCTCATTGTGTGACAATATTGTGATAGATTCTTACAATACAAACATTATTTTTAAATCATGGAGTCTTGATTTGATGGGAAAGACAGATACTAAATAAATATCAATGTTTTGTGTTGTAAGAGTATGTAAGAATTAAGCCCTAAATTAGCCTGATAGAATTAGGGAGGGTCAACATTTAAGCTGAAATTTGAAATATGAGGAATTAGGCACAACGGGGTCATCAGATAAAACACAAACCACCAATATATGGAATATATTTAAGAATTGTTTAAATTCAAATTTAACTGGATATTTTATTTTTCTGAAATCTGCACAGTCACTCGGTAAAGAAACCAGGACAGAGAAGAAAGTGTATGAAATTCCTGAATGCAACACATATGGCAATTTTGAGAATGCCAGTTGGAGTAGAGAATGTGAGAGAAGGATAAGATGATGTCTCCAAGGAAGGACATCATGCATTACCAAGTAAGCTAATTTAATGTTTTGGACTTTATCCTTAAAGAAAATGGAAGTTATTGAATGATTTTATTAAAAAATAATATGATCAGATTTTAACCTTTAAAGTAATACAATGGCTGCCATGTAATAATGTCCTTGTAGAGAGCAAATTTGGGATTTGATCTAGTGAGAGAAAATGGTGATTTGAGTTGGGTTATTTAGAAGCTGAGAACTAAATGGATTTTAGAAATATTTTGGAAGTGAAATGGGACACTTGTTATGTTTGTGAAGGATGTCCATTTAATGACCCTGGACTCATTACTTGAGCCCCACCATGCTCAGCGGCACCATTTATGACTATAAATGGTCATGTGTGAAAGGGAGAGGTGTAGATCCTTGGACACGTTGGACCATGTTGACAATACTTCTCAACAAAACAGTGAGCATATGCTACAATCATCTCAAAAGTGATTTATGTCTCACAAAACCTTTTCCAAGTCCTGCTGGAAGTCTAGTCTCCCTAGCACCTATTACCATCTGAACACCCAAAGTCATTCTACTGCTTCTAACTCTCACACAGTCCCTCATCTCCACTCCATTTGCAAGTCTCCCCATTTCTAGAAAATTTTGGTTGGTTTTGAATTGTAAACTTCACTTTATCTTCATTCTTTTTTCAGATGTGTACTCCAGGCTTTGAATGACACTTAAACATGCCTTGAGTCATTTTCCAGAGGAAAATTTTTAGTCCATATCCTATGGTTGTTTTTTCATCTTCTCACTAGTAAACTGCACTGGTCCTTTAAAATTAACTTCTTTCAGATATAGTATCATCACTCCTCATTGCTACTATCCATTCTTATTAGTGATAACCATCCTAATAGCAATGTAATATGTATTATATTATTATATGACATAAATGATACAATAATAGTAATATAAATCTTAATAACATAGATATGGTAGTCTCACTTTTCTCCTGTCAATATTGCTAGTAAATTTAAAAACCTTATAAACTTTCCCAAAGCCCCAGACTTTCAGATTTAATAATTACCTTAGTTGAACATAACTAATTCTCTATTTCATCTACCTATGCCCAAGATATGGTTCACTTGTTTTTTAACTTGAAATCTGTTTTTAGGTATTTGTTTCAAGAAATACACATTCCAAATACTCCCTCTGGCTCTACATCACAGAACTAATTTTGATATATCACATATAGAAACCCCACTCCTTTATCATGTAACCTCTTTCACTAATCTACATCCCATGGGGCATTATTATTCAATATAATTCTACCTGGGAAAGAACAGCTCCTACTTTATAGTTCTTTTGTTATCCCATTCCCTCACCCACCACACAAACTGTTTCTGATTTGTCCTTGTCTTTTTGTTTTTGTTGTGTTGTGCTTTTTTCTTTTATTTTCTATTGTTATTGTTCTTTCCCTTGGTCCTTTATTTGGTTCCCTATAGTCCTTCTAGAAGTGAAACCATCAGGTATTTTTCTTTTTCCTTCTGAATTATTTCACTAAGCATAATCCCTTCTAGCTCCATCCATGTTTGACCATATGGTTTTTAATCTTCCTTTTTGATGAAGTGTTGGATTACGTTGATTGATTTTTGGATGTTGAACCATCTTTGTGTCCCTGAAATAAATTTCATTTGGTCATGGTGAATTATCTTTCTGATGCATTCATTGTTGATGTATGTTGAATGACATTTTATTAAAAATTGTTATGTCAGTGTTCATTAGTGATGATGGCCTATAGTTTTCTTTATTTGTGTTCTCATTTCTGCTGGTCGCAGTGTGCCAGTTTTGTGGATGGGGAAAGGGGTTCTGCTAACTTTCTTTCTTCCCATCCCTTGTCCTTCCAGCTTTCTTCTTCAGACAGTTGCCAGGTTCACCCAGTTTATCTGACTATTCTGGCTCATCACAGGAATTTGTCATTTTTTCCTCCCTTGTTCTCACGCAGAAGATGAGGCAGCACAGAGCCCAACGCTGGCTGGATGCAGCTCCTACCGCACAGATCTCGTGCCTCATAGCTTTATCATCTGAGCAAAACTAATTTGCTTAGATGTGAAATTTCTCTTGTGGTCCTATGAGGAACAGTTGCTCAAGCAGCTTTCAGGTTTTCAGGTAGAAGCTGTTTTGTAGGTAGCTGTATTTTCAATGTGTTTGTGGGAGTAGGTGAGAGTGGGACCTTTTTAGGTCTCCATCTTCCCTCTTCTTTTCTTTTATTTTTTTTTCTCTTAAAGGAATTTCACTCACAAGTTCCAAAACCTTATCACAGTTGGTTCTGTTTTGCAAACTTCTATTCATCAACTACTGGAGACTTTCTTTCTATATCTTTCTTCTTATGATTTTCCAGACAAAGCATGTGTGGGTGACTCTTAACTAGCCAGTGCTGCCCTCTGAGCCCTCGCTTACAGTCTAGTGGAAGAAACCTCTTCTCAGGAAAGAGCAGGTTAGTACTGATTGTAGGTTTCCCAAGCAAACTTTCTCTTCCCATGTAGCATGCCAGTTCTACTGATCTGGGACCCCGAGCATGCTGAATAGCAACAAAAACCAAACTCCCTCCTTTGTTTCTAAAATCTCTCATAACCCTCTACAAACCTCACAGTCAGTTGATAACTATGTAAGATTTAGCAAGATAACTGAAGTATCCTTCTAAATGCCCTCAATTTCCATTCATTATACATCCCCTTCCACCTTCCCTTCTATCTTTCCCTATGAGACACCAGCCTCTCCACTTGACCTCTATAGGCCACCTACTCTTACCTCTCCTACATCATTAACCTCTTTGACAAGGGATACATTTCATCAGAATAGACAGACACATGCTCTAATGGCTGTCCACTCTAGCAAAAAAAAAAAAAAAAAAAAGAAGTAGGATTTTTGGATAAGAGGTTTTGAGAGTTGTTAATATCAGAAGAGATTCTACAATTATCATATGAAAACATCATCCACAATAACTTAAATATTGTTAAAAATGAGCAATTGAGCTATGTAGAAAAAAAAGTACATCAGAGTGACAGGCAGTACTGCATGCCATGCTGAGGCTGATAAGCATGACTTTTAATTCTACCAGTCATTTATGTGATTTTTCTCTATCTATGGTCATCTGTATTGGTATAAGTACTGAGAATTCAGTCCCTAGTGTTCATGAGGCTTGGAGTTGGTTTTGGTACAACAAGTGAGAAACAGTGGGCTTTGGAATATGAAATCAACTGAAGAGTGGGCTGATGGGGTGTGAGGAGAGGTGCATATATATTCATGAGGTTCCAAGAAGATGGAAGAGAATCCTGACTGCCCTCCCCCAAAAAAGTACTTATAAAAGGTTTTGGTTATAATCCAAAAAAACTTTACTGGGAGCATTTTAGATGATGATTATATAAGAATGTAATTGAAGAATAGGTGCCTGAGGTGAATTAGAAACAATGTCATCACAGGAGTCATTTAAATTGTCATGGGACTGATGACCTGTGGCTAAACTGGATCTTCCTAGTGAAATGATTCAAATTATTCAACTGCAAAATCAAAGACATGATCCTTTCCGGAAAATAACGTATATAAAACATTCTTTGTGTATGCAAATCTCAGTTAATGGAATTTAAGGGGGAAGAGGGAAATATTACTTAACATTGATTCCTGCAGTTGAAGTGATTTGCATTCTTTGCAGCCTTCACAATAAAAGTTCAAAATGGATCATAGACCTAAATGTAAAACTCCAAACTATAAAACATTTAGATCACATAAAAAAAAAATCTCCATCAATGACTTTCAGACATAATACCAACTGCGGTATATGCAAGCAAAAAATGATAAACTGGATTTTTTTTTCATTCTACTCTGCAGAAGACACTGTTAAATAAAAAGACAAGTCATAGACTGGGAGGGAATATTTGAAAAAGATATGACCTATAAAGTACTATTATTTAAAATATACTAGGGACTTGAAAGTAAGAAAAAAATTAATTAAAAAACTGGTCAAAGACTAATAGACATTTCACCAAAGGAGAGAATATAGATGGCAAATAAGCATATAAAAAGATGCTCCTTATCACATGTCATCAAAAAATGCAAGATATCACTACATACCTATTAGAATGGGCAAAATTCAGAACACCCAATGCTGGCAAAGATGTGGAGCAGCAGAAACTCTCATTCTGCTTGGCACCCAATATAGTACAGCTACTTTGGAAAAGAGTTTCTTATAAAACTAAATATACTCTTCCAATACAACCCAACAATCGCACTCTGATCTTTACTTAAAGGAACTGAATATTTCCTTCACACAGCACTTACACATGCACTCATAATTACCAAAACAAAAACGAAATGTTTTGCAGTAAGTGAATTAACTATGATATAATCATAAATGGTATATTATTCAGTACAATAAAGAAACAACCTATGAAGCCATAAAAAGACAGTGAGGAAACTTAAGAAAATACTGTGTGAAAGAAGTCAGCAAAAGGCTATGGAGGCAAAAAATAAGGGTTGCTGGGATTTGGAGGGAGGGAGAAATAGGTAGGACACATGTAGATGTTTCTAGGGCAATGAAACTTCTATAATGATACGTCATGGATTTGTCCACTCCAAAATTTATTTTGTTCAAAAACATGTACAATAATAGTGAACCTTCATTCAAACTATGAATTTTGGTTGATGATATGTTAATGTAGCTTCATCAATGTTAACAAACGTACAACTCTGGTGGAGAAGTTTGATTAAGGCAGAAACTAAGCATGTGTGGAAGTAGAGAAAATATGGCAAAACCCTATGCCTTGCTCTCAATTTTCCTGTGATCCTAAAACTTCTTTAACAAATTAACTATTTTAACAGCACATTTGAGTAAGTGTTAGAGAGTAATCGAAATGATACAATTGCATCCATACAAATCTACCAAGGATGAGTCTTAGGACATAACGTCAAATGATTAATGAAAAACAAGAGTAGAATATGGCATCACTTATATAAAGTAAATGAAAATACATTGTTTTATTTAAGGCTCTGTCTATCCATTTAATGAAAAGAATAAAGGAAAATAATGAAGGACACAAATTAACTTAAGGATTATCTCTAAAAGGAAAGAAAGAAATTGTCTTTGTCAGGGATCAGAGAGAACATTAACTATATAGATAAGGCTCAGTGACCACAAATGTAATTTCATTGCTTTGCTTCAATGTGTATCACACTAATTTGTATAAATGAATGTTATTAATTTGTTATATATTTAAAATTGTATAACTTCTTCTACATCATAAAAATGTATTTTAGAAAGGCAAAGAAAGATACACAAAGATTAAGCTGTAGATACTTGAGATTGCCTTATTAAATCAAATGAACTTTCATTTCTATTCTGAAAGAATTCTTGATAATCTCACAATTATGAAATAAAGTAGAGCATAATTTTATGCTGAACTGAACTTATTTCAAGTTGATCAAACAACTAAGGAAACTCCTTTGTTTAACTACAAATTTCCTAATAGTTCATAGTGAGTCCTTTCAGAGTATACCAGCTATAAAATATTTAGGTTCTTAAAAATGTCTTTATTGTTCAAGGCTTTGTCTACTCTTCACTTTTAATCATAGGTTGAGGATAATTAGGGGGTAAAACATTGTATTTGATTTTTACTTACACTCATCTGAACAAAACAGACATAAGTCTCTTGTTTCAAAATCTTCCTTGGGTATTTTTCAGCACTGCCCTCCCTGAGAACTAAGGGTAGGAGGTAAGTGATTTCATCCTACTTTATCCTGCTTTCAATATTCTTTTCAATACATGCTTTGTGGTACTAGTGCAGGATCTTAGTGGTCCAGACTCTTTGCATGTTATGAGTAATGTAGCTTAAGTGGAATCTTACCAGCATTGCAGCTATTTGTATGCTAGTATGCATGCACTATGTCCAATCCAGGGCCACATGTATTTTAGGATTTTTATTTTTGCAAAGCTGTAGTTTTTAGTCAATTTTTTTTAAATTTGTAGTATTGATTTGCTTATTTTATTGGCTCTAAATTCTTAGCCAGATATGTAATTGCTAAAGTTGGGTAATTTTATATGTTAGAGAAGCTATAGTCAAACTGGTCAAACCCAGGGATTCCATGCAAGTTGTGTTCCATTTAATTATGAACAAATATGGAAAATTCTGGTACCATCAAGAATTCAAAGTTAGCATTCTGAGTACATGGGAGCAAGCCCTATTTACTGCCATTATATGTTCTGGATGCTCTCTTAAAGAAAGATTCTGGAAGAGACATAATGCAGGGATTTTATTTGGGAGTATGGACAGGAATGACTAAGTCAGGAAGGAATACAGAATTGAATGTGTGACCCATTAAAGACTACATTGATGTAGGGGACACCCAAATTTTCCTAGATATTATTTTCCAACCTCAAAAATTATGTATTTTCTCACGACCTCCAACTTTCTGCTTGATGCTGACCCTCGATTAATGGAATTAATAAATTAACTAAGGATATTATAACAAAATATCTAATTGGATCATGTCCTCTCAAGACTATATTTATGAAAAAAAGCAAGAGAACCACCATAGTGTGAGGAAAATCATAAATGTGTAATGTGTCCCTCAGATATAAATCTTCCTGATAGGAAAGGAAAAAGCTGCAAGATTCCGGTTGCATAAGTTCAAAGTCTCATTAGGCAGAGTGGCAAAGATACCACATCTGTTACCACTGCACCAAATGGGGATATTATATGTTTATTTGCATTAGTTCACTGTCATCACCCAGAATCCAAGACCCAGACTGGTGAATTAAAATGAGCATATAATGAAGACTATCATCCCTGAAACTTTTCAATCATTAAATAAGAGCACGCTAATATCTGCCCTTCTGACTGGAAAGCTATATAATACCAATGCAATAGCTTGTACAATAGCTAAAAAAGAGTTGTTATTCCCCACCAAGTATATAATATGTTTATTTCAGTTATATATTTGGACCAAATTACTGTCTCTTCATGAGTGCATGCACCTAAGGAACCTACTGTGAACCAGACATATCAAGACTTAATTTATTATCTGGTCCCCACAATTACCATGTATAACAGTTGGGATATGATAATTCTTTGATTCCTAAAGAGAACACCTCAAACCCTATACTCTAAAAGTTTCTGAAATGTTTGATATCCCCTTTCTCCAACTTATTGTTAACAAAGTTATTACTGTTTTTTTCTTTGGGGAGTGTTTTGAGGGAATCATTTCAGCACACATTTGGTGATGTTACAGGGTCCCTCCTGAAGGCAATAGTTTTGAGTCTGACAGTGGGCTCCAATCTATAAATAAAGCAGTGAACTTTTATTGGAATAAGTAGTCTTAAGATTTCTGACCTCATTTTGTTTTGATCCTTGTTTTTTTGGGGGGTTGTCCAGTCCCAATAAATCTTCATATTCTTACTGTCCATCTTGCTTATTCCCAGGAATGTCATGATCTATCTCCAAAGCTTTTCATAGGATCTTTCCTGGATTGTGACTTTAACATTTATATATTGTGTCCCTATTCTTATGGTTAAGGCACACTGTCTAAACTTAATCATTTTGAAATTCTATTCATCCACACTTCAAAGGCAGCATCTCCCATCATCAGTTCTTAAAAGGACAACAACCTATGACTTGTGACATCCCTGGTACCATTTTCACCAGCATATACTTTAAAACTTGGTCACTGTAGATCTTTCTGGTACTTTATTTGGGATATAATTGACTAGGAGATTTTCTAGTCTTTGATATGTCTAATCTCATCTGCCTAGTTATCTGAGACTTTTGATATTGTGTCCTATCATCCACCATTACATTTCCATTTCATTAAGTTTGTACCATTACTTCCCCAAGCTTTCAACAACCATCTTATTAATATATTATCACTCTCTCTTGAGGTGTTTCCCAAGGTATAAATATTATGTTCCAATTGAATGTTTTCATGTAAATAAACTCTTCCCAATCCAACTGAATACTGACTCCCACTTGACCTAGTAACCTCACATTACAATACTGTATATTAGCCTTTCAATTACTGATGATATGTTAGCCAGGTCCTATAACTCTTTTAGGGTATAGTGTTTGCCTTTGGCTCACTCAGTATATCCTCAGTCTGTTTATGCCATATATGACTTGAACTTAAATTATCAACCTAGTGACCAGGAGTGAAGTTATGGGTAGAATCTGGAAGGTGGGAGGTGGTGAGGGCACAGTCTTTTGCGAGACAGAGTTCTCTACACTGTTTTCAAGTAATGGGGAATGTTAGTTGTTAATATGAAAAAGGTACCACTTCTGCAGACACAGATCTGAGACATCAAGTTTCTCACTTACACTGACCTGCATATCCTCACCCTACTCTTTCCAAATTAATGCCATAACCTTGGCATAACAGACTTCTTGGGATTGAAAATTAAGCCCACTCTAGTGATCAGAGACCTTTACAATCAAGCCATAGGCCTAATGCTCATCTCTGTCTGTCCTTAATGTAAAAGGCTAGATTTTTTCCATATAAATATACTGTCAAGAGGTCCTCCTGCTTTTGCACTTTGCCTTAAATTGGTGATGATTCATATTCAGTTGTTCATTGTCTCTCTAATGCATTGATTTTACCCAACAACAGCCATCTGATTCTTTAGTTTTTAATATTTATTCTTCCCCCATACTTTTCAAGCAAATGAAAGTAAGTGAATTCTATTCAGTTAATAACTAGTGAAATTTTTAAAAATTGTACACTAAAGCAGTCAGGGAAATCAAAAATCAGATCTTTACTACCATTTAAGTAGTGAGTGATCCATTTTACACAATCTCACTTTATGTCTGCTTCCTAGGATAACTACCTTAGATACATTTCTCTGCAATGAGATTTAAGATGAGATTTGTCTGAAGGAAATTAATTGGGAAGAACATTCAGGAAGAACATTTGTAAGAAGCAATGAGATAAGGACTGGGCAAGGGTAGATTTGAATCTAATATTGCCCTTTAGCTAATGGTCAGTCCTTTGTATTGCACTGACCAGTCACTGGATATGGGCTGACCTAGGGAAAGGATATGAACTTGGATAAGGGCAATTCTTGATGGCAGGAGATATCAGTCATTAGCATTCACTAGTGAAATCATCAATATGAAAATTTTAACATCTACTTGACATATCAATAAGAAAGTCAAAGACACATGTTTTTCTTTTGTTTTGGGGTAGGAAAAAAAAAAGAAAGTAACAGTGATTAGATTGGAACTCATGTCCTAGGATTAATCATAAGCAGTTTATGTTGATAAGCCCTTGCTTTCCTAGAATAACTCCCTTTGCTCCTATATGCCATCCATGGCTTCTATGGATGAGGAGGAGAAAATTCCCTTAGATGACCTCACATACTCTTTAAGAGGATCACAAATGTAAAGATGGGGAAGATGCCAGAGGGTGCACAAGGGACTGAGGTGATGGTGCACGGGTGAAATGGTGGTGGGTACTCCCTGGGGACTACAAATGATGTCAAATATAACTAATAATAATAATAAAAAAAAAGAATTCCTTTTAGTCTGAGAAACTCTCTGAACACAGGGACTTGAAAGTTTGAAAAAAATAATTTCTTCATTTTTAATGAACTAAATATTTGTTCTGGAGTGAGAGTCTTAATTCAAATGAAAGAAAGTTACTACATTATATAATCTGTTAATAGCATCAACTCTCCATATCCATAATAGGTATATATTTAAACTTATAGTTGGTTTTCCACTTTGCTTTGAAAGACAAATGGTAGTTTGTGTCCTAAGAAGCAAAGTCAGGACTTTTAAAAAGTGCAATTTTACTTTAGAATCTTTATGACCTTTTGGGACCAAGGAAAAGTTAAACATCTTATTTATAAGCCTCTTTTGAGAGAAGACTAATGGAAGATTAACTGATACATTATATAAGGAGAAAATAGCTAGAAAACATAGTATCATCCATGGCCTTTTGAAGGAGAATAAAGCACTTTCCATGTGGCCTTGTAATTCAAGTATCCTGCAAGTTTTGATAGGAAAAAATAAAATAAAGCAAAAATTTGCAGGCAGGATGACATAAGACAGAATAAAAGAGCATAAATCTAAAGCTGTGAAATAGCAATAGGTGGAATACATAAAAATACAATAGCTAGACCAGGGACAAATGAAAAAGAAGGAAATACCGCTATATTTAGTGTGCAGAGGTACTCTACAAATAGAAGCATATTTTTTAATTGGAGACAGGGGTATTGCAATGGCTCTTTAAAAGTACTGTGTCTTTTTTGCAAGATAAATTGGATTTACTAGAATTTCTTCCAGTTTTCTTCTAACTCTGGCCACAAAAGATATTGGGGCAACTTGGGAAAGGAGCCTAAAATATATAGTTGGATGGTCGCTTAATGATCAGTTTCATAATCCAAACATAAGTACTAAGAAACAAGATGACAGAAGATAAAAAGAATCTCTCATAAGCTGTAATAAACTTTGGGCAGAAACTCAACTTAGGGCGCAACTACAAAGAACTTTTGTTCAAGAATTCTCTCCTAATATTCTGATCTCTACTAGATGGTACCCAAATTGTAAAAATGACTTTTTCTTTTTTGTAATGAGTAGGGTGTAATAATAGGAGAAAGTATTTGGTTAAGTATATGTTGATCAGAGTAGGACTTAAGAAACATTTGTAGGGTGAAGGAGAAAAATACATATGGCATTATAACTTTAGAAAACAAAGACTGGGAAAATGTTGATTTATTTGTGTGTGTGTGTGATTTTATTTCTTCATACAAGAACTGGGATTTAGGCCAGAGGTGGAAGGGGTGAGAGGACTCACCAGAGACAGAATGGGGAGCAAAACAGGCAGATATACTGAAATATACTGCTGAGGGGAGCAGAGGGTAATACAGGAGAGGTCTGATGTGTCATATGTGGGTCAGCTCCCTGGCTGAGGATCTGACTCATGCCACATTTGTGATAGCACTGAGACTTAACCCCTAAACCACCAGGGAGACCCAGAAAATCTTGATTTCTAATAGTAGATTAGCTTTGCATCTATGTTGATATTAAATTTTGGTACTTTTAGTATACAGGAACAATGATAGAGTAGAAATAAAATTGCAATTCTCTGGGATAAGAACATTAACCAGAAAGTAGGAGTACACTTTGGACATTGGTCTATCAGAGGACTGGGCTCATACATGATTTTGAATGTGAGAGCAATATCAGAAGTATTTTCAATGATTTTCCTAAGGATCCAACACTAAACTTTTTCTGAAAATCTCCAATCTTGCCATATGTGGGCTTTTTCCTCCACCTCATAGTTTCCCCTCATAACTTTTCTGCAGTCTCAAAGATTTTGGTTTTCAAGCCTTGAATTCAGTGTTATGACTTTCCTTTTGTTATCATGGCAATTTATGCAATTTAGGGGTCAGTTACAGTATTAACTTCATCTTTACCTAGTAATATTGATGTATCAAATTATTTTTCAGTCATAAGTTATAAACCACATTGTATTCTGAAAAATACTTTCAGAAGCATTATTATGCCAAATTATTTTAATTATAAACTTGCTTTATTCTTGCTTTATAGTCAAATATCTTTTTCACTTCATTTGCCTATCATTCATAATTTTAGTTGAATCAGTCCTTTCAGGGCATTTTCATTTTATAGTATCTCAAAAGTAATTTAGATCTATATGGTTCTGTGATAACGTCAGTGGAGAATGGGACCTCACTTTTGAGATTTGGAGATCTGCTTTGTGAGATTATAACAACAGAAATTGTCTCTAGTTCTTTATAAACATTTTGAGATGTTGGAAAATGTGTTTGTTTCAAAATATTTCAAGGTGTTGGAAATTGGGTTTATAAAGATCATCATTCGCCAGGTATGGACAGTGCATAAAACAGGCACATCCTGACCCAGACCAAGGACCTTCTTACAAGGGTCAGCATATCAGTGGCATCTGGGGTGCTGTGACTGCTTTTGATTTAAACTGTATCTCACCCTCGAAGTCTGATTACCCTTATTTGATGGCTAAACTACAAAAGTGGAGTGATATTGTGTCTTCATTGATGGATGAGAGAGCCAACTCAGGGCTGGTTCTGCACTGGGAATAAAACATAGCAAGGTGAGCACGCAGGGGCATCACTATTACAAGGAGATGATTTTCAAGTGGTAAAATTGAAAAATAGCTACTTTATCCTTCTGTTCCTTATTCTGATTAATGAAATGTAGTCACTTTAAAATACAAATCAGTTGAGGTAGGCACTGTTAGGAGAAAGAAAAATTTTTCATGATATTTTAATTTTAGGATGACTTAATTTTTTCTCTGGGAATCTTTGCAATTCCTCATTCACAATTTGTATATATATTATAGGTGTTTTCCTTCAAAAACTGAAACAAATCACTGAGTGAGAAATGCTTTCTTGCCCATTCAATACATTATACATCTGAAATGCTCAATTTTATCTAAAGCTATTTTTTAGCCATGTATCTTTGAGTTACACATTTATTTTTAAAGGATCTTAAAAATATGGTAACCATTATACATTTATATAAAATAAGCTGGGATTTACACAGATAAGTTATGTACTTTCTAGGAGATCTTCACCATATTTCAATTCAAACTAGCTTGTACAAAAAGGACAGCATCCACAAATATATACTTTTCACACAGGAATAGTACAGATATGGAGACTTATTTTTATTGTTCAAATGACTGGAATGTTTAAACAGACTAAAATCACAATATATTTCTTTAAAATTAATTTAAATTAGGAAAAATTATACACATTATTATAGGTTGAATCATGTACGCTAGAAAGATATGTTGAATTCCCACACTTCAGAATGTGATTTTACTCAGAAATAGTGTCATGGCAAATGTAACTATCTAAGATGAGATTATACTAGAGTAGAGTAAACCTGTAACCCAGTATGACTAATATCTGTATTAGAAAGAAGACACAGAAAGACTCACACAGTATCACAGGGAGAAGCCCATGTAATGACAGTAAGATAGAGATTGGATTGATGTCTCCACAAGCTAAGGTATGCCAAGGATTGCCAGCAAATCATCAGAAGTTAGGAAAACACAAGGATAGACTCAATATACAAGTTTCAGAAAGAGTATGGTATTAATACATCTTGATTTTTAGCAACCAAAAATTCATCCAAAGATCCCACATCCTAACTCTTAGACTCTGTAAGCATGTTAGGCTACATTGCAAGGGAGAAATAAGGATTCAGATAAAATTAAAGTTACTAATAAGGAGATTTTCCTGGAATGTCTGGGTAAGTTCAAGGTAGTCATAAGTATCATTAAATGGGGAAAAGGCAGGGCAAAAAGTGACAAAAGAGAAAGCACAGTAAGAAAGAGCTGGTCAGCCATGGGTGACTCTAAAGTAGAGTCATAAGAAAGTAGTGTGGGCTACCTCTAGAAACAAAGACAAAGCAAAACAAAACAAAAACCTAAGATTTCCATGCAACTCCTTTGACTTCTTGATTTTATCCCAATAGGATTCATTTTAAACTTATGATTCCCTCAACCTGAATATATATATATATATTTTTTTGTATTTCAAGTCACTAAGTTCTTAACAATTTGTTATAATACCAATAGAAAAATCAACACAAATGAAAGAGATCTTTCAACTCTTGCTATTCAACCTTGGGTGAAAACTGAATTCACGGTTTATAATGATGTCTTAAAACCAGTAAGAGCAACCATAACATTAATACCCCAAAAGTTTTAATTTTCTGTAATAATGAATCAGAAAAATCTCTTATCATAATAGATAGCAATTACAAAAATCTATAATTTACCTGGGAATGAAACAATTAACAAAGAATAATAAATCATTTGGGGTGACTATCACCAACTTTACTGAAGGATATCTTAGGTTACTTTCATAGTAACAGACCCTGACAAAGATATGTCGACAGGCGTATTACTAGAGAATGTTCACAACAATGTTTTAAAAATGTGAGGGAAGGAAGATTAGTGGAGGTAAATTTTTGGTACAGCCACCACAAAGGATTCTATCAAACATATCAGCAATTTTCAAGCTGGCATAAGTCCTTTAGGGATATACCAAACTGTTGCAAGTGGACTAGCACTATGCACCCACTAAATGTCCAGATATTAATTTCTCCTCCAAAGGAAGCAGAGCATTTGGTAAAGAACTCTGAAACTGACATTAGTGTCCTGAAAGGGACATTAGCATGTAATCCATTAGCTGTATTCCATTTTCATCCCAAATTGCTAGAAGAATGAGTGCTCAGACTTGAATAGGGCATGAGTACAAGCTCCAAGAATACTAACTGAAATCATTTGCCTGTCCTATGGCCTGGGGTACAAGCCAGTCACGGGAGGTGAGAGGAATCACCAGAAACAGAGTGGGGAGCAGAACAGGCAGGTTGACTGAAATACACTGCTGAGGGGAGCAGCTGGTGAGGCAGGAGAGGTCTGCTGCACCATGGGGGTCCCCTTCCTAGCCAGGGATGGAGCTGCGCTGCTGTGCCACAGATACATCACAGTGCGATGCTCAACCTGCTGCGCCACCAGGGAGGACCCTGGTTTCTTCTTCTTATGGAAAAAAAATATGAGGTTAATTGAATGAATATACCCCTCCTGCTATAGCAGGTCAGAAGGATACAACTGATAGTTATTGCCTCCTTCCTCTATTGTCCATTTGAGATACCCTCAGCCCTCTTGTTCAGATGGCTCACTGTGTAGGGGTCTGACTTTCCCAGCTAGAGGGTCTGTCTGAGCCTGTCACTTCTACACTTTTCTTATCAGATATCAAACATGATCTTCCCTTACCCATAGAGTACAAGAAGCTCTAGATCATCCTGATATTGAGTCAATTACCTTATAATAGGGTTACTGCTTCCTTGACTCAGACTTTTGACATAAAAAGGTACAAATGAATATACAGCAGTCTCATCTTCATTTTTACCAGTTTCCAGTTATGATGAGCTGCTGACACAGATAAAATTATAAATTCTGACAATATATTAAAATCAGCTATATGGAAATGGTAAAGAAAAACTAACAGAGAATATGAGAAGGAAAGCACAATTGGTCAGAAAAACATTGCTTTGTATCCTGAAATTACATTTCAATCTTCTTGGAGCAGGGAAGGTGGAATTGAATCAGAAATACTTCATACTTACTGGCTTAATGTGTTAGAGAATTGACTGAAGCATTACAGACTGCCTTTAAATTGAAGGGAAAATTCTAGAAAGATTGGAATCATTGGAAGAATAGTACTCACATTTGCCCATAAAATCTTTTCCTAAATTAGGAATTGTGCATGCATAGGGTAGACTCCATGTAGCCCAGGTGAAAACATCTGCTTAAACACTGAATGAACTGAAGAGCCACTATAGTTGTTACCCACTGCAAGGGACACAGAGTTTGGAGTTTGAGTCATACCCTATTGTTGAGACTTAGTAAATACCATGAGGTCTTCTACAAAATTACACTAAGCTCAAAAAGTCAAGGAGATCAGTAAGCTATTTAATTGTTTGCTAGAACAACAACAACAACAAAAATGGTACCACTGAGAGAAGAAAGCTCTCTAAAACTTATAATGTACAGTCTACACACAATTTTAAAAAATACCAGACTTGGAAATCTAGGGAAATGTGAATTTAAGAATGAATAGAAGTAGATCCTGAGATGAATCAGGTATTAGAAATAGCAGCTCACAATATTAAAGCTACTACAAATATATTCAAAGATTTAAGGGAAATGCGATCATATGAGTGATAGAGAATCCTAACAGAGAGGTTGATGCAATAAAAAAAACAAAAATTCTGAAATGAAATCTGAAATAAAATGAAAAATTTCAAGTGCGGTCAGAAGAAAGGTTCAGTATATTGAAGACAGTTTGACTTCAAGCTACAGAACAGAGAGAAACAGTACAAAATTTAAAAAACAATTCAAAACAAAACCTCAGTGAATTGTGGGGAAATGCTACACAGTCCAATTTTGAATAATTTGAGTTTCACAGGGAGAAGAGAAAAAGAGTGAGGTGAACAGATATATGAAAAACATCGTGACCAAAGTCTCCAAAAATTGTTACAAAGCAACTATTTACACATTGATGAAGCACAACTACAAGCAGATTGAACACAAACATAAACCACAGTTACATACATAAAAAACTACAGTGTTTTGAAAAAAAATGAAAGGAAAAATCTTTTCATGTAGTCAGAGAAAAGTGAGCATCACTCATGTTTTATCAGAAATAAAGACAACAAATATAAAGAGAGCATCATTAAAAGAGCTAAAAGGAAGATAAATGGCCATCAAAAGAATACTAATATTTTTTTTCCAAAAAGAATGAAATATAATATTTTTAGATAAATACAGATAGACTATTTCATTGTTAGCAGTCATGCACTGCACCAAATGTTAAAAGTTTTTTTTTTCAGACTGAAGGTAAGTGACTCCAAATGGAACTACAGAAGGAATGAAAACACCATTAATGTGGATTGATTTTTTATATTCTCCTAATTTTTCCAAAAATAACATTCTGTTTAAAATAATAGTTTTATTGTATAATGAGTTTTATAAAATATGTCAATCTAAAATATGTGACATAATAACAAAAGAAAAAATTTTAATATAATTCTTAGAATATTCTTAGATCTTCAATACATAACAATGAAGACAGATAATCTGAACAAAAATTTAAGATAAAGATTATATCTAAAGAGAATATTTTAAATATTCAGATGTATACTGGTTAAAAGTAAAAGAATAAACAAGAATGCATTATGCAAAAAATCAAAAAAGTTAAAAACATAATAAAAGACAAAACTAAATCAAAATAAATTCTAGAAATATGAAGAAGTGTGACTACCAGAGAGGGAAGCTGAGAAACGGGGAATGAGTCAGGGAGCGTGCCCAATGGACTACAGTGGAGGTTACTGCTGCTTTGCTGGTAATAGAGAATGGCAAGACATCCAAAGAAGTGTGAGTCTACCCATACATTATATGCAGTGTTCAAAACCTGTATTATCTCATATGTATTATCTCATATATTTTTTTCTTTAAAAAAGGAAAAATACTTCAAAAATAAAACTGGAAGATATACTAACATCACTTATAATAGACATATACCAAAAATACTAATATGGGTAATACATTTTATAGTGAACAATTCTTTTCATTTTGACATCATGGATGGAACTAGAGAGTACCTTGCTAAGCAGAATAAGTCAGAAGAAGGACAAATCTGAAGGGCTTCTATTATACATATAAATATATACATATAAATGTACAATAGAGAGAAACATAATAAAGGTGATGGTGCACTGGTAAAATGGTGGTGGGAAATGGGGACCACAACTGATGTTAAATATATATAAAGGGGCAAAAAAATAAGAGTGAAAAACCAAAAAAAAAAAAAAAAAGAGATACTTGGGAAACTAACTCTGGGGAAAAAAAAAAGGATCAGTTAAAAATCAAACCAAAAATAAGCTCTTGACATCTGACAGAATTGGTGCAACCAGAAGGGGAAGGAGGTGGAGTGGGAGCGTGGGATAGAGGAGACTCAAAAGAACATGGTGGAAGACTTATGGGGCACCAGTTGTGGGTGCGGTATCCAAATGCACATTTGTAGAGGTTTAAACTTATAACCTCCAAAGCAGATACAAAATATAAAACACAAACTAAACATAATTTGAAAAAATTACCCAAGGCCCATGAAAGTCAAAATGTAGTCTATCAAGTGTGTATTTTAAAAACCAATTATAACAAACAAAAAGACAGAAATTGAAAAAATGCAAAAATTAATGTTCAAGGAAGTAAGCTAAGTGTTTTCATTGAACAGAAATATTCACTGAAAATCAAGATAAAAGAGACTAAAACATGGAATGGCTTATTAAAATTATTACTAAATAATATTTGGATTTCAAAAAGATAATAAGAAACCATAAAGTATATTTACACTGAAAGCATTATTATTAAATATTATCCTAGGTCTTATTACATCAATTATAAATTTTGCCAACTCAGGTTAATGAAAATACCTGTGGCAAAGCTTTTGTAAACATAACCAGTTGAAGACTAGGTTTTGAGTCTTTCCCTAACTGATCTATATTCATATGCTTTAAAATACAGGAAAATCAAGATTGCTAGCTAATAGTTTTAGTGCTATGGGATATGGTTAAATTATGATAATCAGTCTAATAGCACATTTAGATTTTTAACCTATCAATAGGTAATTAATTAAGAAAGCTTCACACTTAGTTTTTGGATACAACCTCATGTTAGGGCAGAAACACTGCTTAAGTAATTAGATCCATATTATTCCATAAGCTTATAAAAAGAGATATGGGCAATAAAGTTGTATATAGATATGCATATATTTAAGATGATAATGTAAATCAGTTGTTTTAAACTTAAAAGGTCCATACCTTTTAATGTTTCCTTTATATAAAATAAAGCCTGTTTTAATATTTTCTCTTTAGAGTATTTATATAATGCCTTACACAATAAATATCAATGGTTTGGAAAAGTCTGATTAACAGTTAAATAAAGGGGCCTCTCTGATGGAGCAAGGGGTTGAGTGCCGCGCTGTGGAGCTTCCACACCTACTGGAGCAAGAGTTCAATCCCCAGCCAGGGAGGGGACCCACATGGCCCTTATACCTCTCCTGACTTGTCCTCTGCTCCCGTCAGCAGTGTATTTCCATCCATCTGCCTATTCTGCTCTGCTTCCTGTTCTGTCTCTAGTGAATCCAGCCCTGCCCTCTTCTCTGGTCTCTAGAGCATGGGGGACTGAGGTGATGGTGCACTGTGATATGGTGATGGGGAATACATGGGGATTACAATTGATGCCAAAAATATATAAATAAAAAAATATCTGTGAAAAAAAAGCTAAATACATAACTCTTATATAATTTATTGTAAGACATATCAAATACATATTTATATGATATTCTAAAGAATTGATCTATAACACAAAGATGTGTCTGGGCATTGAAAGAGACCTATGATTCCATATGAGTACCTACCATTGTTAACAAACTGGTCCATTGTATTCTGCATACTTTCACATACTACTGTTATTTTTAGATTATCTTTAATATAATGCAAATTAATACAAAATAAAGTTATCTTTAATATAATTTTAAAACATTAGTAAGTAGTGAGTAGTTTTTATTCATTTAATTATCCCAGAAAAAGAGTCAAAGTACAATTACCATCAAATGGCAGGCTAATAATTTTTTTTTAAATAAAGGGAATTGCTGCTGCTCTGAATCAAGTCACTCTAAATCTCCTAAGATCAAACAAGAAGTACAAGATAATAAAACTGAACCTTGGTTTTTTTTCTCCCACAAGTATTATGACTGTCCCAAATGATCCTTAAATCTATGTTTCATCTTCCATTCTTACTTGCTCTGTCCTGAAACAGATTCTGTGTATCTAACTTATAGATTCTACTTGCTTTATTTTCTTCTCATTTAACACATTCAAATTCACCAGTTCATTCTTAGATGAATCTAACATTTGATTTTCTATAGTCAGTAAAAAGTCAAATACAAGATAAGTTAATAATTGCTATAATTATCTTCTCTCTAGTTGTGACTAATCATTTTTATGTTTGGTATATAAGATGTTTTCTAGTAAGCCTTTCCCTGGTTTATAAATATATATTGGATTAATGAAAAATACCATCTACCTTGGTGAATTGTCTTTGTTAGTTATAGCCTGAATTTATTCATTCATCATAAATACATCTATCATTTGATGGTCTTGTTACTAGGAAAACAAAATGTATAAAATAGCACATGTTCTCATAGACCTTGGAACATGCCATTTTAGTATATGTGACAAGCTTATATATGGGAAATTTTAGAATTACATAGAGGGCAGGATACTTTAGAGAATAAAAGAGTTATCTATTAAAAGTAGATAAAATATTAGTCTTACAGAAGAGAGTGTGTATTGGGGTGGGGAAGGTGGATTCCAAATAGAATAACTTATGCAAACTCATGCAGGCTAAAGATCAAACTACAAGCACTTTGGTGTAGATGGGTTAGAACAGTGACCACAAGGAATAAAATTGGAAAAATTAACAAGTATTAGGAATAGAAACTCTTGCAGGTAATTAGGTAAATAGTTGTACTGATAACAATGGAGAACCATTAAGTAATTTAAGTTGATGAGTGGCATGATTACTTGTTTATATTTAGCTTTCAAAAAACAGCCGAATGCATATGCATATGCACAAAAACATAATGGAATACTACTCAACTATAGCAAAGATGAAATCCTATCATCTGTGACAACATGAATGGATCTAGAGGTATAATGCTTAGAGAAACATTCTTTATGATTTCACTCAGATTTAGTCTACAGACAAAACAAACTTCTGAATGAACTAATAAATTAAACTTTGAGTCTTTAAGAGCAAATTAGTGGTTATCAGGAGAAATGGGGAAAAGTGGATGGGTAGATTGAATACAAGGGGTCAACTGTATCACAAAGAATAGAATTGGACTTACAATGGCAAGCCTAACATAGTATATACAGATGTTAATTTATAATGATGCACACCTAAAATTTCTATGTTATCATGCAATGTTACCTTGACCAATTTTTTACTTTAACAACAATTATTTTAGAAATAAATAATTAGCTTGCATTTTAAAAGGTGAATTTGAGGAAAAAAAATTGAAGCCAGAGATGTCTGGGAAGAAGCTTCCATGGCAAACATGTGAGAGTAATAAGGAGTTACAGTAAGATAGAGGCAAAGAAAATGGTATTCACAGAACCAGGAACTCAACTGAAGGCAGGAACCTTTGCTAATATAACAACCTAAGGATGTTTTCTAATTTACCACTGCTGTCTTATCACTGAATTTTGCTAACTTTCTACATTCAAGTTGTTTGGGCATCCATTAAGACATGACTGGTATTCCTCAAGTGATTCTACTCTGGTGAGGGTAGTTCTCACCACTTTTTTAGTGGCAAGCTGACAACTGTTTTCTAATGGTCTGTAGTGTACAGCTGTTTCACACCATATAAAAGTCCAATACCTAATCTTCACCTTGTTTGATTTCTGCCAGACGTTTTTGTCTTTGTATGTTCAGTTATGGTTCACAAAGACTACAGTCAATATGCAGGAAGTGCATAAACCACAATCTTCTCCAATTCCTTTAATGGTCATTCTACTCATGGCCCTCTATACATTCAGACTTTTTTTTCCAGTGGCTTCATGATAGGGACCATCAGTGTTCATAGAAGTGAAATGCAATTTGACCAAAACCTGAACAGCCCTGCTGGTCTTTTTTATTGGCAGGGTCAGTGAGAATTTTTTTCCTCATTATGGGGATAGCATTGCTTAACCTAGCTGACGATACCCAAGAATTCCACAGATTGACACAGACCTCAAATTCTAGCTGGATACGTTAACCAGCCTCTGTTTGTCCTCTAGCACTTCTCCCTCTGAGGGAGCAGTGATAATTATATTATCAATGCAGTACACTGATTTGCTCTAATGGTTATCAAGTTAAAGTCCTACATCATTAGATTACAGCCATATGCCTGAGATGAAAATTTACCTTTATCAAAGCAATGAATGCTTGCTGATTTCTATTCCACAAGATTGCAAATTGTACCTGGCTGGACTTCAAGTCTGGTTTTGAAAAGAATGTGTCAGCCAAGTATACAGCATCATATCAGTTCCCACTGGCCTGCTGCATTTCACGTGTCATCTCTACTGAATCAGGTACATCTGAAGCAATCAAAGGAACCACCTCAGCTAACCCTCAGTATTCCATTATTAACCTCTAAACACTGTCTTCTATAATAAGCACTAACCAAATAAAACTATTAAAAATGGAGATAGAAACATCAAAATCCCCATCCCAACCATCTTTTTTTTTTTTTAAAGATTTATTTATTTATGCATACAAGCACTGGGATACAGGCCAGAGGTGTGGAGGGTGAGAGAATCCACCAGAGACAGAGTGGGGAGCAGAACAGGCAGATCAATGGAAGTACACTGCTGAGGGGAGCAGAGGGCACAGCAGGAGAGGTCTGCTGTGCCATGTGGGTCCCCACCCTGGCCGGCAGCAGGGATCGAACTCGTGCTGCAGTCTGCTTCATAGTGCATTGCTTAACCCACTGCACCACCAGGGAGGCCCCCAACCATCTTTTTAATGAGGCTAACAATTTCATTTCCCTCTTAGAATTCTCTATGGCTTAATGTTTATTATTGAGTATCATTAGTTCCAAAGGTTCCTATTTGTCATGGCCTATTAAGATTTTATGAAAGATGGATTTAGCAAATAGCCTCCTTATAAAGGGTAACAGGCCCTATTTGCACACATTGCCCAAACATGCATTCTGGAAAAGGGGAAGGAATTACCATTATCTAGTCACTCTTTCCAAATTGCAATTCTACACAACATCGCTTCATGCTAACAGCGCCTCTAACCCTCCCAAATTTATGTTATTCCCATGCCCAATCCCCTGCCATTCAGAGTATAGTTCTAATCCACCAACCCTCCTGCCCCAGAGATTATTTTACACTAGACATCTATGTCAAACCTTCCTGAGAAAGACTTGTGTAGCAGCCACAGATCACTTTACCTAATCACTGCATACAGTACAAGATCTCTTTCCAGAGATTAAGAAGCAAGCATGTATTGGTCTCTCAATCTTTTTTCTCATTTTAAAATGTGTCCTTTAACCAAAGGAATAAATTCCTCCAGGCAGAATAGTGAGAACAAGCTTACCAAAGCTTTGTAGAAGATAAGAGTGAGGTTGAGGAATCTCCCTCCGACTTTATCCAATGTAGTTTATTAGTTGCTAGACCTTCCAGATATCTTTGCTTACAAAAGTTCTCAGTCGTCTGAGGATCAGCCATCAACCCAAGCAGTTATTTTCGCTCAGTAATACAGAACATCATCAGTATGCTTCTCTAACTGCTACATAAAAGAGACCATGGCAATAAATATTCTCCAGTTTGTCTGATATTTTGCTTTCAAGTATCCTAATTCTAGAAAGAATTCCTTTGAGATACCAGTTACCTGAACCTTGTTCTCAGCTATGAGTAATGGTCATAGCTGTTACTTTACTAACAAAAATAACATTTCTCCTGATCACTAAAGAGGCTAGGACTAGAAAATATGATCATAATGATTTTTATTTTTCCCCATATCCATCTACTCTTTATTTTTTAAAGATTTATTTATTTATGCATACAAGCCCTGGGGTACAAGTCAGAGGTGCGGGGAGGTGAGAGAATCCACCAGACAGAGCAGGCGGATGGACTAAAACACACTGCTGAGGGGAGCTGTGGGCCAGGCAGGAGAGGTCTGCCTGCGCCATGTGAGTCACCTCCCTGTCCGGCAGCAGGGATCGAACTTGTGCTGCAGTGGCTGCGGTTTGCTTCATAGTGCACTGCTTAACCCACTGCGCCACCAGGGAGGGCCCACCACCTACTCTTCTTTTAGAAGTATAGTTTTTATCAAAATTGCTAACAAGGTTCAAGGAATAGAATTGTTAATTTGCTCTTCTCCTGCTACCCCCATTTATATACTTAGTCACGTCTCCCAAATCTAAATGGATTTCCTACAAATTATTTTAAGATCATCCCACTAATATGACTTGGGTTTTCACCACTCCATACAAAGTGTGGTAAGGTTTTCATATTGGCATAAACCCCTCATCATATTTTTTCCTACCTTCTTTTTCTCATGCAGTAGTAATAGTGATAAAAATAATAGTAGCAATAATAACAATAGTAACTAGCTTATAGCTATTGTTGTTCATGGTAATTTGATAATATCCCAGTCAATGCATAAACCTGAAATAACATGTAAGACCTCGGGGCCATCCTGGTGGTGCAGCAGGTTGAGCACCATGCTGTGAAGCAGCCAAGGTACTGCAGTGCGAGTTTGATCCCTACCTCTTCTACCTTGCCCACTGCTCTCCTTGGCAGTATATTTCAGTGGATCTGCCTATTCTGCTCCCCACTCTGTCTCTGGTGAACACTGTGACCTCCCACGACTCTGGCCTGTACCCCAGCTCTTGTATGCATAAATAAATATTTAAAAAAATAAATAACATGTAGGATGTTATTATCAAATTAGACACAAGTCAGATTTTTAACACAGCATTAAACTTTACTAATAATTGAACAATTCAAAGTAATGAAGCTTTTGCAGGGAGAGCTCCAACAGCTCTCCAGTGCTTCTAGACTACTTTAATAGATGAGATCTGTAAGTGATGTGTGCAATCAACCCCCTGACACAGGAGTCATTCTGGTCATTAAAATATTTCCATTTTATATTCAGGTAGCTGCATAATTAATGTGACATTTTCTCTAAAGCCACACACCATAAAGCTCTAATATCCATGTTTGTTGGCTACTAGCAATCCTAGAGAACCAGGTTTATTCTTTGAAAAGCATTCCAAAGATAGCAATGCTCCTGATAGCGAATACCAATAGTTTGCTTCTGAAGAAATCTGCCAGCAAGTTGACAATGAAATCTGATGCACTTAAATTCTCTTTCTCCTGGAAGCAATCCTCTGCCCTAGAAAAGAGACAGAATGGATTACAGACCTGCTGTTTACCATTAATTTTACACTGTATACATTTCTATTAGTAATCTTGAATTCTTCTCCCCCCAAAAAAGTACCCCCAAATGATACCTTTGAAGTACCCCCCCAAAGGGGGTTATCCTGGTTCTGCTGTATGCAAGCAGTGAAGATAAGAATGAAGATATGTTTTAATGCTTCTTTCGCTATTCTAATGTACCCTTTCTGCTGTACTTTATCCCGTTTCCTCCATGCCTCATGTATTCCATGTACATTTCACCCTGTGCTCCTGAATATTTATCTAATTCTGCCTGAAGTCACCTGCTTCCTCTCCTGGGGGAAAACCTTTATAGCTTTTAAATTTCAGTTTCTTCCCATTACCTACACAAAACTTTCTCTAATTTTGCACCCCCATGCAAATATATCCTTTGACATTTCATTGCTTAAGGAAACTACTTTCAAATACTATTAATGATAGCTATATCAATTGAGTGCTTACTATTTGGCATGAACTTTTGTAGCAAACTTAGAGGATTTATAATAAGTGGATCAACTTTACAAGGCAATTTTCACTCTGTATTTTATAGTCACTTGGACAACAATACATGATAAGCAGATAGAAAATCCTAAACTCAGGCCTCACTTTGTGTCTGACTGGCTTCAAAATGCAGGATCTCTGCACTGCTACATTGGTGCACTGATTTGATTCTGTTTCAGTTTTCTCCACACGACTAGTTATTTTTTAACTTTCCTATGAAATATGAATATTCACAGACGGCACTAGGCATTTTAATCTTAATACCTCCTTCACATGAATATTCTTCTATCCTTAGTACAGCAATTTAATAATATCAGTTGACTATGTATATATATGAAAGAATAAATCATAAAGACCACTTTTTTTGCTTATTTTGCAATACTGGAGTCAGAATATAGTACAAATGTATCTATCAGTTACTAAAGGCTAATCATGTGCTCAGACTGATGCATTTGTTAAGGAAAGTCTACTTCAATAAATACCCCAAAATGCAAGACTTCAAGAAAATAGAAGTTAGATATCTCTCTCATATGAAGCACTGAGCCATTGATGGATGAGATTATACATGAAACAAAAATGTGGGGTAAACCTGGCCATCCTCAGCATAAGACTTTCAACTTTACTGCAACAGTGTCATTCCTAGTCAGCACTGAGGTAAAAGCAGGACCCTAAGGAAATGGGTATTTTCTTTAAATAGTGATATAGAAGTTGAATACATTGGTTTCTTTCACATGTTGCTGACTAAACCACAATCACATACCCATTCAGTGCAGATGTGAGCCTCAAGGTGACAATGTGCCATGTCAAAACTTGATTCCTCTCTATAGGCTACGAAAGGCCAGGTTATGCTATAAATGGCCAATATTCAACCCTCAGTGGCTTATAGCAAAGTTTTATTTCCTATGCATTTTCCCTGTCCATCATAGGTCAGATGGGAACTCTGCTCAATATTTTCTCTACCTAAAACTGAGATTCTCACTGACTATAAAATGACTCCCTGGATCTATACCAGATGCTGTGACAGAAGAAAGTACAACAGATCCCAGGAGTCTTTCATTGCCATGTATATGATATGGCCCATCAGTGACATATAATACTTCCACAAAGTGTGCTTTAAATGCTTCAGATCAAATGTCAGGAGTCCTAAATCCTACTCTTGATTTTCCATTATTAAGCAGAGCCCTGCTGAATCTTCCATTTAAGGGCATAATATAAGATTGCCTTTTACTCTATGAATCTATGAAAAGTAACAACTTACATAATGACTTTATATTTTTTCTAATACCTACTCAGTGTGACAATTATTCTGCTAGACTACGACACAATACTATTAACCTATTTTTTGTATGTGTCATTCTAACTTGCAGTATTTTTGTAGTGTACCTGACATATTACTTTTTTTTAAGATTTATTTATTTATGCATACAAGCAATGGGGTACAGGCCAGAGGTGTGGGGGGATGAGAGGATTTACCACAGAGAGCGAGGAGCAGAACAGGCAGATCAACGGAAGTACACTGCTGAGGGGAGCAGCGGGCATAGCAGGAGAGGTCTGCCGCGCCATGTGGGTCCCCTCCCTGGCTGGCAGCAGGGATCGAACTTGTGCTGCAGTGGTTGTGGTTTGCTTCATAGTGCATTGCTTAACCCACTGAGCCACCAGGGAGGCCCCCTGACCTGTTACTTTTAAAACTAGTCAGTTATGGTCCTCCCTAGTGGTGCAAGGGGTTAAGCACCATGCTATGAAGCATCTGCAGCCACTTCAGCACGAGTTTGATCCCCAACCAGGGAGGTGACCCACATGGCACAGACCTCTCCTGCCTCGCCCACTGCTCCCTTCGGCAGTGTATTTCAGTTGATCTGCCTGTTCTGCTCCCCACTCTGTCTCTGGTGAATCCTCTCAGCACACACCCACACCATGCTGCCGCACGTATCTGGCCTCTACCCTAGCTCTTGTATGCATAAATAAATAAGTTTAGAAAAAAAAACTGGTCAACTATAACATGTTCATTTCACTGATGAGGGATTTGCCCAATGTTGAATAATCAATAAATACCTGAACCAAAACTAGAATACAAGTTTATTCTAATTTAGGATGTTGGAACAATGACAAAAGCATTTGCTTTTCATTGGCCCAGAATAACAATGAAAAATAGAGAGGACAAATGTTCTATGAGGAAACAAAAGATGCTTATGAGGAAAACAACTTTATTCAGATGGACAAGTTTGTAATATACACATGCCAGCATTCTTATGAAGAATATTTCAGATCTGACTGAAGTAAACCAGTCATAAGTTATAGTAGCTGAACTTCAGCTATATTACCAACCACAAATTAATCCCTAAGGTCAACAAGTACTGTTTGTATCAGAAGAGCAAATCGAGAGACAAATGACAGAGAGGAACACTTCAAGACAAAGAGTGGTGACAAGTGAGGTACCATGGGGATCATTATGAATACCACTTTAGCTCCCTTTTTATTTCTAAGGCTAGAGAAGAACAAAACAATAAAAAGGATGAACTTGTAAATGCTTAAAAAAAAATCTTGAAGTGAGGAATAAATTAGGAAAACATAACTGGATTTTGAATTGCTTTGACAGACTATCCAGGGAAATAATTTAGTGATTGATATAACTCAATGAGTAAATAAATATGAAATAATAAAATTAGTGGCAAATGTAACATAGTAAGCAACAACATCAGTGATGAGCAGAATCTGCATACTCAAGGTTTGCAATATCAAAAACTGAGATTAAGCTAAATAATTTGGGCACTGGAGTGCCTGAGAGTGGCCCCTGATGTATCAATCTGAAATCTCTAAGATACAGAATAAAGGGTGGTGATTCTATAACTGCTGCATATTTCACAGTTCCCTTGTACTTTTGCCAGATTTTATTTTTTTCCTGCTCTTACCTTTCACATGTAAAATATTTTTTCACAAAAATAAGTTATTCACAATTTAAGGAAACTAGAATGTATCGAGTCTAACAGCTTTGTTTTCTAAGTGGAGGTGATTGAGGCTCAATGTCAACTTTTTTATAGTTATTGGTTGAATTATATACTCATTTAGGTCCTATCAATCTACGAAACTTGCAAGAGTTCACGAGTTTTATTCTACATGTTACATGGCCTAGGCCTTATGGCTCTAACAAGGGGATACTTCTTCAAAATGGATGTCTAATCCATACTCCAGGGATTAGACATTTATTCCATTTATTCCAAGTGTCTATAATATAGCTGCTTTCTGTCTACAGTCCTAACTCAAATAAACATTATTTGTGTGTTTGTGTTGTTCAGAATGTGGCATTGGCATTTCAACTAGAATTACAAATGTCAAATTTAAATAGCTTGCCCAAGATTTTACTACTTTTTATAATTCTAAAATTCCCTTACAATTTATCATGGCATTGGTCACAACCATACTTCATCTAATCTCATCTCTGTTCCCAAGCTACTTCTGTTAAAAAATAAATAAAATCCCATTTGCAGCAACATGGATGGAGCTGGAAAGGATTATGCTCAGTGAAATAAGCCAGAAAGAAAAAGAAAAATATTGAATGGTTTCACTTACAGGAGGAATTTAGAAGAGCCAAATAAGGAATCTGGGCATGGAGGGAAGTAACTATAATAAAGTAAAATAAAAATCTTCAGGCAACTGCAGAGAGGGAGGAGGAGGGAGAGGTTCAGGACAGGGGTGAGGGTGGCAGTGCATGGGTGAATTGGTGGTGGGAATTTCATGGAGAAATCATACATTGTACAAATATGACGCATGATGTAATAAATAAAAAATAAATAAATAAACATATAAATAAATAAAAGCCTATGTCATCTCTCTCAACAGAGAAGAGGAATACAAACACAGACTCTAGCAGTCATCGGAATCTGAAAGCATTAAGAGAACTGTTATTTTATCATTGGTGGCAACAGAACCTCCCAAAGAGGCATTTTAGAGGAAAAAGCACTGAAAAGTGGAAACACTCATGAGGGTATCAGAGCAGACTGCATTGCAAGACAAGACTAGGTGTTGCTAGAAATCTCAATGAAGAGCAGGCTTAGCTGCTGATAACACTTTCCCTCCACTCTCCTCTTCTATCCACCTCTAATGAAATTCCATCCAAAGGTCCTATATCCAGGCAGATAGGAATATCCATAACCAATAAAGGACCAATATTAGTGACTTGAGCCAGAGAAAGCATACCTTTAAAAGGCAGTTACTACCCAGTTCACCTGTTAATGGGGTACCCACAGGACCAAACCTTAACTTTTATTTCTTTAAAGCTGAAACTAAAAATTAACAAATTATTTCATGTATAAGTGGTAGCAGTCAAATCAATTTTATTTTAAAGTACTATACTGGTCAAATAAAATTTACCTGCAAGCCATTTGTGACCTCTGGACAGTCAACTGGGACTTTGTACCCTGGTCCAAATGTTAACTTAAAATATAAAAATACATATATACTAAGGTCGAGTAATAGGTAATATTCTTTAATAGATCTTAATGATGACATTTTGGGAACCTTATATTATAATGAAAATTATCCCAAAACCATTATGATGATGAAAATAAGTTAATTTGTTTGATTCATCTTTGGAATTGACTGAAAGAGTAATATGATGCTTATAATCATGCAGATCATCTGATGCCTGATTTCACTTTTCATTTCAGCAAAATATTTAAATATTAGATATAGATTAAGAAAAATCTGCAGCCTATTTAAGCAACCTTAAGCTATCTTAAGTGCACTCATTCTCAAAACAAAACAGTGCCCATTTATAATTTTCAAATAGCCAAATAGAGTGAGATCATAATGTACAAACTATGTTCATGATGATACAAGGGCATAGGTGAGGAGAACAAAAGCATTTAGTTAATGATATTACAAGTTCAGACATACCTTGAGTTAGCAAAACTGTGACTAGAATGGAATGACGTTTAGATCTTAGTTGGAATGGATCTTAGAACTTTTTTATTAACCTACATATGAATTAGAATCAACTCTGTGAAGCTGTGCAAAAAACATAAGCTTAGATGATATATGATTCTAAAAAGCTTTCAAAGACAAACTACTGTCTATATTATCAAGCAGTTCCAAAAGTTGAGCAAGAGGAAATGCTTCAAAAATATTTTACAAAGCCAAACTCATTCTAATACCAAAAGCAATCAAGCAAAAGTTAGCCAAGTTTTGTATTCAAGTTGGAATATGAGAAAAAAGTATTTTGGTTACAATGCAAATGCACATACAAAATAAACATGCTTAGATTCTATTTATTTTTATGCCCCATATACCCTTGTGTTTTAATTCAAATAATATTAAAAGAAATTTTCATGTTTGATATTAGGAATGTCTAATTCATATGCGAGTTTGATCAATTCCTAGCTGCATGAACTATGCTTTATTTTCACCCTCTATAAAATTAAAACTGGAGTTTTAAAAATTAAATGATAATTTTTTCTTTAAAGAATCAACCCTGAGAGCCAGATTTTAAAATTTATTTTGCTATAGCTTTGTCATCCTTTTCATGCTTTTTTCTTATATACCCCGTAAGTCAAAAAGAAGTATTTAGGTATGTTTCCCCCACCCTCCTTCTTAGTTCAATTCCCAGCCAGGGAGCTAACCCACATGGTACAGAAGGCCTCTCCTATCTCACCCGCTGCTCCCCTCAGCAGTGTATTTCAGTAGATCTGCCTGTTCTGTTCCCCACTCTGTCTCTGGTAAATCTTCTTAACTCCCATACCTCTGGCCTATACCCCAATTCTTTTATGCATAAAAATGTATTTTTTAGAAAAAAGAACATCTGTTTAAAAAGAATGTGAAATTTAGTAAAATTTAAAAATAGGAAAAGGAATGCCAGTTTGTTAACAGCATCTAATTTCAAGTATTACCCTAAAATTAGTATCATTATACCAGGTATTAAATATGCATAATAAATTAAACTTGGAGTTCAAATATTTAATTTTAAATAAGATAAATCAGAGTCAGGTTTTAGAGATAAATTATATCTATATAGATATATAGATATAATTTGATGTCAATATTAGGAGTTTTTAAACTATTACTGATTTTCACTATGATTTCTCACATTCACAGATAAGAAGGTAAAAAAAACTACCTTATTTCGCCAATATATATTTTCCTTCCTTTCACAAAAACCAAACTAAGATCCTTCTTTGCTTTTAACAGAATTACAACTCCAAGTGAAGGTTATATTACCCAAACTATCTTGCAGTGAGTGTAACCACATAACTAATATCTGATCTAGGAAATGTGACTTTTGTATCATGACATTAAAACTATTTGTGTCCTGTTTTCCCCATCTCACTATCTGGAATGCTGATAAAGCTATGGCCCACCTTGAAATGTGTGATTAAGAGAAGTCTTCATTACACCTAAAAAATACAAAATTTGGTTATAACAAGATCAAAAATAGCTAACAAATAGATGACAATTTCAATAAAGCAAAAACTTCAAAAGACGAAAAGGAAAACTAATATCTTCTTTATGCCATGGGAAGTATTAGTTGAAATTATATGTAATCCTTGGGATATAGGCCATGAACCTCTATTAACTTGTAGAAACTATGGAAGGGAAAAAAATCACATTAGTAGACACTGGTTGCTTCTTGGCACTTTCAGCAAAGTTGAATAAGAGCAGGTGAGGTCAAATGGTAGCAAATAGATAGGCTAAAACTGAGAGGAATTTTGCTCTTTTTTAAGATAGATTATTCTCAGGCTGCAATCTAAAATCTAAGAGGCTATGAATCTGGTAACTTGGGATCTTGTAACACTGATAAAGTCAATTGCAGTGATTTGCAGGGACTCTAAGAAGGTAGTTTTAAAAAGAGATGTGTGTGTGGTCCAAAAGCTTTTTCCCCACACAGATCAGACAAGATAAGTCAGTTGAACAGCTAAAATTCAGATTAAAATTCCTTCCTTGCCTTATCACCCCAGACTATTTCAGCTGACTGATTCTCTCCAAGGATATATTATAGCCATTTTAGGTATGACTTGTGCATATAAATAGATGAAAACTATGCTCCAGACAACAAAATTAAGGGTAACAGAGAACAACAGACAAAAACAACTTCGAGAGTAAACCTGGATGGATATGGCCTAAATAAGGAATTTATTCTGTTACTAGTGCAGGAGTCTTTTCTACCCCTTCCCAGAAGTATGTGATTTTATTTTTAATTTTTTTTACAATATTTTACAATATTTTTTACAATATTTTATTTCTCAGGTGTAATCAGGTGTAATCCCCAAAGAATCCCCACCACCAATTCACCTGTGCACCATCACCATAATCCCTTGAGCTCTTCCCACCCTCATTTTGATCCCTTTCCCTCTCCCTCCCCTGCAGACTCTCTGATTTGTAGTTGTCTGTTTTGTTGTCTTTTTTTCCTTTGCTTATTGTTTTTTTCCTTGATCCTCTATATTCCTCCTATAAGTGAAACCATCAGTCTTTTTCTTTTTCCTTCTGACTTATTTCACTGAGCATAATCCTTTCCAGCTCCATCCATGTTGCTGCAAATGGCATTAGTTTATCTTTTTTGATTGCTGAATAGTATTCTATTGTGTATGGGTACTACATCTTCTTTATCCAGTCATATGCTTTGGGGCATTTGGATTGATTCCAAGTTTTACCTGTTATAAATAGTGCTGCCATAACATAAGGGTGCATGTATTCTTTTGATGTGTCCCTAGGAGTGGAATTGCTGGGTCATATGGTAGCTCCATTTTTAGTGTCTGAGGAACTTCCACATAGCTCTCCATAGTGGTTCAACCAGTTTGCATTCCTACCAGCAATGTAGGAGAGTTCATCTTTCATCACATCCTTGCCAAAATTTGTTGTTGCTTCATTTTTTGATATGTGCCATTCATACTGGTGTAAGATGGTATCTCATTGTGGTTTGAATTTGCATTTCCTGAGTTATAAGGGATGCTGGAAACTTTTGATGTTCCTGTTGGCCATTTGCATTTCCTCTTTTGAAAATTGTCTTTTGAGTTCTTTTGAGTGTCTTTTGACCGGGTTATTTACTTTGCTTTTGTTGAGTCATGTGAGTTATTTGTAGATCTTTGTGATCAGTCCTTTGTCAGTTGTAAGGAGTGCAAAAATTTTCTCCCAATCTGTGGGGTGTGTCTTTGTTTTGGTTATTTCTCTCTCACAGGGCAGCTCTTCAATTTGATGATGTCTCAGCTGTTTGTCTTTTTCTTCACTTTCTTTGCTTTAGGTGATGTGTCTTTAAAGATTGTTATTAATTCATGAGTCATTTACTGCTTGTTTTTCCCAATCTTGTCTTTTTGTGGTTTTCCTATTGGATCATTGTTACATATGAGATGTGTTGGGGACAATAACACGTCATTAAATGTAAAGGTGATGCACCTGGAGAACACACCTCTCAAATATCACATCTCTCAAATATCAAGGATCATTACTTAAAGATGACCCTAGCATAGGAAATTTGGGTTGCCTTTCCTGGGAAGGAGTGACTGTGTTCCATACATTGGTAAAAAAAAGAACACATTGATATTCATGTGAATAAAATGACACGTAACAGTAAAGCTTTCATATGCCCATCCTTCCTTTATTGAAGAGTAATACATTTTTAGGTTTATTGATAGTTCTTAGTCAGGCACAGTTGCTATAATATAGATTATACTCCCCAACTTTCTCAAGATTTCCAATATTCCTTGTAAAAAAACCTTTGTATAATGATGTAAAAGAAAAAAAGAAATAAGAACTTCTCAATACATATATATATATATATAATGTAACTAAATGAACCAGAACTTCCATTCTTATGTATGAACACAAGAGAACTGAAAATGTGTGCATAATCAAAAGTTGGAAGCAATCCAAATGTTCATTAAATGATGATATTTAAAATAACATCCATACAATGGGACAGGACTTGGCAATAAAAATGAGTAAGGGATATACTACACAAAATGCATGAAACTTGAGTGAAAGGAGGGAGTCACAAAAGGTCACATATCATATGATTATTTATATAAAGGCCAAAAATGGGCAAATCCAGGGCATAAGTAATTAGACTAATTGTTTCCAGAGGAAGTAGGAGAGGTAGAGGACTGGAATGTAAGGTTTTTTGTGTGATGATGATATCCTGGAATTAGTAATGATGTTTGCAGAACTCTATGAATATACTGTAAATCACTGAACTACACAGTCTAAAATTTTGAATGTGAACTTTATGTTATGTGAATTTTATCCAATAAAGAAAAAGAGTACCCACAAATTTCAGGTCTTATATAGAAGGGATGGTTCCTCTATGTCTTTTCTTCAGCTCTCTAGCTGGAATACTTTTTTGATGGTAGGAAATGTCTTGGATATGTAGACAAAAACACCACACTAAGTAGAATATAGAACAGAAAAAGCTTTGTGCATAGAATTAACCAAGCATGCTTGCACAACATCTTCCAAGACAGTGTAAGAGAACTACAATCAATTTACTTTGTCTTTGTTATTTAAGATTTCTGTTACAATCCCAGTATTTAAAAGAAGACTATATAACTCAAGGAATTGATAATAATTATTATTACCTTTTAACTTTTGTCCAGTCATCCATATAGAAGTTGAATTCTATTCAGAAAATATTTTAAGAGAGTCAGCATAGTGCTGTGCTTGGGCACATCTCTTTATTTGAGACAATCCTAGAAAAGTCTACCTCTGACAACCTCTGTATGACTTTGACTAATTCATTTAGTAACCTGAAAAATGAAAATAATTCAGCTTTATGCCTAACATGTAGCAGGGGCTCAATAAATTGTAGGTATTTTGAAAGAGTTCTCATACTTTGGGTATTGTTTCAAGTCTTGATTTTTCTTGTTACATACAGTTTTTTTCTCTAGGGAAATTACTACTTTTATTATTATGTCTTCTGCTTTCCAAATTGTCTATAGTTCTAAAATTGATTGCTTACCACATAATGAAATATAACTTTTTGGTTAATGTTCAATATTACTGACTAGGATATGAGTTAGAACGGTCAACAGCTATGATTTGCTATGGCTAATAGTATTTGTAGTTAAATGAATGGGTAGAATAATCCATATATATTTGTGACAATATTCAATTCAAATGAGATAGTCTTTTTGATATACCTTCTGGGAAAATGAATGCTCTTGAAGAGTTGTTTTTATTGCCCATGAGACATGCAGAACCAAATTGCAATCTCCAAAACCCTGTGTCATTCAGCCTAATGCATGGTGCCAAGTCACAGTTGGCAGTCAGGGGAAAATGTGCTAAATTACTGTACTGTTTGACACCTTTAAATGAACCTTAAATGAACAATTCATCTCTTGAGCTCAATATGCTGTAGGCATGTTACTAAATAAAACCTAAGGAAATATTATATAATCAGAGAATTTTCAAGTGCATAAGACCCAAATAATAAAAATTATCTCTAAAATGCATTAATGTATAAGCTTACCATTATGAGGCATCAATTATTCAGATTGAGTAATTTATGCTAATTCAGAAAAATTGATTTAACAAAATTGTTCTGAATTAGTTTTAAATATTCAATTTGTGTGTCTGGTAGTTATGTCTTTAGGATTTGAACTTCACATTATATATAAATAACATGAATTACTGACTTTTAAACTGGGCAAGGGAGACTAATAAAGTGTAACCAAAAAAACAAACTCATTTGTTTTCTCTTATTCCTCATAATATGATAAAAACTGGGATAAGACCTATGATTCCTAATGTACAGCTTATATAATAGTTTTCCCTGCCACTCTGCTTATAAAACATTAAGTCAGTTAGGAAATTACAATGTTCAAGTCTGGGTAGTAACTAACAAATTTAACTTCATTTGAATATGTAACTTGATCACAAAGTAGAAAAGGAGGACATATTTAATTTACTTCTCACTCTTTTCTCCACTTATTAATGGCTCCTGACCTTAAGGGAAGCAGTGGGAAGTACAAGAGAGCAGGAAAATTAGTGGGCATTTCTTAACCATAATGTTTTTGTTTGCTTGTTTTTTGTTGTTTTGTGTGTGTGTGTGTGACTGAGAATCTCTAAGTCTAGGGGGTCTTCAAAGTGAATGCTTCCCTCATAGATAAGTCACTTGAGTTTTCTTGATCCGCACACTCACTTATTTTTTCCATATAACGAACTATAGAAATGATCCCTGAGATGTTACTCACTGATGCAACATTATCTTCAATGTCTCTGGAAGCTAGAAGAGCTCATTTCCCCAAGCTTTAGTTCAAACCCACAACAGAAGTGTAAGCGGACTTGATTTCTTTTTTCATGACCTTTTCAACCATACAGCTTCTAAGCATATCATAAACATAATATTATGTCCATGTCATAATACCATGTCTCTTTGATTCAGCAAAAATAGTTCAACTTTGTCTTAAAGATATTTGCTTTTATTAATACCACTAAGTTTTGGTTTGGTTTCTTCCACTATAATATGGCTATAATGTCTTATTGTGAAGCTTAGAAGAAGCTACTATGTTTGGAATATGTTTAGGCTCATACCTACCCAGCATAAAAGAGATGGTTTCATAAACTATTAGGTCTTACTTTTATTATCAGTATTGCATGTACTTCAACCATAACCTTTTTTATATTAATTATAAAATTTGCATTTTAAATGATTAAATAGTGTAAAACATTTAAAATCTGAAACACAAGCCTGCAAAAACTAACTACATAATAAAAATATATTTGCAATTGACACCTTAGTTGATTAGTTTCTATCAGAGGCCCACTGATTCTCTCGAGTGGCAATAGCCCTAACAGAAACATTACTAAAACGTATACAACTTTTTTTAATCATGATATCTTAGAAAATGTACAACATCTGTATTAAACATCAGAGGAACCATTGATCAATCAATTATACCCATGTACTCGATGAGGAACTAAATATCTCTATCTTATAAAACCACAGTATTTAAAAATTCGTATGCTTATTAAAAGGTTAATTTGGGGAACTTTAATTTTTATTGTATTGTTTCTTGCTGTGGTTAACGCTGGCATACTATTCAGAAATATAAGTTAATACTGCTTCAATGCATGTTACCAGACCACAGCTGTCACACCAAGGCACCCACAGTACTCCCCTATCATCCCATTGGGCAACTTGGGGGATACTTTTTAAATTAAAGAGTCAGAAGATCTTCACAAGACTTAGTTTTTAATATTATTTGAAAACTCCCAACTAAATTTTGAGAAAGCACTAAATTAGATCAGGCTTTTGCAAGGGTTGTTTTGTTTACACATCTGGCCAAAGTTACACAGCTACTTTTAAGAATCCACATGACAATGTTACATTTATCTCATCATCATTATTCTCTTTTCTCAAGTATCTATTTTTGTTTCAGTCCTAGAATAATTTGCAATATTTCTATATTTTCTCATTATTTTCAGTATCTGAATCAGCTTGAAGAGACTACATATTAAAGACATGTATTTGTGTTTCCCATTAAGGAAAATTCATCAGTCGTCCTTACTTTTAATAAAAAAAAAGAGGGGTTATGCAGAATACAAGATTTAAAGGTTAACTCATTTTTAACTAATCATAGAAAGCATCTTTTAAACTTATTGAATTTGAGTATCAGGAAGTACCTTCTATATTCTAGGGAAATTCATTAATCTAAAGAAATTTCTATCATCTAATTTCAAATCATATACTTTCTATGAGGAACTTTAAATATTAGTCCATAATGATGTTTTTGATCTATTTAACTTAATATTTCAGTGGAGAGCTATTAAAATTTCTTTATTCAAAGCATGTGGCTAGCTCATTCAGTAGAGCATGAGACTTAAATATTTTTTATTCTTTTGGCATGTTTTAAATGAATGCCTGCTAAATGTTAGGAAACATTAAATAACCTAGCCAACATTTTAAAACCTGATACTTTTTTTAATTAAAAATTTTAATTCTTCATTTTTCCTATATGGAAATGAGTTCATATTCTTGCATTAATGGCATTATACGAACCATATTGAAGGCCAACAGTGCTTACTAGAATTGCTTATCTCTCATATTCATGTCAGATAATCCTCACTCTGCATTTTTTTCTATTTTAGTGTAAATTATAATTATAATGACAATTTAAAATAAAATAGGTAAACCTTTTTTTAACTCTTATACATTTATAAAGTAAAAAACATAGACTACTGGTGTTTTGCTGGTGGACATGGAGTATGGTACAAACATACATTTGAAGAGATGTGCATCTATACCCCTAAAACATGTGCTATAAGGCAATGTTACCTCAATAAAAAATTAATTTTAAAATGGGTGCAGTCCATCTAACTAGTTCCATTAAGTTAATTTCATGGTTATAAATTGCTGGTTGCAACAAACATACAGGTTCTTTGGAAAAAAGGTGATCTATCTCATCATGAATAAGGATTCAATTTTCTCTAACCCGATTCAAACTGAAAAATTTTTGGTTCACATTGAACATTTGAACATTCCCTATAACTTGAATAAGTCCTATTGTTTATACATATTTAAGAGTTTCTTATACTTGTCTCAGAACTATTTGAGTCTATCACCAAATCCTAACATAACCCTCAGACAGTAAGAAACTGAGTCATGTTTAATCAAAAGGTTATCTCTGTGTGTACAAGTATGTGCATTTATACTACAATACTATGTATGGCTTCTGACTTAAATGACAACATTGATAGTGCAAGTTAATTTATCATGCATTGGAGCCTCCCTGGTGTACACGGGGTTAAGTCGCAGCACTATGAAGCTATCCACAGCTACTGCATCATGAGTTGGATCCCCAGTCAGGAAGGTGACCCACATAGTGCAGCAGACCTCTCCTGTCTCTCCTATTACTCCCCTCAGCAGTATTTTTCAATCAATCTGCCTGTTCTGTTCCCCACCCTCTCTCTGGTGCTTCCTCTCACCACACCTCTGGCCTGTACCCCAGTCTTTAGCATCTCTGCTAGACTTTTAATCTCCACCATTTCTTTCATCTCCTTTATTTACTTACTTTCATCCTCATTTCATTAATTATATCATTCTTTTGTCTTCTTTATATTTTTTTAATGATGATGATTTTAAATTCTTTATCAGGAAGGAAGAGGATTTCCTCCATGTCATTGCTGTAGAGTTCTGATGGCGAATTTTCTTTTTGTGGTGTGGCCTTCCCCTAAGAACTTGCTTGGTTTTTTTGTATTTTTCCTTCTCCCTTGTGTTTGTTTTCTAACTTGTTCTGTTTGTTACACTGTGCTGCTGCTACTGGTGGGCATCTCTTTAGTGTGTTTCTTCTGGGACAGTGGGAACTGGTGGCCAGACAAAGTTCATCTCTGTTACTCTGCCCCACCAGGGCAGTGATGCTATGGATACGTTGATGGGTGTTGTACCTGAAGATCCCCTTCCTCTGTGTTTATGTAGTTCCCGAAAGATTTTCACGTGGTCCCTGACCTGCCTTCCCTTTCTTGCAACAATGGGTCTGACTCTACATATACTGGCGCTTGCTATTTACCTTGAGAGGCAGACTGTCCCACCTTCCCTCAGTTCCAAAACTCTATCTGGTAGATGGGTGCAGAGCCCAGCTCACGCAGCTTCCTGGCTCCCCCACCCCTCTCAGGTCCAGGTATGTTTTTCTGGGGTCCCTGTACTGCCCTCCCTGCCTTGCAAGATGTTGCTGACCCTGTGCTTCCTGGCATTTGTTATTTACCTTGGAGGTGGACTCTCCCAGTCCCCCTCAGTTCCAGAAGGTGGGCAGGTGGATGGGCACAAGGCCCAGCTTGCTCATCATTTCCTTGCTCACCTCGGTCTGTGGTGTCCACCCCCTCTCAAGTTCAGGTGCATTTTCCTGGAGTCCCTATGCTGCCCTCCTGTCTTGCAAGGTGGTGCCAACTAATGCTGTCATATTGTGAAGAGCTCTGTTTGCCAGAAAAAAATAAGATTAAGTGCTTTGGTAGAAAGATTTAGTTGTTAAATTTATTTAACTTCTATTAAATTTCCTTTTGTAGTCACATGGCTTCAGTCCTATGTTATATTCCTTCCTCCGTTGATTACTAGATTTTCTGAGATTTTAATCAGTAAAAATACTGATTGACAACAAAAGGACAATATTTCTTAAATTCCCAGTATAGCTATTAGTAGAACAAGTTCAGGACTATTAACAAATCACAGTCTATTATAAAATATTGGCAAGGGGTTTTTAATAGTCTCCAGGAGAAAACCTGAAGGGGCATCCAAACAACAAAAAAGTGAAGTTTTATGTGCTGATTTTCTATGTCATTTGATGCTAAATATATAGTTATATAGAACGGATTAGAGAGTAAAGGGACAATTTTTCCTTGAGACTTTTTGACATGCATTATTAATTTAGTTATTTTCATTTCTACATGTTTAGCAACTCACCAAGGAAAGTTTCTTGGGGAAATTATTTTATTTGAATAACTTTAATTTTACCGCATTTGTTTTAAAAAGAAGTAGAAAGATATAACCAGCCCACGTTCTTATACCTATCAAAACTTGATAATCAAAAAACTATTATGCAGGTCTTGTTGTTAATACTTAATGAGAAATATTGGAATATGCAAATTATTACTGTCCTGAAATTATGAGAGAAAATATTCTGAATCACACGCAGACATTTTAACATTACAGTTCCAAAATTGTGGTTACATGCACTGTGATATGCATGTGCTGTGCTTCCCTGTATCTCTGGATTGTCACCATCATTCATGGAATTTTATAGATATTTATAATATGTGTAGGATTTAAAATATCTTACATTGGATGATCTAGAAAGTCATCTGCATTCTAAAAATGATTTTCATCAGGTGGAAAGAGCTTTTTTACATAATTGTTTTTACTTAAAAGTTCATTTTTCCCATGATGGCATATTAAATAAAGCAGCCCACAAACCTTAAATGCATAAGTGCATTGACAATCTTCTCAAACAAATGCTTTTTAAAGGTACAACCTTTTAAATTAATCTTATTAACTTACTAACTTCTGCAATAGCTTTATGCATTTGGTGTTAATGTAGGTGCCAGTTTTTCTGGAGGGCAATAATAACAGACAATAATGAGGGATACACTTTTGAAGAGATAGATTGCAACTTTAATAAAGACAATATCCATTTAGTAGTCACTTAGAAGTGTAGTTATTGAATGTTGTAAAGCACAGAATCTAAAATTTAGACATAATGAAGGAAAAGACTCTCCAATCCTTGAATATCGCTGCTCATTCTCTCATACCTAAAGCTGCTATGTCAGGTCTAAGTTGTTATTATACTTAACTGTGTTCTTTAGTAATCCCTATGCCTGCTGTAGCAATTCCCCACACCTGCTCGGTACTCCCCACTGGTAATTAAGACCCTTGAAGTCTTAGCTCTGTTCTTCCCCCACAAGCTTCTCATCACAAAAGCAACATATTAAGTTATTAAAAGATAAACTTAGTACCATAATATGTATTCCTCCCTCTCACTGGGTATTTGCTTTAAAAATATATATAGCATTTGGATCTTATAAAAAATTCCATTGAGATTGTTTCAAACCTAAAATTATGACTATACAGAGAAGGAGAAAAAAATCTAGGAAAATTCTAAAAACCCAAATATTTGAATTTCAGAAAAAGCAGGATTTTACTCCACTGAACATTATCTTCAATTTGTAGATTTAACCAGAATCTGACTCATACAGCCACACCTAATACCAAGCTATCAATTGCCTTGCATTGCCTAACTCTGCTTGTTCTTCAAAATTCCTCAGTTATATGATAGTCCTGAGTTGCACTGACTCATCAGAGCCAAGTAAGTGCATCGCTTCCCAGGCCCACAAGGTTGTAACACTGATAGTTTAGGGATATGTAATGGTAGGAATGTTTACCACATGGAAACTGGCAAATGCTACAAATATTTTAGTCAGTTTTATTCATTTACCAACAAGCTGCTATATGTCTTCTTCTCCCCATCCTCTAAATAACATTTCTCAAATGTTACTAGGTATACACTAACTTCCATTATTTTCTTTGGTTCTCAGAAATTCATCATCCCTTATATACTAAGAATTCCCAGATTATACTGCCAGCCCAAACATCAATTCATAGGTGTAACCCAAATGCCCAATATTCCTCTCCATTTGAATGCCTTACACAGCCACTTTAATATTTCTAAATTAAACTTACATTGTTTCTTTCAAAACTGGTTCCCACTCTGTGCCATTTTTCAATAAGCGACTCAGTTGCACAAGAGAAAAAACTGGATATTACCCTCAACTCTTAGATCTTCTTTTGCTTACTATTGTATTCGACCTCCAGTCATTTCGTTAATTCCACAAACTTCTCATCCTCACTATTGATGTTATAATACTATAAATTATAAATCACTCAAGTTTCATCTATTACCTTCATCAAAGCAAGACCATTAAAAAAACTAATTTAAAAACATGTCACTCTTCTACTTAAAATGCTAAAAAGTTTCTGATAAACGTTCAAAATCCTTTCTTAGTTAATATCTTTTAATCTGGCTCCTGATGACTGACATAGATTCATCACTCTCTTCCATTTTCATTGCATGCCCAGCCATTTCAAATGTTTCTAGTAGAAACTCTGAACAGACTTGCAACACTGCTCTCCACTTCCCTGTCTTTTTTCCTGGTGTTGGTTGTCGTTGCCTCCACTTTTTAATTCAGTGCCTCTTTTTATATTTAAAATTTGAACCTTATATTCCATGGCTCCTGTTATAAAGTTCTATAAATTTTGTGGTTCAAAACAACATGCTTACAATTCTTTAGGTCAAAAGTCTGACAAGGGACTCACTGGGCTAAGACCAAGAGATCAGCAGAGTGGTGCTCCTTTCTGTAGGTTCTAAGAGAAAGTCCACATCTTGGTCTTTCATGGATTCTCCGGCAACATCCATTTCCTGACTCCTAATTCCCTTCATCCATCTCAAAGACAGCAACAAAACATTGAACCCTTTCCACAACTTATCACCTAGCCATGCTTCTATCATCACATCTCCTTCCTTGACTCTGACTTCTAAACTTCTATCTTCCACTTTTAAGTTTTCATAATTATACTTTTAAGATTTCTGTGACTACACACTGGACTATCTGAATAATTAAGCATCCTAAGGCCCTATTTTAAAGCCTTTAACTTAATCACATCTGCCAATCCTTTTTGACTTTGTAAGGTAACATTCACAGATTCTAGGGACTAGACTATGAATATTTGGGGGAACCTACCATAGATTGCTGATACTTTTGTCCTCTAACCAAGGCATTGTGTATTCAGTGTATGTTTATGAGAATTCAATGATAGTATTGTTCTCCTCCTACCTAACTGCAATCAGTTCTAAATAGTTTTTAAAATGAATATCTAGGCTATTAATAGAGATACAAAGTACCAAAATTGATCATTTTTATGATAAATATGTATCAAATATAATGTTCCATTTCTGAAAATTGTATTTTATACTAATAAAGTAGACTTAAACATTATTTAGAAACATTTTTATCTCAGTATTATATACCATGATCCTAATTATATTTATTACAAATTATGGTCAGTGAAAATATAAAGACTTTTTGAACAGCAAATTTTATATTTGTTTACTAGCATAATGAAATAATTTTTCAAAAGTATTTTACAGACAGCTTCTCTGGCAAGCAATGAAAGAAATTTGAAATTTTCAAATATAATTGTATAAACAAAGTACTTTTGTATTACACTCTGTCATCTAGACCAATTGTTAACATATGTTGTAAGGCAAGGACTTAAAATATTTTTTCTTTAGACATAATAAAAACATTCAAAGTACCACAAAGCCAGTCACATCACTGGTCCTCAATAAGTTTAATCTAAATACATGCTAAGTATATAAAGCAAAGAATTATAGGGAAATGGGTAAGAACAATGTACCTGCTTCACTGTTTTATAGCTCATAATCCTCTAAGAAAGACTTAGCAAGCACTTGCACCTGTGAGGTTTTTCATACTCTGCATAGACCTGAGTAAACAGGTAGTGTAACAGGACAACGACACCCACATGTTTTGTCCTTGGTTTTCTATCACACTATAATGATTTATTTAACTTTGAAAAGTCAGAATTTAAAACGCTTTTAGTTTCAAAACAGAAAGTAACAAGAAGCCATTCAGTCACTACCATTGCCTTTATCGATTTCACTGTTAGATACTCTGCTACCTAGGAAAGCATTCAAGGCTACAGACAATGAAATTATTTTGGAATGAAAACTTTGGGGGGGAAATAGATTGGAGGGAGAGCTGGTCACCTAAGGTACCAAATGAAACCTGGAAACTTCAGGGGTACAAGGCATTTCAAAAAGGGAAGTGGAAGAGAACTTGCCTGGTGCACAGTTTTACCCAGTGAGGGACTATTATATCTGCCCTATTATTTTAACACAATGTTTAGAGAGCATAAAGGATCCAATGTAGACTCTTTCAGGCATTTTCTTTCTATCACAAAAAAAGTATGGGTGGAGTAGCCTCAGCCTTAGAAAGCAGAAACAATGTCTGTAACATGCAGTCTACTAAAGCTTACTCCAACCGTTTGACGATATTGACCAGAAGAAGGAAGGAATAGTTTTCAGAGAACCTACTGGTACTGGGGGGATTTTCAGCTTTTTTGAGTTAAACACAAAGAGGTTTACTTCCCAATTCCTGTGTATAAAATTCCAAACATTATTTTAAAAAGAGACAGAAATTCAGAGTTTAAAATGAACAAAAACTCTCCCCTTATAACATCTCATGTAATCAGGGAAATGCAAATCAAAACCACAATGAGATACCACCTCACACCAGTGACAATAGCACATATTTAAAAAAACTAGCAATGACAAATGTTGGCAATGATGTGGAGAAAAAGGAAGTCTCCTACAGTGCTTGTGGGAATGCAAGTTGGTCCAACCACTATGGAAAGCTGTGTGGATGTTCCTCAAACTACTAAAATGGAGCCTCCACATAATACAGCAGTTCACTCCTAGGATTTACCCAAAGGACACCTGCACCCCTGTTTATTGTGGCACTCTTTACAATAAGCAAGCTATGGAAACAACTCAAATGCCCAAAAATAGATGACTGAATCAAGAAAATGTAGTATACAAACACAATGGACTATTACTCAGCAATCAAAAAAGATACTCTCATGCCATTTGCAGCAAATGAATGAAGCTAGAAGAGCTTAAGCTCAGTGAAATAAGACAGATAAAAACAGAAAAAAAAATCAGATGGTTTCACTTATAGGAGGGATATAGAGGAAACAAATAAGGAATTAAGGAAAAACTGATTATATTAAAAATTAAAATCAACAGATAACTATAAATCTGAGACATTCTCCAGGGGGGAGGGAGGAGAAGGACAAAATGGGTGGGAAGAGCACAAGGGAATATAATGATAGGATGCGGGTGAATTGGTGATGGGAATTTCATGGGGACTGCAACTGAGAGAAGGTATACATTGTACAAAAATAAAGAATTATGTAAAATATATATTTAAAAATAAAATAAAATGAAAAAGAGAAGCTATAGGAACTACTGCTGAGTTTTGTTCTCACTCTGTATGCTAAATAACAATCATTATGATGAGGTAGTTATTTTTAATTGTCAAAATCTTAAGCTAATTAAAATTATTAAATATCCTTGTTTTTGTTGCTCCCAATACCCATAGATCTTGTGTAGAGAATATATCCTATTCATCTTCATCCTAGACTTATTGTCCAATCTTCAGTATGTAACAGATACTCAATGAATATTTGTTGAATGAAAAAATACATTTTAATCTGCCTAGAATAACTCAGTGAAAGGGCCCCTTGCCCTAAAATTCAACTATTCAAATGCTATATTTTCTCTACTAGTATCAAAGCCCTTTAATATCAGATTAGATTTTACTGATTTGCAATACTCTAATCCAAATGTTCATACATTTTTGATGTCTTATTTTTAAAGGAATGTTAAATTTGAGTAAGTAGACATTGAAAGCCTTAGTTTTATTTAATAGAAATGTATAGCAACACGCTTTAGTGCTTCAGTGTGTATTTTAGAGAAAACGCAAGTTTTACCAGTCTTTTTCCACCCTCCCACCAATTCCATCTATGGTTGGCACGTGTGCCTGATGGTGGACACCTGGAGTATGGTGTGGGCATGCATAGCGTGAACACTGAGCCTGGACGTTGACACTGTAAGGGCAGTGTTACACAGAACAGGTTGCAGCGAGGCGGCAGCAAAGAGGGCTACAAGGGGCCAGGCCTCGGCCACAGCTGGGAGAGGAAGAGACCATGAGAAGCCCAAAGAAGAGTAAAGATCCTGCAAAAGCTGGGAGACCTCCTAACCTCCCGGCTCCCAACCCCCCTGCCCACCCTGCACCTGGTTGCTGCACTACAGTATGAAATTATCAGTGTGCTTTTCTGTTTCCCAGAAGGAAGAAGAGATCTTCTTGAATGCCACTAAAGTATATTTTTAAGTTTTATTTCAATGTTTTCTGTCTCAAAAAATATCTTTCATCTTGCAAAAGAATACAGCTGGAAGACCACACTGACTCCAAATTCCATTACAAAACTATAGCAATTAAAACACTGGTTTTGGCACAAAAACAGACACATAGGCCAGTGGATGAGAATAGATAGCCTAGAAATAAACCTACACAAATATGGTCAAATTAATTTATGACAAAGGACCAGCACTATACAATGGGGAGAAAGCTGGTGTCTTCAATAAATGGTGTAACAAGAAACATACACCTACCTCTAAACAAGGATGCACAAGACACTGGAGGCAGTAGTCATGGGTGCTGATGGCTGGAATTGTCTACAAGGAAGCCATCTGGATGCTGGAGCAGCAGATCCTCAGAGAGCACTGCCTTAAATTGCCCAAACCAGGTTGACTCCCAGATCCCCTGAGGCCATTTGCTCCGAGTTTGAGTGGAAAGTCCAAACCTGGCAGGGCAGCTGTGGTGCTGTGAGGAGGCCCTTCCTCCTCAAAGTCTGCTGGGCCTATTTGGAAACAGAAAGTGCCCAAGATGGGGGTCAGAAGCAGGAGCTATGGAAACGGGAAAAAGTCATTGAATGCTCCTTGGTTTTCTCCCATTCCCTCTGAGAAGATTTTTTCTGGCTGAGAAAAGCTAAGACAGAACTCTGCACTTGTCCTGCAACCATCCCAGACTGGGTAGGTTCATCATCAGTTCAAGCAGCCTCCTTGTCTTAGCTATTCTCATGATGTTCTCTACTGTACTCCACCGCTACTTCTACTGCTACTGCTGCTCCTACTTCTGCTACTCCTTCTGCTACCACTACTGAGCTTCTCTGCTACTGCTGCCTCTGATGCTGCTGCTAGCATCCCTGTGACCTGCCCTTGTCAGCCCAGGAGTGCCTACATACCATGCCCACACCCTACTCCAGGTGCCTGCCATCAGGCATGCATGCAGGATGGCAGGGACCTATTGTTGACGCTAATGGTGGGAGGGCATAAAAACCTGATCGCTTTCATTTACCCTACAGCACTGAACCCCTTCTTCCTCCCTTCCTTTAGAATGGAAATGACCTGCAGCAGCAGCTCCTGGTAGGCTGAGGTCTCTTCAAGGGCCAGAAAGGGACTGTTCAAGGTGGGCCTGACCCAGCATAAGCCAAGTAATTTATCACTCTACAGGAACCACAGGATTCATGGGGTCCATGGAAAACACAGGAGCTCAAGAATGGGCAGTTGAGACTGCTAATTATCTGGTAAAATGCTGACTTTTAGGAAGCCTGCACAGTCAGGATGTACCTGCTGTGAACGGCAGATAATTAACTTCAGCCTCTTCCTTCGTCATGCAGATCTGAACGTGCAGCAGTCAGGGGTCCATGCGTGCTTCTGGTGGGACACTGTTTCCCCTGCTGGGCAGCAGGTACACACAGCCTCATCCAAAGGCAGGAAACCTAGAATCTTCATACTAGAGATGCTGTCACATATACTACTTAGGAGATGCTTGTATATCACCATTCTTTAGTTTTTCTACCAAGCAAAGTCTAGGTATCTTTTCTCCATAGACTGGTAAGAACTCAGGGCAAACATATTTTCTAGCTTTACTGAGACATAATAGAAAAATATAGCTGAATTTAAGGTATATAAAGTGATGTTTTGATATACATATGCACTGTGAAGTGATTTCCAAAATATTAATAATTTCTTCATTTCACATGGTTATATAGTAAGGATATTTGAAATTTTCAGCATATTTCAACTACATAGTATTATATTGTTTACTCTAACCAGAATTTTTAATATTAGATTCCCAGAACTTATTCATCCTGTAATTAGAAGTTTACACCATTCAAACTTTTCACCATTTCTTCCACATCCTTACCTCCACCACTGAATAAACCCAACCCTGACCATGATAACCAATAAGCTTAAAGATTCCACATGTAAGTGATATAGATTTTTTGTTTTTCTATGATTTATTTCACCAGCATAATATCCTCAAGTTTCATCCATATTGTGGTAAATGGCAAAAATTCCTTCATTTTATGACTGAATACTATTCCATTTCATTCTACCCACTGACAGAAACTTAGGTTGTTTTCATTTCTTGGATATTATCAATAATTCTGCAGTGAACATAGGTGTGCAGATAGCACTTCCAGATGGTGATTTTTTTACCTTTGGATATGTACCCATGTCTTGCAACAATCCCAGACCAGGTAGGTTCATCACTGGTTCAAGCAGTCTCTTTGTCTCCACCGCAACACATTGGCTTCTTCGATGACGCTACCACCACCTCCGGTACACCACACAGCATCCCAGTGACACTAGCCTTATATACCTTGTGCATTAGCCCAGGTGCACCCACTTGCGCATGCCCACCCAGGCACGCGCACAGCACCACAGGTGTCCATCATTATACCAGTGGCGGGAGGGTGGAAAGACCTGATAGTTTTCTCTGACCCTACAACCCATAAATGACATTGGAAAGATGGTCATCAAGTACATAAAAATGGGTTCAACATCATTAGTCATTAGAGAAATGCAAATCAATATCACAGTGAGATAACATATCATATCTGTTACAATGACTATTATCAAAAAGACAATAAATAATAAGTGTTGGTAAGGATGTGGAGAAAAGGAAACCCAATGCATGTTGTTGGTGGAAAAGGTAATCAGTATAACCACTATGGAAAACAGTATAGAGATTTCTCAAAAACTAAGAAAAGTGGGGCCTCCCTGGTGGCCGAGGGGTTAAGTCTAAGCACTGGCACTGTGAAGGGCCCACTATGATGGCATAAGTTAGATCCCCAGCCAGGAGCTAACCCACATGGCACAGCACACCTCTCCTGCTCCCCTCAGCACTGTATTTCAGTAGATCTTCCTGTTCTGCTCCCCACTCTTTCTCTGGTGAATCCTCTCATCCTCTCACCTCTGGCCTATACCCCAGTTCTTCTCTGTAAAATAAATACATAAAAATCTTTTAAAAAACTAAAAGTATTAAAATTAGAATGATTTCACTTATATGTGTGTAGGGTTAGAGTAATCAGGTCTTTCCACCCTCCCACCACTGTGATGATGGACACCTGTGGTGCTGCAGCATTCTTAGGTGGGCATGCGCAAGTGGGCGCACCTGAGTTTGACCCGGGCTTAAATGGGTGGTGTCATGAGGACACCAGGATCGACAGTACTGACCAACAGGAGCGGGAATGGGAGCGGGAAAGGAAGTGGGAGCGGGAGCAGGAGCCGGGACGGGAGAGACAGAGGAGAGGGTGAAATATGCCTAGGGCTGGGAGGCCTGCCAGTCTCCTGGCCCCGGCACCCATGTACCTGGTCACCTCTACTAAAAAAAGCATGAAAAGCCAAGACTCCTTCCTTACCCCCCATCTGCTAACAACCATCCTGAACCTGCCCAGTGTGCTACAATGTGGAATACAGAGAAACCAAACAAAGGATCAGACAAAAATAAACTTGAAAACTGACCTGAGACAACCAGTAGGGGAGTGGGTTAGGGAGAGGGAGAATGGAAGGAGAGAAAATGAGGGGAAGAGTTGCAGAGCACAATGGACTATGGTGGAGGACTTTGGGTGCTTTGATAGTGGAAAATGATAGTGACAACACCTAAGGGTAGAAATTCTATATTGTGAAAAAACAAACAAGGATATAAAATAATAATAAGTCATTAATTAAAAAAATAAAATTAATACAATAATTTCTATAGGACTAGACTAAGTTTTTTCACTTCTGGAAATTTATCTTTGTGTCTATATGTAAATGTAGATATATACACAAAGAGACATAATTTTGAATCATTTGCTTGTTAAGGAAATGAAAAAAGTCACTGTGAAATATTTATACATTTGATGCATGCATCTTTTCAAATTATCTAAAGGCGGACATAATAGTTCAAACTAAAAGAGTCTGGAAGTAATCTTAGTGAGGTGACTGAGTTATTACATTTACTAGGAAAAGTGAATACATTTACATCACTGTAAAATATTCATCATTAAATTGATCATCTTTCATATTCCCTTATCAATAAATTTTGTCTCTAAGTGTTAATCGTATCTATATACATTTCTGATAATAGAAATTGTCCAAACTGGAAGAAATGTTTGAATTTAGTAACACTGTAATAGCCTATATAATTTTCAGACAGTAAAAAATGATGATAGGTATATAGAGCAACTATGTTAGTGTTAGTATCTCTTGGTTATTTCTTGAGGAGACTTTTTTTGGTTTTTGGCTTGAATAATACAAATTCCACCATAAACTATCTAAACAGTGATGTCTCTTATTCACTTACATTTCACTTCATAAGATTTATTTAAGTAACAACAAAGCTGAGAATTCTGTAGAATTTGTAAGGCAATATGTTTCAAAATTCAGTAAAATGTAAATCAAAAGTTTAAAGAAAATATTGTACACTGTAAAAATTGCAATGTTAATTATGTCAATTCCTTAGACAGTCTATAAATGGAAATATTACATATTAATAAATTTATTATTTCCCAGAATATTTCTCATTAAAATGTATTTTATTTACAATTTTTAATTACATTATCTGAGATTAGCTTGAAATGTTTACTTTTTACTGAAAACTGCAGTTTCTATTTTGTAATTTCTCTTGCTCAAAGTATAAAACATTAATGATCATTACAAGCACTATTTAACAAATTAAAAATTAAAGTTCTATGACATTTTGAATGCTTTAGTGCCTAAATTTCTAATTACATAGCAGTTTTTTCAAATAGTTATTACATGAGAGGTTTCTAAGTAAAATCACAATGGAAACAAGGTAAAAAAATAGCAATTATTTCCAGCAAATTCTGATAATATTGATATCATGTGCTGTCACTCAAATCTTTTAATGGAAAGAGCTTTTAGTCTTTAGCTTTTTTGATTTGTTTCCTTTTTTCAAAATTAATCTTTCAAGATCAATGATTTATTAAAAAGGGGGCATATATCGCCAATAATTAGAAAGGCTTCTTTTGGCAAAATTCTATAAATAGTACAAATGAAATTTCATTTTACATTTTGTCTCTCTTCATGAAATTTGTAACTTAAATGTTACATAAAAGCATTACACCTAAAATACCAAGCTATAATGGGCTATAATTTAGTCATAAATCTAGGCAGTTTTTCTCCTAATAGCTCCACGGTCCTTTCTGACAATGAAAACTGGAAATTGCTTTCAATTTCAAGAAACTCTATTTCTAATCTTAAAGGATATCTATGATGATATGTAAAAACATGTGGCTGCCAAACATTTCTATTTCTGATTATTTTCTCTAAATCTCTAAGACTATGGGGAACTGAAATAAATGTTTATTTTGACCAAAAGAAGTAAGATTCAAGATAAATAAATTTCCAGGCCATAAAATAATTGTCCTGGCTTTAGCCTCTTTTTCTTTCCCTTTATTTATTTATATGTTTGTTTGTTTGTTTGTTTGTTTGTTTGTTTTTGGAGGGGAGCAAGAAGGGAGACAGTTGAAATGAGGTGGGTATAGAAAAGAATGAAAATGAGAATGATAGATTACAAATAAAAGATAGCAAGACTATCCAGAGGAAATGGCAATTAAGTACACACTTAGAAGGATGGAAATACATCAAGAGTGACATATCCATATAAAAAGACTGATGGTCAACCAGCAAATGACCACCATGAGAGATGTTGTTCAAAAGCCAAATTGTCCCACAGTGGTAGAGAAAGGGCCTCACAAATTACTCTGGCTTCATACAATAAAGCCCGATCCTTTACCTTAATGAACAACTAATGATCCTTTCTTAACTCATATACTGAAGATTTCTATTTACTAACAGCCAATACTTAGCCTAGGATCTACCCAGAACAAGTGATGTCCCTAAGTGTAATGTTTTGCAAATGTTCCAACCACATTTCCTATTGCTACTATCTCTCGTTTCAAAGTCTACTAATTATTTAAGTCCAAGAAGAGTTAGATGGTACATTTCAGTCCCAGCAGGCAGGTGATAATGCTGAGAAAACTGAATTGAGTCAGCTTGAGGCTGTTTGGAGACTTTAACAATACGCCATACCATATAAAACTAGGGAATGTGAACTTTGAGGTCGACATAGCAATAAAATGGGGTAGGAAGTCTATTAACAACCACTGTTGAACATTTATGTCCTCTTGGAGCTTAAATTTTATTTTAAAAATTTTAAGGAAAATACTGAATAATTTAACGGTGATCAAGAGTATAATTTTAAAGTATTAAAACAGAATAGAATCTATTATGAAATAGAATGTGAAATCTTAAAATACTCAATATTATAGCAGGTACCTTAAAATCAAATTCAAAATCCCCTTCAATTCTGCTATAGGGTTTAAATCCTCCTCCTCAGGGAATAGGAATCTTCAGTAGAAACCTAATAAGAACCACTACACAATAAAATATGCAATCAATTGTGAATGCTAGGGTGCTCTAAATTAAATTTTCAGGGAAAATCACTTTCTTAAAATTAGATTATATAGATTATGTATAGCATAAGCAAATAAAAATAATTATTTATATAAATGTGGGAAAGATTTAAATAAATATTGAAGAAACATATATTTTGATGTACAAAATTTCTTTCTTTCCCCAATTAGATGAAAGTCTAATAAAATGTTATCTGTGTTAGTCAGAATCCAGTTAGGCAATAGCAACCAAACCATTCATTTGAATGGGAAAAAATGAAAATGAAGAATTAATTATTCATAAGAAAGAGTTAACTGATAAGGAAGGTAAAGATTATCTGAAAATACAGGAATAGCAGATATAAGAAACAACCACCACCTCTAGGACTGAAGGAAAGAAAGTATACATAACAGAGAATTTAGACTGAAATTTGGAACTGTTGAGGAAGGCACAGCTGCTACCAGGTCATGGCAGAGAAAGTCTCTGAGGTGTTGCCCACCACGTCATACAAACAAACTGCCCAAAGAACTTTTAGCAACACTCACTTGCATTTCACCAGCCTGAGAGGAATGGGGTGGGGTATTGAATTGGAAGCCACCACCAACAGGGTGAGAACAAATCTTACTATCTGGCTTCTGGCAGAAGCAGCTGAGAAATTACTCAATAGGGTAATATTGAGAGAACCTTATGTCCAATAGCAGCTCAGTTTCACATCACTACAGTAAAAAAGAAAAGTCTCTAGATTCAGAAGAGAAGACCCTTTTGACAGGGGTACCCTTCCAGAACCTTCTACTCTAATGCATAAAGTGCCTACTGCTAAAGGAAAACCGTTCATAGGGTCTGGCTCCAGTATTAACACAGCAGGATAAAAGATGATGGTCTGATGATTGAAATAACACAAGGATAAAAGACACACTGTATTTCCACTAACTTTGATTATAAATCTCTTCCCATAAAAGAAGACCTGCATTTGCTTAAAAACTCTGCATATCCATCTATCACTTATACATAAATACTTTGGGGTGAGAGTATGTTTGAGTGTGTGTACAAGCATCTCCTCCATTTGTCTAAATGAGGGAAACTATAATTTGAATGAGATAAGGAATCATACCCATTTGGAAATTTCCAGTCTTTTTTTAAAAAACCTCTATGCTGAATGACTTAAGCATAATTCCAAGCCAAAATGAATAAAAATGTTGTGTTTTGAAAAAGAAGCATTAGACTTTGATGTCATGAGGCAGTATGAAAAGTTATGGACCCATTTCCTTGGCTGATTTCACAGCAAAATTATTTGACAATGGAGGAGTAAATAAATGATCTGTCAACATATTATCCAGACGGGCATTCCCATGATTTCCATAGTCACAAACATTATTGTTCCATCTTCTCAACTTTATTCTTTTACTGAAATGTAAAAACGATATATTATATGTGAAAGAATAAAGATTTTATAGAAAGGTAAAAAAGAGTTTTTTTCTGAAATGAACAGCACTTCTTATTTTGCAGCCATGATATCAAAAGTAACTTACACTCTGACCTTGCACTTGAAAGAATGCTATAGGTAACATGATAAAAACTCATGGAAGGATTTAGCAGACTCGTTGGTTCAGGCACAAAAGTCCAAGGGTAAAAAGGAAAAATTTAAAATATTAAAAAAAAAAAAACAACCCTGCCAAAGTAGATTGACTCCTTCCCTCTGGCAAAATCATTGCCTCCCAGAAATAAAATGTAACATCCCAATCCTTTCAAGTGAGACCTTCTGATTTTTCCACACCATAGCCCTGAGGCCATACCCAAAGCCATTCTGCTATTAGTAAAGAATCAGGTTACAATGCATACAAGAGTTACAAAAGGAGCCTAACCCCAAATGGGAATGCCTCCAAGTTAGAGAAGATTGGTGAGGAAAACTACAGGGGGGAATCTAAAAACACAAAGAAATGAATATGGTGCAACTTAAAAAGAGAAATATGAATTCAACATACTAGAAAAATAAAATTCTTTTGAATTTCCTTAATTTTAAAATGAAATTATTGATTTATAACACTGTATATGATTTAAAAGTATAGATCATGCCCTTCAGATGTGTTCAATTGTTAGTGGGGAGGGTACAGGGTCGTCCCAGGAAAAGGGGAAGTTCCAAAATCCTAGTTCCGCCCTAAGTGGGTGGAGCTGAGGAGGAAAAGAAGATTTTCTGCAGAGAAGAGAGAAGGAAGAAAAGAAAGGAAGATGGAGAACAGCAAGGAGAC
>JAGFMF010011479.1:221606-232472 GCA_019455555.1 Galemys pyrenaicus | reverse complement strand
TGGAGAAGTGTCTTTTAAGTTCTTCTGCCCATTTTTTTATTGGGTTTTTTACTTTATTTTTCTTGAGTCTTGTGAGTTCTTTGTATATCTTTGTGATCAAGCCCTTGTCTGTTGTGTGGAGCGCAGATTTTTTCCCATTCAGTGGGGTTTCTTTTTGTTCTGTTTAACGTTTCCAAAAAGGATTCATTTATTTATAGAAGTGGGGAATAAGGGGTTTTAAAAATGTTTTCATTAAGAGCAAGTTAAGATTTGAGTTCTTCTCTTGAATACAATTCATGTTTTTCCATTAGTTGCAATATGGATTTCAACTTAGTGATTTTTTTCAGGCATTTGTTCTTCCTAAAGAGCTTATAGGACCCCTGGATCTTGGGTCTATTCATATCTCAGTGGCCATTCTTTTTCTCTCCTTTGCTGTTCTTCTATAACAACAACCACTAAATGTTTAGATGCTCCAGGGCTAAGTTCTAGAATTTCTTTACACACATACTCATTTCCCAATGGTCATATTTAATTCTGTGACTTTTCGTGCTATGTGCTCACATCTCTTATATGATTTTTACAACCTAGAACTCTCACCTTTTGAATGATAGAATATTTGATTAATACATGAAACAACACATACTCTAATTAAAAATTTTATACAATGTTTGGTAGCTTAAAATGTTATGAGCTCTGAGTTCTGATATGGTGGAGTAAGGTGGCTAACAAAGCCTTTTCCCAAGAAAGTAATAATAAAATTGGACATGATATCAAAAGCAACCCATTCCAGTATTTGGAGAATAAACTTTTCCAAATAAAAGCATTTTTTCATTAAAGCTATTGAATTTCAGTTAAGAACTTGATCTCTTAAATTAACTTGGGAGTTCTTAGTTCTTGACTTGGGAAAGTTTCCAATGACCCAAACTCTGTAAGGGCAACAGTTTATTCAGGTCACCACAAGCCATGAAAATCAACAGATTTGCTGCTTTTGCAAGAGTTTACTTAATTGAGAATGTTGTCTTTTCTTATAATCTCATTGACAAGTGAAGAGGAAGGTCCAAAAGTTCTGCTAACCTAAGGTTAGCCCATAGGTCAAGATAAGCAACTAACAATTGACCAGTCTGATATTTAATGGAGATAACAAAAGATAAAGGTAATAATCATTTATATCTTAGAAGACACAACTATTAACTCAGTGGTTTTCAAAATGAAAGCCATAGTTTTCTCCTAAAAGAGCTTTGGAGCTCTTTACAATCCATCAACATTTTTAGTTAATATCTAAAATTATTTATCATAAATTTAAATCACTCCAAAGGATTTACTTCAAAGGTAAGGTAAATATTGGTTTGAAAATAATACTGATATATCACTCCTTTAAATTTTTCCAGTGGACTCTAAATTAATTATGCATCTGGCAGAATTAGAACAGCCCATGGACAGGTGAAAGAGAAGAATTAGTCCCTATTAAACAAAGCAGATTTGTTAAAGTTCAAGGGCATTAGGCTTAAGATTGCACCTGGGAACATTTTGTTCTATATCTGTTCACAGGTAGTGGTACAGAATTTATGAATATAGTTTAAGCTATCTCATGCAAATTAACAGGAAAATAAGTGAAAGTTTCAGACACTGAGTAAGTGATGGGCTTAACAAAGAGCTTAATAGTTGTTGTTACATGCATTAATTAAATATTATCCAAAATGCATTCTAATAATGTTAATTATTAATCTAGTAAGTACATGGAAGGAATTACTGGTTACAAAGAAAAATTGTTGATGGTTGACTGCAAGCAGGATACTTATACCCAAATAAGTAATAAAAGAAAATTTAATGTCTGCAGTAATCTCTTAGAAAAGTTAGTGAAAATATGTCCATAAACTAAATAAATTTTCAAGATTACAACTGATTTACTTCTAAAATATGTTCCTTTGAAGACATAATATTGATTTATCAGAATTAATATGGAATTTATTTTATTGCCAGAAATAATTTAAAGTCTGCATTTGAGATACAGATTAAGACTCACCAAGAATTTTGTAGCAGATAGGCATTTTACATCAAGTTTTATTATTACAATAAATAAGTAGGTAATGCATGGAGTCTTGCAATGAGTGTGCCTCCTGGAAAATCTACGGAATTTCTGCTCTTATACTATTTCTTGGTAATATTCTATTTGCTTTGTTCTCTTGAGGCTTTTCATCTGACAGTTTACATATCTTGACAGTTGTTGAGAGAACAGAAGCGAATGGCTCTTTAAAGAAATACTGTCATTACAATCTGTACCCTACTCGATAACATATCCCAATATGGATAAAAAGATCTCATTTTGTGATTAAAATGATATAGAAATAGCAATGCATGTATCCAATAGAAATGTGACATTCATACCAATATTTTTAAACTGCCTCTCTTATCCCCTAACATTAGTACTGGTGTTTCTCACACTGTAGGATAACAAAATACAGGCAGAAATAGAAAGTGGATGGAATACTACTCAGCCTTTACAAATACAAACTTTTGCCATTTGTGACAACATGGGTGGAACTGAAGGGAATTTTCTAAGAAAAATAAGTCAGATGGAGAAAAACAAATACCAGATAGTCTCACTTGTAAGTGAAAAATAGAGAAACAAACAAAGGGTCAGATAAAAACAAACCAATAATAGATGTTAGAACTCTTGACTGTAGAATCTAGGTTATCAGAGAGGAAGAGGGACAGAGGAAAGAAAAGTAGAGGTTATGGGAACCTTGGTGTTGGTGTGCTGTGGTACCATATACCTGAACATGTAGATTCTATATTTCTGAATCCTGTACATTGTTGTAAACTAATGTTAACTGAATAAAAACAAACAATAAATAGATTTTTAAACAAAAGAGGTAAATCTACATGTATAGATTTAACTATATAAATCCAATGTATTTATATTATTAATGTTAGAGATAAATATTATATATTTTAACACTGTCAAAAAACATACATAAAGTTCTTCAAGTACCAGTCTCAAGGTTAAGGAATCTTGGTATCTTGATTTTCTACAATCAAAATAAAGAGCTATGAAGGATAAAATATAAGAAATAGGAACGTGAGATAGGAAAAGAACAAGACACCACAACCCACAAATTCATTTTCAGACAAATCAATTTGAGAATACAAAATACATATCAAATTAAGGATCTGGACATTAATTTCAATAAAATACATTAAGAATTGAATTTTCTGGAAGGAAGACTTTGAGGTGGAGTGGCGCGTATATTTATTAAGCAATGTCCTTGGAATCAGAACCAGCGTGGGGAGGAAGAAAAGGCGACATGAAGTTGCAGCGCAAGTCAGACCAAAGCCTATACTGACCACAGAGAGAATTCTGGAGCCATAATTTTCCTAAGTCCTGGGAGAGGCATGGCCCCAAATAAGGAAGTTGACAACTAAAGATTCTTTGTTGAATAATGGAATACTATTCATAAATACAAGAAGGTGAAATGTTGCCATTTACAGTAAAATGGAGGGAGTGCAAGGAAATTATGTAAAGTACAGAAAATCAGAATGACAAGACAAATATTGGACATTTACATAACTGATAATTCCACAAAGCTAAATACTAATCAAAGAAGTGAGGTTTCTCAAGTTAAGAGAGTGGGAGGGAGGAGAGGTCAAAGGGCTCTAAGGGATGGTGGTGGGGACGCAGATTTCATGTGTAGTAGAGATTCAAATTAGAGGAATTAGAACCACTGTTGGCTACTCAGTCCAAAAAGTCAGTTAAAGTGGGGGAACATTTTAAAAATATTCATACATAGTTAAACATTTCATTTTAATGTAAGATTATAAATGGTCATTAACTTGCCAGTTTAATTTTTTGACAGAGGGTCAAGAACTTGTCTTGGAAAAATGGGTCTCCTTATTAGAATCACTTAGTAACTCTATCACATTAAACTACACCCACAATTCTTCAGCATAGTTTCCAGCTTGCTTTCCCCAAAGTGGAATGAAGAATTAACACACAAAGCAGTCTGAATCCTTGAGTGCTTCCAAACTTTGATTATGTCCCTAATCTATCACACTTGATTTGACAACAATTTTTTAAAAGATTTATCTATGTATTTATTTATTTATTATTTATTTATTTATTTATTTATTTATTTATTTATTTATTTATTTATGCATATGAGAACTGGGGTGCTGGTACAAAGAGTGAGAGGAGTCACCAAAGACAAAGTGTGGAGTAGAACAGGTGGGTCTACTGAAATACATTGTTGAAGGGAGCAGTGAGGAAGACAGGAGAGGTCTGCTGGGCCAAGTGGGTCACCTCCCTGGCTGGGGATAGAACTCATGGGGGTGGTGGGTAGAAGCGAGAGGGACTGGGCTAAGGGCAGGAAGAACACAAGGGACTGAGGTGATGCTACACTGTGAAATGGTGGTGGGAATTCCATGGAGACTACAATTGATGTCAAATATATATAAGAAAAAAATATATACATCCATTATACCCATCATACTACAGTGGCTGTGGATAGCTTCATAGTGTTGCATCTCAACCCCTGTGCCACCAGGGAGGCCCCGAGAGCAATATTAAGTGAATGCTTTTCATAAAGCCTTCACAGAGTTTCAGCTTTTGTTTTCACAGAAACCACAACTTTCTTTATTCTCACATTCATGTTATGATGCTCTATGTACATTTTAATTAAATTTTACAAGTATAATTTGGAACAAAAGTATAGTAACTCAACTGATGGAAAAGGACATCAAAGATTAGTTTTTAAAAAAAGAAAAAATCATAGGCCCTCAGTTGAAAAAAAAGCCACCTTTCCTTTTCCTTGTAAAGCTATTATGTAGATCATTTTACTTTCAATGAACATCCATTCATTTAAAAACATCCATTCATTTAAATGTAATATAAAAAGACATGTGAACTGGAACAGAAAAATTTTTGGATCTCTTAAAACTCTAAGAATTCATTTTTCTTAGGACCTGCTTTGGGTGATAATATAATAAATTGTCAATATTTGTGGGATGAATGGCTTTTCTCTTGTTGCCTCTGTATATATCTCTCCATGTTTGCTTCATCATACTCTTGCTAATGTATATATCTAAAATGAGTTCAATAGAAAGAAAACCTGACTGGATTAGATTAATTATTATTAATTATTATTAATCCACTCTTTGGGACTACTGATTATATCTTGGCCCAAGACTACAGAGGGGTCATATTTGAGTCATGTTAGTTATTTAATTAACCATGGGTTAATTATTGACCACCAATCTCTATCAGGCTATGGAGTCTGTGGGACCAGACCAAGACACTGGGACTAACTTAAAAAAAATGTTGAAAGCACTCCTGAAAGATAGAAAAAGTGTCCCTTTATGGGAGATCTAGGCACCTCATCACGAGGCCCATCACTTTATGCTTAGGACCCCTTAGAAATTCTCAAGGAGCCCTAAGAACACAATCCATCGTGAAGTATCCCAATAATTTATCTTTTCACAGGAAGGAAGGGAGTCATTTTATCTCAGTATGCACATAAGTTTCCTGGATTTGCAGAGTGACCAGATTAAATGTGATAAAAAAGCGGAATCATTGTAGTAAAGAGTATAGCCATTGACTTTCCAATTCTCTCTCTCTCTCTCTCTCTCTCTCTCTCTCTCTCTCTCTCTCTCTCTCTCTCTCTCTCTCTCTCTCTCTCTCTCANCACTCTCTCTCTCTCTCTCTCTCTCTCTCTCTCTCTCTCTCTCTCTCTCTCTCTCTCTCTCTCTCTCTCTCTCTCTCTCCTCTCTCTCTCTGATCTTCAGTTTTACCATAGGAAATCTGTCCTTATAGCAAGAGCAAGACTAAGACTAAAGTCAAAGAGTACAGAGGTAATTGAAAGAAAAAGGTTTGACATGGTAAGTGGTACAAGAGCAGACAACGTCAAGGAAAGCTGAAAATATGATGCAATGATGGGCTTTTATTTGTGGAAGCAGAGGTTAATTTAGGAAACTTCAGGATTCGTGCTCAGAATCTAGTTATTTAAAAATTTTATTCTGTGCATGGTCTTAGTCAAATGTCATATTTTTTAAAAATACATTTCTCAGTAGTATAAAAGATGGACTGAAAAAGGTAGTATAAGGTCAAAAAAATCTGTTAGAATATCACTGTCAGGATTCAGGCGAGTTGATGATGATAAGGACAGCCAAGAAGGTATATGAGAATCAATGAGACATACTGACCTTTGGAAATGAGAGATGGAAGTGATGACAAGTCAAAGGAGATCTAAAAATCTGAACCAGAGATAGGAATGAATAACACCTATTTTGAGTGAAATGTTACCTGCCTATTTTTAGACATGTTGAAATTGAGTGGGACTATCAAGTCAAATATTAACTAGCATATATCAGAGTTTAGGTTGGGAAAAGAGATTTTAATATAATCTTATGAATAATAATGTTTTCAAAATATGTATTTCAAATTATTTTACTTTTTCAATTCATAATAAAAAGGAAATAATGAACCCATACAGATGCCACTAATAATACTGCTTTTAAAGGCTATTTTTAAACTAATTTCAATACTTATATTACAACTACCATTATTTTAATTGACTATGATTTAATAATTGATTCATATTATAATTAGTCATGCATTATAATTATACTTTCGTAAGTAACAAATCCAAAAACACATAATGTAATTATTAACTTTTAATTTTGTTTGTATTAGAAGACTGAAATGTGAGATTTTAGGATTTGGTAAGTGATTAAGATTTTAACAATATTTCAATCAAATATATCTTCTTTACAGTATAGTAGAAATTAGCTTTCACTTGACTTTGATCACATTAATAAACTATAAATGCAGTGATTTTTTTTACATTTTACTTATTGTACAACTAGCTAAAGTCACTAATTAAAATTAGTATTCATATTTTGTGAATTTTTTAAAGGTAAAATAATTCTCAGCATGTATTCTATAGAAATCAATTAAATTGATTTAAGAATTAAATCAATTCTTTTGACAAGGTTTTAATCATTCTTGAAGGAAAAGATATTACCTATAAAAGATTTTAAGTTAATTATCTTAAAGTAAAGATAAAATTAAATAATTTATTTCATAAGTCAGAATTGCTCCTGACAAAGAAACTACATATCCATCAATGGATTTACTAAGTCAGGTGTACCTGCTACAGAACTTGTGTTGATTTGCTAATATATACAGAAATATGTAGTCTTATCCAAAGAAAATCTGGCTGAGCAGGGAGAATTTTAGCTATTTCTCAGTCTTTTTCCCTTAAATAAAGCAAAAGTTTTGCTGAAATCTGTTAAATAATGACGGGTATAAATGCTAACTTATAAAATATAACTGCTGTATTTTAATGCAGGAGAAATAATATAGAAATGGATCTATGGTGTCAATATCTGAGAAGCTTGAGAGGAAACCTCAGGATTTCTAGAATCTGTATATCCATATGAAAAAAAATATGCACATCAGATAATACAAAAAGCAATTCCAGATGAACTGTGACTTTCAATATGAAGGTATAAAATATACTGGAGATCATTGGCTTGGTACAGGGAAACTTTTTTTTTCAACAATACACAAAAATACCTTATCCTGAAAGTACCAGATTAACAACAAAAACCACATTAATATAGTCTCTGTTTATCAAAATATATATTATATAAAATGTACCATTCAACACCTACAACCAATATGCATACTCAGCACATTTTTTTAAAACCCTACTGTGAAAAAAGAGTATTTTCACAATATTTAAAAACAAGCATTATTATGAAATATGAAAGTATAATGTATGGTCAATACAATCGAAAAAGGGAAAGAGTTACAAATACAAGACTAACAACAGAAAATGTGCTCAAATTCCATTAATCATAGAACAATTGAACTTCAGTAAGATACCACAACCTATACATCAACAAGATTAAAATTGGAAAGAATCAATCACTACTAATGATGAAACATTAGGGACTCCTATATACTCTGTAGCAAATTAAATGGGTACAACATTGAGAAACAGTATTATATTTATTACTAATTTGAACAGGTATGTAATGAAAGATTCAGTCTACTATGCATAATATCAATAGAAATATACACATCTATGTCTAAATGCATATACAATAATTTCAGTTAAATCTATTTTTAATGTAGGAAAAAAACTAAACTATTAAATCAGAAATCAAGAGTGTGGTTACATTTGGGAAGAAAGGAGATTTCATATTTGAAGAGGTCGCAAGAGGCAATGCAGTACTGGGCAATAGATTCCAAGATGAGAAGTGAGAATTTATCAAGTTGAACATTTACATATTTTTATATTTTACTATCTTTCACATTAAAAATAAAATAAAGTCCTAAGGAAAAATATTTCCAAACTAGCCAATTTGTTTAAAATTTCCAAACAGGGGCTCCCTGGTGGCACAGTGGGTTAAGCAACACACTGTGAAGTAAACTGCAGTCACTGCAGCACGAGTTCAAACCCTGCTGCCAGCCAGGGAGGGGACCCACATGGCGCAGCAGACCTCTCCTGCCTCGCCCGCTGCTGCCCTTGGCGGTGTGTTTCAGTCAGTCTGCCTGTTCTGCTCCCCACTCTATCTGGTGAATCCTCTCACCTCCCTAGACTCTGGCCTTTACCCCAGCTCTTGTATGCATAAATAAATGAATCTTTAAAAATAAATAAATAAAATAAAATAAAATTTCCAAACAAATGGATAGAACTGGAGGTTTTTTATTCTAAGACAGAAGAAGAAAGACAAATATCAGATGATTTCACTCATATGTGGAATATAAAGAAACAAAACAAAGGTACAGAAAAAAAACTAGACTGGGAGGAAAAGAGAGGAAGCAATAAGGGACCCAAGGAACTACTGTGAAGGACTATGGGTGCCACCATGGTGAGTGTGGGCTGTGAGCCTGCACCTCTAACCCACACAGAGTGCTATAAACAAGTGTTACCTCAATAAAAGGGAAACAACTGAAAAAGAATTAACAACTTGCCTTTTTAAATAAATACAGGATTCCCTATTTCCAACATGAAGTGGAATAACCCATTACCTGAACACACAGATAACTTCTGGTTTGTAAAACCAGAATTCATTTAGTGCCTTATAGATGGAATACAGAAACCCGGTCATCTTATAAAGCAGAGCTCTCTATCAACTGAATTTCTTTGATTAAAAACCAGGATAAGTATTACTTATCACAAAAGAGAAAAAATCACCTCCCTGGTGGCTTAGGGGTTAAGTCTCAGCACTGTCATCACAGCTGCATGAGTTTAATCCCTGGCCAGGGAGGTGACCCACAGGGTGCAGCAGACCTGTCTCTCCTGCTGCTCCCCTCAGCAACATTTGAGTAGATCTGCTTGTTCTGCGCCCCACTCCATCTCTGGTGAATCCTCTCACCCTGCACTTCAGCCTACAACCCAGTTCTTCTATGCATAAAGAAAAAAATAATTCATCTAAGCCACTATCTGTATCACATCTTTTTCATCAAAATTAGCTTAATTCTTTGACAACTGCTGATTCTAGAAATGAAGGGCCCTAAGTAAGTTGAAGCTTTTTATGTGAATAATTATTTTCCTCTTGTATTGTTTGGTGGGAATCATATTCTATAATAAAAATGAGGTCTTAGAGTGAGGATCCCTGGAGAAATACAAATTAATATTTTCAGAGGCCGAATTCTTCTCATGTTCAAGCATAATGCTGATAAGCAGCAGATAGGCAGCCTGAAAGATTATATTTAGCAGGTTAACTTGAGCCCCCAAAGTGTCAGACATCTCTGAAGCTACTTGTGAGGTGAACTGTGAGCTGTTAGGCATCCAGGAAAGCAATTGGATGCACTGGGACCTACACTTATCTCTGAAGTGAGACCAAAGACTGAATTCTGCTCTGAGCAAAAAAATCAATGTGAAAAGCAGTCTCTTTATTTTTTGTATCCCATGGGTAATGGTAAAACATTGAGTGAAAAAAATGATGAAAACCTTTGTAGGTTATTAAACTGCTTACATTGCCCTTGAAGCATGGGGCCCAAAGTCAATTATTTCTGTTGCACAAAAAGTAAAAATCTGGTCTTTGGATTTGGGGCTTAATAGAGCACTGAGAAATAACAAGGTAAGTGAAGAGCCAGTCAGTTCTCAAGCATGTGCCAAGACAGTTAATGGAAAAAATCAGATCCTATCCATAGGAAGCATTCAAATCAAAATGAAACCAAATTGGCTATGGCCCAATAAGCAGAATGCACTATACTTACCAATGTTGGGCCACAACTAAAGCAATAAATCAAAGAACACATTCCTTTCTTCATCCCCTCCTCCCCCAAAATTATGTAGTCTCCTCTGGTACTCAACTGTATATAACATAAAGATAAACCTATTTTAAAAAGAAAATCCTGAGCAGAATAAGGGAAACCTTGTTAATTCCATTTTTACTTATAATCATGGTGGTCATTTAGCATTGAATCCCTTCTCCCATTGAGAAATACCTAGCTGCCTCCCTGGAAAGAAAGGACATATAACAAGAAAACAAAGTCCATCTTAACACTCTTTCCAAATAACTAGGAAATAATACCTCCTTAGCATCACCTCAGTCTTGCCTATCTGAAGGTAAGATATGTTTTATTTGTTTTGCTTTAGGGTTTCTAAGAAAAGGAAGCTATGCAAATGTCAAGTACTTCTCCAGATATAGCAAATTGCATGAGGTTGTTTTCCTGAAATATTCTTAGATCAATGCCTTAAATCTGTACCATGAAATATAAACCTAGCCTGTGTGTACTCACTCATAAACATCAACTGTAGTTGTTTTTTTTTTTTAATTTTTTAAAGATTTATTTATTTATGCATACAAACACTGGGGTACAGGCCAGAGGTGTGGGGGGTGAGAGGATTCACCACAGAGAGCGGGGAGCAGAAC
>JAGFMF010011479.1:105981-204557 GCA_019455555.1 Galemys pyrenaicus | reverse complement strand
CTAGGAATATACCCAAAAGACACAAAAACACTGATTCAAAAGAATACCTGCACCCCTATGTTTATAGCAGCACTCTTTACAATAGGAAAGACCTGGAAATAACATAAAGTACCTATTTTTATTCACTTTAATCTATTGTTTGACTTTAAAATGCTTACCCTGACTCTGTGGCAACGTCAAAGCAGCTCTCTATATCACCAATAGATGGCAGTATCTCCTCAAAATTATAATCTTGGTCAATATGGGGCTTTATTTGCAGTAAACCCTATAAAGATAATCTTATTGGCAGAGATGTGTAACTTCTGTCGATATAACTTGCATTTTAGTAGATTGGAACTTGGGGTGGGTGAGTAGATTCTACCTAAGTAGTATGGTCAGACAGACTGAGCACCAGTGACCTACTGAGGATCGTAATCAAGATTCCAAAGAATTCTCCCTCTTGGACTCACTACCCAGGTAGGTGTAAGTCTGCGTCCTGTTCTTTTCAATAAGACCTATGTGTCCATTCTCAAGCTTACATTTTTATTTGCTACCTGGGACAATTTCAGTTTTCTGACAGTCTAACAACTGCATAGCTGAACTGTAAAGACCCCACCGATCACAGGACACCAGGCAAATGTGAATTCAAATCTGTGTGACCTCAAGCTAGTTACTTAACCTCTCTTCATTCGCTTCCTTTTTAGCAAAATAAAGATGGTACAACCTAACCTGAAATGGTTGTAGTAAAAATTAATGAAATAATGTATGAAAAGTAGTATCATGTCCGGTATATTGAAAAGGTAAGTAAGTGGTAGCTATTATTGTGTCTTTTCCTGCTTTTTGGTGTGAACCTGCCAAGTTACCACCCAGGCACTAATCTCACGAGCAACTAAGAATCTTTTCTTCCCCCATCATTTTACCTGTCACTTTGCAATTTCTGCAAACTTCTTCCAGAGCCAGCTATAGTTTTCCTGTTCCAAATTTTCTGGGTTCCAGAAAATTTTCTGGACCAAGTTGTGCTGTCCATTACTCCCACCAAACTGTTGATATTCCTATTACCTGTTGTGTCATATTATTACATATCTGTTTGCAGGTCAGCATCTTTCAATTACCACGAACTGTACAAATTCAGAAACTGTTTTACTCACCTTTGCTTTCCCAGGGTCTACTACCAAGTACAGCACATATTAGGTTCTTAAGTAGAGCTGTGCATTGATGAATGAATGCTCTTTCACAGACCTCACCTTGACCATATTTCTAATCTCATAATTCCCACAGTCCTTTCAGAGCATATTGTAAAATCAATCTGCTCTGCACTTTTCCCAGGATGGAGGGAGAAACTGCTTATCTAGTCCCTTTGATTTGGGGCCAGAAGGAACTGCTTTTGGGAAGATTGCCCTGCTGGAAACAGTAATCCTTTTACTCTGTTTTTTTTCTTGATTTCCCTTTTCAAACTCCCTTTGTCCTATGAGGCTAAAAAAGGAATTAAGCCATGATTCTGTGCCCATAAAACACTTGTGCCAAAGAAACAAAATTGGTATCGTCTTGTTAGATTTCTGGATTTCTGGGTAATTGAAATGTTTATGATGTGATTTAATTTTTACAATTAAAAAACAGAGAAAAGAACTGCCTGTGGTTAACAAAAAAGTCCCCACTGCTCTGTTAAAATTTATTTTCCACTCTACCAAAAATATTCTGACCATGTTTTTAAAAAATATGGTGAGTAGCAGACACATGGCATTTTAAGAGACTAAAGAATAGATTGGCTATTTCATTTCAGGTTTTCTTTTCCATTTCGCAACTGGAAGTTGTGTGTTTTGCCAGATTCATATTTAGTGAAGTGGAAAAATACTGTCTTCAATTTAAACATTGTCTGCAATATTTAGTCACACCTTTTAAACCAAAACGTTAATTACTTCTTATATCTCATACCTATCCAGAATGAAATCCAAATCCATTATCTAGTGGCATGGGTGGTGTTCTAGTATAACTTGGTCAAAATGTAACAGTAACTTAGAGATATTGGAGTAGCTTCCCAGGAATTGCATGCCTAAAGGATTTTAAAAAGGCATTCATTCAAGAAAATTACACAAATTGGGGTTAAATACCAATGGGGAAAAATGTTAAAAAGCAGCATAATAAGACATAGTAAGATATCTGCAGAACACAGAAATCACAAGTGTTTAGGGCCTGGCAGCCAGTTTCATTTCTGCAGCAAAGGGCACCTGACTGTGGATCCTCACGGCCCAGGCAAAAACGTAGGGAGAACTCCCTCCCACAGGGTCCCAGTGGAGTCCAGTAACTGTCTCAGCATGTGCCTAAAAGTGTGTTCCCCCTAAGAAGCAATCATTTACATTTTTAATAATTGGGTTCTAATTTTTTGTAAATAATTGAGTCCAAATACTTGGGGAACAGCATATTGACCTATATTCTATCAATACATTCCAGTTCTATTTTTAGTCATTCATATAATGTATGAAAAAATTCTTATGAAGGAACAGATTCATCTTCAAACAAAGAGTTAACTTCTAAGATTATACTTTTCTAGGAATTTTGGAAATAAATGCACTCTCAGATAGTTGCTTTGGACCAAATTTTATTTGGATCAAATTTAGATTACCTTCATTTGAATAATATTTTCCTCTATCCCTTCATTTTGTTCAGCTCTCAATATTTTCTTTTTCTACATATCTTATAACCAGAGGTTAAGAGTTTGTAGTTATGTAGGAAAGACATCATACTCCACAGTAAATGAACCTCACTGACATATTCCAAATTGTGCTTCTCCTTAAATCACAAAACTTGGGAAACTGATACAACTTAACTGAAGAGATGCACAAAGGCAGGTAATGAATATTAGTCTGGACCAGCTTTCTAAAATGTTCCATTCGTTTCCCCATGTCCCATGAGCTTGGACTTATGTGACATTTACAACACTTCAGTTGTATACAATTATCTTATATATAATAAACACAGGTTATAGTAAAGTGGCAGTACAATTGAAAAAACAATCAGAAAGTACTCTTGAGTAAATACTGGGTGGCATTCATTTCCCATTTAGCTATTAAGAAAATGACTTGAGATCTGCATAATATAAATTCTGTGTAAGGAGATCAAAAGCAAAAATTATATGACAGTTGAAATTAAAAACATGAAATTCAAAATTGAGGAAATCAACTGTGAGGGTTTACGATTCTGTAATGACTCTAAGGCAAGTTGATCAAAATCATTTCTGAAATATAACATTTTGACTCAAGGCCATGTTTCAAATGTCTAGAAACTGTATCAAAGTAAAGACTTAATGAATATCTACTTTTTAGAAAATGGTAAACATCTCTGATCAGAGACTGGGAATCCCTCAGAGATGTAAAAGTTCTTGGACTACTTTCAAGCTAATGCTCTACAGTTACATGCCCTGGAAGTTATGAGTCGAGAAATAAGAACGTGTGAATCCAGTTTGTACCATATTGGTGCTCTAGAACATGATGATTACCAACCATATCAACATATTGCTACAAATAATCTTGAAAAATAAAGATCCTTATTTTTAACTATTATGCAAGTTATCCCAATTAAAAAGCATTCAGAGTTTAATGAATAAACTGACATGAAGAAATGGGGATCCATCAAACATATCTAATTTATCACTAATAACTATTGAATATCCCTAAAATAGTGATATTGAAACCTAGTGAATTGAAACCTCATGCTACTGAATAATTATTTCATGTTAACAAAGAACAGATTATATTCAGATCTTGTGCAATTTATAGCGCATCTGATTTTTATTAGTACTTGGCTGGTTGCTTCCATAATTCTTCCAAATTTTTTTATTAAAATTGTTCTGAATTTAGTTTAGTGAGCAAGATGAGTTCTCATTTTATTATCAAAGTTTCCAGCTCACAATAATAAAAATCTCTTGATGTAATTGTATAAATATTTCAATTGCCTAGCAATGAAAAAGAACATACAAAAAAATAAATAATTATCAAGTGAGGCACATTCCAGAAAATTATCAACATTTTTCTTAATTACAAACCTATAGCTATTTTTAGGCAAAGGCTATAGCATCATTATTACTTATTTGGATACAGATATACATTTTTCACATACATATTTTAATATTATTGAGGAGTTATTGAATGGATACATTATCTAGACACATTAAGAAAGATGATTCTTAATTATTAGGGTATTGTTAAAATCAATTACTAATAAGTAACAGCAGATACTTAAAATGCTTATTCAATAAATACATGAAACATATATAGATATTAAAAATCAAATATTTATGAAAAATTTAGCATGAAAATAACAGTCACCTGTTTAATCACTACTTTTCTCCATTCTGCTTTCAGAGGCAACAAACTGTTGTTCTGAATACTTCTGAGAGTTAGTTATCTCTGCCTTTCTGGAAGATGTTTTCATTGATGTTTTGATCTACTGACCATAGACATAGTATACTGATTTTTTGGATAGGTGTGAGAAGACTTCAGCTCATTTTAGGCACGTTTTTCCTGCTCTTTCCTCCCAACAGTGATCTCATTGCTTAGAGATGCTTCCCTGGTTGTGGTTACAACTTAAATAATCAGTATAAACCATTCATGTTATTATCACATTCCCATTTTGTAAAATGAGAAACTTTTTCCTCCACCTCCTACACCTTCCACCTACAGCTATATACTTACTTTTATATTAGCATTATTGATAAGATTTATACTTAATTGTATCTAGTTGATCTCACCAGTGAGTCAGTTAGTGGAGTTTAACAATAATGAAAATGTCTTTTAAGTCTCTACTTACCTTAACAATAGTCTCGTGTTAGATCACCATTTTTCCCCCAGGAAACTGATTCCCAATTGATTTCATTAATAATCGTCATTGTGGGTTTCTGGGTCTTTTATCTAAGTAACTATCTAGGAAGTACTCTCATTATTATTTTGTATTATATCTACTGTTTCCTGAATCCCATATCTTCCTCTGCCATGTTTTGCTGAAGATTGTTCAAAAAAGCTTCAAAGAAATTGTATGTATAATGCATATATTCTGACATTATCCATGTCTAATATGACTTAATCTACTCTCACATTTGATTAAATATTTGGCTTGGTATGAATTCTATGCTGGAAATAATTTTATCCTCAGAAGTTTAAAAGACACTGTTGCATTTTCAGTTAATAATCAGTGATGCTGATGAAAAGACAAAATTGCACAAGCTTTGTTCCTTTCAAAGTAATCTGCACTTTTCTCATGAAAGTGTGTGGAAAATCATTTTGTATCACTTTTATTCTTCCCTTTTTATAATGTTGTAATATTTTGAAGTTGGAATAAGCCTCTATGTCTCTTGCCATTTATGTCAATATTTCTTTTTCCCTACTTCACACTCTGGAAGTTCACCTTAATTTATTTCCCAAGACTAAGGCTTCATTTTTATTTTTAAAACCCAATTATTTTATTCTCCAAGAACTCTCCCATATTTCCTAACTATGCTTCCTCAAAAGTATAGCTAAAAGTACATTTCAAAACTCATCAGATTTCAAACGTGTGCATTTTATTGTATGTAATTTACACATCAATAAAGCTGATATTAGCTGAAACTCCATTTCTTTTTATTTCCTCTACTTCTCTCACTTTTTAATTCTTCTGAGGAGTTTTTTAGTGATCCATGTCCTTGCTTCTACCCTTGCCAATCTTCCCCATCCAGTAATGAACAACTTTTAATACATGACTCAGAAAATGGTAGGGTTTCCACTGGAAACAGAATGATATCTAGACACATTGGCATGTATTGTCTAATCTCTGTGACCTCATTTCATAATTATCTCTCTTCACCAAGTTTTAATAATAGGGTTTTTTTGCTTTGTTTGCTTTTTTTGCAGGTTTTTGAAAATGCAGGCTCATTACTTTCTCTTGATTCTCTGTTACTCCTTCCTAGAACTAACTCCTTTTGACTGTCTGCATGGCCAGATCTTTTAGGTATCATATATAAAAGATTATATGTGCTACAGGAGAAATTATTTGAAGAAGTGATATCGAATAGTTTGCTAGAGAGAAAAATAGTAGGTGATCGATAAATTTAAATCATTTTCCATTTTTATTTATTAATTCCAAAATATCAATGAATATCTGTAATATGCCCTATCCTTTACAGGTCCAGGTCTCCCCAGATGCCTCTAGTGCATGAAACTTACAACGCTTTTTGAATCTACTCTAATGTTAGGATGTTTCAGTTTGTGTTAATGGAGGATTTTCCTTCTATTAGCTTCACAGAGGCTTCCATATGGTAAGTTGTGACAGCATTGTCTCTTCTAAGTCTTCCTTGCTCCAGCTTAAGTATTTCCATTTGTCATAAACATTCTTCATATGACACAACTGCTATTTTCTGGGTGAATTCTTGTCTGGCATTTTCCATGTAGTGCTTATTGCCTAGAATTTCATAAAATTTCCCATGTGTTTTCACACTACAGCATACTAGAGTAAGACTGTCATCTCCTGAATTTATTTTACTCATCACACTTTTTATTTTCTCAAGTGGCATCACATGAGTAAGGCCCCCAAAATTTTCCACATATGTTTATATTAAAGAATATCACCTTAATGCACTTTTACAGATAACTTTTTGCTCCTAAATGCAGAACTTAAAATTATCCTTAACACATATGGGCAAAAAACATTTATCTCTATGTACTATCTAATCTTCTGTGATTTTAAGTGGGCAGTAGTATAATAATCAGGAATATTCTCCACTTTCCTCCAGAATTTAAGTAATGTTGAATGTTAACCATTATGTAATGCATGGTTGCATTCATCCCTACTCATTAAAAAATGAAGTTTTGAAAATAATGACATCTGGACTTTATGCATGTATACTTGTACCAGCTGGTGAATGTTATTTCCTTGTGGAATAAAAGAATTACATAGTATTCTAGGAAGGCAAATTTGGCACAAATAGCCATAAATATAGAACAAAATGAAAGAACAAATTGGTCAGTTAACTCCAAATCTGTATTTATTAGCAAGCAAGTCATAAATGTAAACATCTGGAATGTGCAACCACTGGAACAAATTTAAATCTAATTCTCAAGTACATCTTTATTTTATTTTCATTAAAATTAATATTTTTGTGTTATAAACTTTCATTTGATGTCTATATTATAGAATCAGAATATATATTTATCAGGATAGATTTGTGTTCCAAATAGATGTCTTTCATTCAGTGTCTAAAGGACAGTTTGCTCTATGGTGTTGATAAGCATCCTTTGTGGGTAAGAGTATCATGTCATTTATTAACTGGAAAAAAAAAAGCTTTTACTCAAAGTAAGTATCTCTAGGAGTTAAACCAAATTTCATATTTCTTTGGGTCGGAGGCTTTTCTGACTCTCTTCTCCAATGTAGTTGTATATGAATTTTTCAAAATATACTCACCAAAAGATTTTTGTTCATTGAGGTGACATTGGTGTACATTGTTATTTGTGTTTTAGAAGTATAGGTCCATCAGTTGTTGTTACCTAATATAGTCATCACTGTTTACTTGGAAAAGTATGAAAATAAATTCATTAAATTACAATGTATGATGGGCAACTGTACTTTTTGATTAGCTTTAATTAATATCATCTACCTTTTTTTAAAAAATTTTTTAAAGATTTACTTATCTATGTATTCAAGAGCTGGGGTACAGGCCAAAGGTATGTAGGTGAGAGGATTCACCAGAGATAGAGTAGGGAACAGAACAGGCAGATTGACTGTAATATGCTCTGAGGGGAGCAGTGGGTAAGGTGGGACATATCTGCTGTGACATGTGGGTCACTTCCCTGGCTGGGGATCGAACTTGTGCTACAGTGGCTGCAGATACTTCACAGTGCTGTGCTTAACCCCTTGTGCCACCAGGAAGAGCCTATGTTATTTTTAATCCATATGATTTTGTTGTTACCAAGCCCTTCCCATAGCTCCAAAGGATGGAAATGGGATGCACACCTGGTCAGAGTTTCTCCCATTTTCTCAGTCATCAGTTGTAAGAAATGTGCATGTGATTCTTGTTGCTGCAGCTTCACCAAAATACAATATTTTTATCCAGTGTTACTGATATTACTTACCCAGAAAATGGGATATATGGCCAGAGTTTTGGAAGACCATTTTTGAAATTTCTAAAAAAAAAAAAAAAGAGAAACAACTAATCTAAATGTTTAAGACCAAATCTGAGAGATAGAGCAAGAGCAAGAGTGAGAGCAAGAGCAAGAGAGAGAAGAGATTTTTAAAATATTGTTTAACTATTTTGGTCTTGTAATACCTGAAGATCTATTTCTGGACTCTTTAGTTTGAGCAATTGTAGTGCCAGAAAAGGGACACAGAGCAATTCTGGATGATTCTAGCAGATGGGGTAAAGGAAGGAGTCTTGGAGCCCTTGGTGGCTTTTATGCTTTCATTTACAGCGGTGACACCATTATCTCAGAGGTGACCAGGTACACAGCAGGAAGGAGTGCTGTAGGGTCAGAGCAAAAGTTTTCAGGCGTTTCCGCCCCCCCCCCCAGCATGCACACCTAGGTGGGAATGAGCAAGTGGACACTCCTGGGTTTGGACACGGGCTTTTAAGGGCGGCATCATGAGGACACCAGGAGGAGAGAGCAAGAGTAGTAAAATGAAAGCAGCAGCAGAAGTAGAGAGAAGAGGGTGAAATGGGCTGGGGGCTGGGAGGCCTGCCAGTCTCCTGGCTCCCTGGCCCCCCTGCCTGCCATGTACCTGGTCACCTCTAGTAATAAAAGCATAAGAGCTACTGAGGGCTCCAGGAGTCTTCCTTTACCCCATCTGCTAGAATCATCCAGAATTTGCTCGGTGCCCTTTCCTGGCAATACAATGGACCTTTTTTTTTAATCATTTTAAATTTGGGATCCTGCCTATTAGGAGACAATAAAAGTAATCTGTAAATACATTGTAATGTGTAAATACACTGAGCAGAATACTAAGGCACATCTGCAAATCTAACCCATCACCTATTTCTGTAAATAGTTTTATTGGAACACATCATCTACCATATGCTGTGGTGGCTGAGTTGGTGTAGGGTAAATGAAAGTTACCAGGTTTTTCTGCCCTTCCACCATTAGTGTCAACGATAGACACCTGCGGTCCTATACTCATAGGCCAGGCACCTGAAGTAGGGTGTGAGCATGCATAAGTGGGCTCACCTGGGCTGAGAGACTAGGCACATAAAGACAGCATTGTGGGGCCACCAGAGAGTAGAACAGATGACAGAGACAGATGAAGCAGCAGCAGCCCAGAGAGTGAAGATTCCCCAGGAGCTAGGAGTTCTGCCAGCTCCCTGGCCCCACAGCCTCCCTGCCAGCTGTGTACCTGGTCTCCTCACTACAAATAATGCAGAAAGACCAATAAAAGCCTGAAAAAGCCATCAGGGATTCCAGGACTCCTCCTTTACCTGTTTTCCCAGATCATAGACAACCTGCCCTGTGCTATCCTGCCTCTCCAGAGACAGAGACTTTGTCACCAATAAAACCTCCAATATTTACTATCAGCCCCTTTACATAAGAGTTTGCAGGCACCACTAATAGTACGTTACCAATTAAGCTTTGCATGATAAAAGTGATCAACTATGGTTTTTATAAGTCAATTAGTAGTGTTTTTTGATCTCTGGAGTCCATAGTAAAAAACTAAGCTGAAAATACCAGTTTTTAGGGTGTTTAAGGAAATCATATAAATATTCAGTACCAGTTAAGGGACAAGCAAATTAGTCAGAATATATATAACTATTGCTTCTTCCTGGACATAGAATTAAGACTATTTCTTAGCCTCCCTTGTAGTTTGGACAATGAAATGTGAGCAAAAAGTATATACATCATCAATTCTGAACTGGTCTATAAATTCCTCTCACACATATTATTGTCCCTTTCTACCAGTTTGCTACAAAATGAGTATAGTGAATTTGCAGGTAGCATATTGAACCAGGCATAACCTTCAGGTAGAAGGATTTGGATCCCTAGGTCACTCACTGGCAGGAGGAGACATTAAATATAAAATGATTAAACTTTCTCATCTTTGAGTCATTCTATATTTTTGGGTTTTCTGACAATTAGTGTTATCTCAACTAATAATAGAAAGTAACAAAGTGTTCAATTGTTCAGTTTTAAAAAAATGTGGCAATTTTTACAACCATTATTATTATGTTTTCTATATAAGGGTGAAGGTAGAAGGCACTGAAAGAAAAACAAATTATGTTTTAACTGAAAAGTGAAGCTTAACCAAGTTTTATCTTTGTTTTTTTTTTTAAATAGCATATGTCACTTGAAATGAATTTAAGAATTCTATTTTACTGTGTATGCTTGGAAACTATTAGGTATTACAAGTCTTACAGGTATAGTTTAAAATTAAATCTATGACTATAAAATATTATTTGTATTTAAATGTTAAGAAATTCTGTGGCTGTGGATTTATTATAATAGAAATTTTGCTGTGATCTGAGAACTACCTTCATGTTAGATAACATTTTATCTCTCTTTTACTATTAAACAGACATAGAAGTCTTTAAAACTAATTTTTAATATTTATTTATTTATGCATACAAGAACTGGGGTACAGGCCAGAGGTGTGGTGGGGTGAGAGGATTCACCACAGAGAGCGGGGAGCAGAACAGGCAGATCAACTGAAGTACACTGCTGAGGGGAGCAGCGGGCACAGCAGGAGAGGTCTGCCACTCCATGTGGGTCCCCTCCCTGGCTGGCAGCAGGGATCAAACTTGTGCTGCAGTGGCTGTGGTTTACTTCAGAGTGCATTGCTTAACCCACTGCGTCACCAGGGAGGCTCAAATCTTTAAAACCAAAAACTAGAAGAAAAATAAGAAGTTTGAGTAGTTTGTTTAAAATTTACTTTTCTCATTTTTTTTTTTTACATACAGTGAGTTTTAGAAATCATGTGTCCAGTCTCTAACATAAAGTTATAAGACTTTTCAGGTAAAAAATACTTCCTGTCAGACATGGACCTCTAGTGATCATATATTTGTAGCTTAAACATGATATTGGTACATACATTTAGGTTCAACCTTGTGATGACTAATTTAATGTGTCAACTTGACTGAGTTATGAGGTACCTAGATACTTGAGCACTCAAATCCATTGAATCAAACCTTTGGGAAATTATCTCAAAGTAGACAGAGAGCCCGGCATCTGCGTTCTAACAAGCACACTAAAGTGACTTAGGTGGAAAGTCTACATTTTGGGGGCCTCCCTGGTGGCACAAGGGGTTAAGCACCATGCTATGAAATGTCTGCAGCCACTGCAGCATGAGTTTGATCCCCAGCCAGAGAGGGGAAGCACATGGCGCAGTAGACCTCTCCTGCCTCGCCTGCTGCTCTACTCAGTATATTTCAGTAGATCTGCCTGTTCTGCTCCCCACTCAGTTTCTGGTGATTCCTCTCATCCCCCACACACCTGGCCTGTTACCCATTTCTTTTATGCATAAATAAATCTTTTAAAAAGTCTATATTTTGATAAACCAATGCATTAATTTCCCTTATTCCAATGATATATTTTGCTACTTGGTTGCAACTTTTGCTGAATAACAATAAAACAAAAAACATCAATAATATGAAACTGTAAGCATACATTATTCAAATAGCTGATGTCAGCATGGTGTCTCAGGGGTGTGTGAAGCCTGAGCTTGCCCACATGTCTGGGCAAGAGCCAGGCAATCTACTCTTCCATACTGGCCTCAGCAGACTTGAATGGGCACTTCCCATCCTCTAGCAGACTAGACATGTTCCCATGGTGATAGTAGAGCCATGGAAGAACAGATAGAAGCAATCTAGGTCTCCAAAACCAAAGGTTCAGAACACACCTGCTGTCACTTCACTTAACTCTATTGGACAAAATAAGTTGAACTCAGCAAAGTCAAACTCAGAGTTACAGACTACAGTATTTTCTGACCTTTAAGTGAGAGAAATACAAAGTAACCTGGTAACAAAGGCTATGGGTATAGGAAAAACTGACTATTGAGGCCATTATTGCAATCAACCCTTAAAATGAACTGAAAAAGCAAGAATTCAGAACAGAAAGCAAGTAGTGGCCTAAGAATATTATTTGGGGGATTATTGGATTGCATATATGATGATTCAAGGACATTTCTAACATTTATATATAATAAGAATGGGGCATCTCTATCCCCAACAACTCTATTCCCATCAAGATACTTATCTAAAGCCTGATTTTTTTTCTTCTGTGCAGTTCACTATAAATAGCTGTACAAACACACACTGAGCATAAGTGCAATTTGTAACTGTATCGGTCTGATAGAGCACTACGCATCAAAAACACTTAACTTCATAAAGTCTTCCAAGGAATCCAAGAAAACAAACAAACTTAAGTTCCACCCTTAGACTCTGACCACAAGAATAGTGACTGTCAATAGGAAAGAGGAAGAAGGGGCTGGAACAGGGTGAGGGGCTGACTGGTGGGTGGCGGACAGTGACTGGACATTTGTTATGAGTGTGGTTTGATATGTACAGTTGCTGACATGACTAACAGTACACTTGAAACCTGTACCATCAATGAAAAGAATAGTTCTACATGAAAATTCAAAGATCCTAAGCAATAGTTATGAACATTTAAAAACATCATCATTTGAAAATAGACAATTTCTCATTGCAAAAATTCTTAAGATTCCACATTTAAAATGCATGACATTCTGGCATGAGATGTTCTTGTTTGACACTGCCACAGCAGTTATGATAAAATGTATTTTTGTGTGAGAACAATCCTTTTTAAAGCAGGATTTGAAATGCTAACAAATATCTTTTAAATTTTCCCTAAGTAATTTCCATATTTTAGATGGGTATTAACTATAAATTGCTTATCTTTTCATTAAACTATATTACCTAGTGACTTTGATCAGTTAAATTTAATTCCTTCTATGTATATGCATGTGGAAATAATAAAACTTATTTCCTTTAAATAGCTCTGGCAATTGGTACAGCTTTAGTTCAGTCTGATTTCTGTTTTAATAAATGTGTATTAATGGGATTTTATGTTATGAAAATGTAAAATCTTTATTTTCATAAATTACCCCAGAGCTCTGTAAAGTAAAGCTTCTGTCTATATAACATGTAAATATTTAACTGAAATAATTTTTGACACAACCATAAATCAGTGTTGTAAGAGTTAGTGTTCTCTAAGTAAATGTAGAGAGTGAAAGGTAAGGTATTAGTCTTATGCCTGTTCTTGTCATGAGAGAACATGAAGGAGCCACTAGTATAAAGAGACAGCTCTTTCTTGTAAACTTTCATGATCTCAGACATTTGTAAAATAGAGATTACTGTTGATAAATACTCTTGAGTTGGAACACCACAGCAACATCCTGCTTAGAGTTTATTTTCCAAAGTTCTTGCTAAGTCCTAATAGTCAAGGAAAAGAACATTGCAAAGACAAGAAAGGCTTAGGTGTTAGAAAGGCAAGATACTCATTTAAAAACTTGTCCATTGTTGATAAGAATGAAAGGTCATTTAGCTCATTTTTGTTACAGTGGTTGGAGTGCCCATCAGATTTTCAAAAGGCCCAGGTTATCTGCCTGGGTTCAATAATAATTACTGATTTGATGTTACAGACTCCATAGCATGAAAACAAAAGTGAGCATTGTGAGAAGGTCCCTGTTTACTTTGAGTAATTTAATCAGAAATTAACTAAGTCATGTCCTTAAAATAGAAATATCAACCACAAACTGCTTGTCAAATCATCACCTTTATTTCATATGGTTTTCAACAGCTTTAAAAGTTTTTGTTGTTACGACAAGTTATTTTTAAAATACAATAGCTCTAGAAAGATCTGTCCTTGAAGCTTTTTATGGAATTACAGTTGATACTTAATATGGCATTACAGGATAGATTCCAGATTAAAAAGAAGAGACTTCCAAAGAAGGATGTGAATACACCAAAGAAAAACTTCCCTACATCCAACCCAAAACAGAAACAAGGGCAGATGCTCCAGCAGAAGCTACCTTTGCATTTGATACAATAATGGACTAGATTTAAGATTATGTACCCTTTACCCTTGAGGTATATTTCCTGAAGAAAGCCGAAAGAGTGTGTTTTTCCACTGGTTGCATTATTAAGCACTAAATGATAAGTCCCATTAAAACAGGAAGTTTGTTTGTTTACTTCCATATAAACAAGATCCAAAACCCACTGGTGAATAGTTTGTGCACAATAAATAATTGAATGACTTACACATTATAGATAATTTTAATCCCCTACAAAACTGGTAATTCTCCAATGCTATGATTACAAAGCTTTTGCTGTAGTGACAGATACCTAAAGCACACATAGAAGGACTTTTTGAAAATAGGGTTTGCTTTTAATCTTGACAACAGTGAATATCTATTTGCAACCTATTTACCACCTCCATTTTTTTTTCAAATTTTTATATCATTTACCTGCTTGATGACAATGTTGCCTAGTTTTCTAATGACTCATTCTGTAAGTGGGTGTGAGCTCATTAAGTATAATGGTATCTTATAAATGATAATTCATTGAAGCAATGATAAGCACACATTCAGGGCTGAGACTGCACAAAGAACATTCTTATAAACATGCAGAATCAATGCATCTAGAAATCGCTTTATACTTTTAAGCCATGACTCCTAAAGCAAAAAAGAAACTTAACAGAACAGGGCACAAGGGTTTGAGCGCTGCATTGTGAGGTTTCCACAGCCACTGCAGCAGAAGTTAGCGCGAGTTCCATCCCTAGACAAGAAGGGGACTCACATGGAGCAGCAGACCTCGCCCGCCTCGCCTGGTGCTCCCCTAAGCAGTGTGATTTCAATTGATCTGCCTGTTCTCTCCCCACTCTGTCTCTGGTGAATTTTCTCAAACCACACGCGGCTGACCCCTGTACCTCAGCTCTCGTGTGCATAAATAAAATCTTAAAAAAAAAAAATGGAAAAAGAAAAGAAACTTAACAGAACATTCCTAGATGGACCAACTTCATTGGCCACTTCAAAATGAAAGCCCTTTGAAAGTCGCCTTGCCCTCTGCTTCTCACCTGATGGCTCACAGTGCACTGGTCCTTACCTGTACCTGCTGAAGGGCTCTATGCGTTGGCAATGTTACGTGAGCCAAGGACTAGTAAAGACTCAAAAGACTTCTCTAGGGTTCCATCTTCACACTTCACTTTCCACCTCTCTTCCCACTCCTCCATACAACCTAGACTTTCCTATATACTTTTACTTCTCTAGGTAAACAAAGGCTAGAAGAGGAAAAACAATAAAATTTCTTCGAAAAAATTTACCTCCTTTTCTTCTATTCTCAGTTTTCCCCTAAAGAGTTCCAAGTCTTATAAATACCTCCTTTACCAAAACAATAAATTAGTAACTTTAGTTAAGATTTTTTTTTATTGCAGTAGCATTGCTTTACAACATTGTGTGTGAAGTAGAGGTAAAAGATCACAACCTTTTAGGAGAATGTTACCTACCACACCACACCTACCATCAAGGCACTGAAAGGTTTTTACTCAAATGCAACATAACTTTGATTTTAAAAACCACTTTAGGGGCCTCCCTGGTGGAGCAGTGGGTCAAGCAACGCACTATGAAGCAAACCTCAGCCACTGCAGCACGAGTTCGATCCCTGCTGCCAGCCAGGGAGGGGACCCGCATGGCATAACAGACCTCTCCTGCTGCGCCGGATGCTCCTCTCAGCAGTGTGTTTCGGTTGATCTGCCTGTTCTGTTCCCTGTTGTCTCTGGTGAATCCTCTCATCCCCCACACCTCTGGCCTTTACCCCAGTTCTTGTATGCATAAATAAATAACTCTTTAAAAAAGTTATTTGAAGTATAAATTATATGAAAAGTGTGTACATTTAATGTATATAACTTGGTGAGTTTAGAGCTAAGCATACACCAAATAAGCATCCATACTATTATTGCTCTCTATATTCATCACTTCCAAAGGTTTCTCCCACATTTGTTTCATTCTTCTTCTTCTTAGTCTTCTTCTTCTTATTATTATTATTCTTATTATTATTATTATTATATCATCATCATCATCATCATCATCATCATCATCATCATCCTGAAGCAAAGTAGAATGGTGTTTGCCAGACACTAGGAAAGGGGAATACAAAGATGTTCTAGTCAAAGGGTATGAAGTTTCGGTTATATGAGATGATTACATCCTAGAGATCTACTAAATAGCATTAATGCCTCTAGTTTACCATATTATATCCTATACTTAAGTCAGATACAAAGGTAGATCTTACATTAAGTGTTCCATAATTTTTATTAATTTTCTCAGCAATGTCATGATTTTGAAATGAAAATATGAAATTAAGTTAAAACTTGAATTGTTTATCTTAAAAAATGCTGAGAAATGTTGGTTCACTTTGTTTTTTTAGTATTTGGTTCTTCCTTCAAGGAAAAAATGTATACTAATTTAGACAGGGAATTTGATCCACAGAGGAAATGCACAAGGATGCTGAGGGAGAAGTGAGCCAGGCACTTGGATTAGCTTAGCAAAATCTAGAAAATCTGTAGTGTGGGAAAACTAACAAGCAAAGAAAAACACATGCTCCAAATATTTTGCAAGTTTAAGAGCCAACTGTTGACTGTGAAGAACTTAGTTCTGGTAAATCTCCAAGTTTCTCTGCTTTCCATTTATTTACCCCAAAGCTAAAAGAAGTTGATGAATTTTGAAATTCTGACATCATTCTACAGTCGACATATTATAATGTATAGTTTTTATGGCATATTTGATCATGTATTCACTTCCTTGAACTTTTCTAATAAATTTTGAAAAGTATTTATATTTTTCACTGCCACGGGTGTATTTCCAGTCTTAGAGATCTAATGCTTCTATTTTCTGGCTGACCTCACTAGTTTTTCATAATTGTAGAAAACTTTTTGTATGTGTGAGAGAGAAAATGTCATCTGTGGCATTAAATACTTTCTTAAGTGTGCTCAGTTGTTTATCTGTCCTTCAGAATAGCTCTCTAGTCTCCTTCTTCTTGGTATGGATTTCATCAAAAGATCTCTTGCCTTCTGAATTCAATTTCATTTGAGTGGAGAACACAGGCAACAAAAGAAAAAAATCAGATCAGGAATTGACTTTTTCTTTCCCTGGATGATCACTTTGGAGACTGGGAAGGACTCCGAAAGGAGTCATAATTAATGTTAGGACAGCCCCTTCATAGAATTTTCTCTCTCATTCAGGATATCATGATATTAATATCTTTTTTTAAAGATTTGTTTATTTATGCATACAAGAGCTGGGGTACAGGCCAGAGATGCGAGAGATGAGAGGATTCACCATAGGCAGTGGGGAACAGAATGGGCAGATCAACTGAAATACACTGCTGAGGGGAGCAGCGGGTGAGGCAAGAGAGGTCTGCTGCACCATGTGGGTCTCCTCCTAGCTGGGGATCAAACTGGCACTGTACTGGCTGTGGAAGCCCTGCAGTGCAGCACTCAAACCCTTGTGCCACCAGGGAGGCCCAGATCTTAATATCTTAATAGCCTTCAGATCTTTGTATCCTCTCTTAGTTTCTTCACATCTGACGTGTCTTTACTAAACTTGTTCTTTCCTAGATCTCCAGCCACTACTCTTGCAGTAGCCCTATCAGTGAGAGCAATTTGTTTACTGAAAAATTAATTTACCTTTTCCACCAACAAGCCTCACTGTCTAGCATTCTAGTGGACTCATTGGCATCTACAAGTCAAATCCTTTAGAAACAGTCTGCCATATAATACTTGTGCCCCTCAAAGCCCTCAAGAATATTATTCATTCCTTTATTATCAAATAATTTTTGTTTAGCTTCTGCCATATCATTTTCCTTATGCTTCTTCTTAAAACTCTTTATTTGATACTCCTAACTTATATAATGTTATTCTCCAGTCTCTGAAATCACTGTTCTAATTCTATATTATTTCAGCAGTAACTATGCACTCAACCACTACTTATATGCTAAAATTTCTTAAATCTATTTCAGATCTCTTTGTTAATTCAAAACTGCATGTACAACAGTTTCAGTATCATTCTAGTCTGAGCTTTCCTGATTTGTCAAAATAAACTTGTCCACTATTAAACCACTCTTATTTTAAGTCTATCTCTTCTCCTAAATTCTTTTGTTTTTCTGAATATAAAACCATCTGTCTGGACATAGAAATGAAGAATGATAGGCTCCGGGGTGTGCTACCCAGACCCCTCCTTTAGGATCAAAGCCTGCAATTCCCCAGTTGCTATTGGAATGCTGACTGTTTATTGACAAGTGCCTCTCTAAAGTGTCCTTAGCTAAAGGAACTTCCTTGGCCCTAAGAATACATCCCTTTCTTGGGAGCAGTGAACTCTGACAGAGGGAAACAAAGGCTTCTCTTTGTTATGTTATGTATGAATCTGATAGACTTTCCCAGCTCCACACCTCCATGGACGACCAGCAAAGACCTCCACTGAATGCAAGTCACAATCCAACTTCTCTCCCCACCCTGCTTTCCTCAATCTGTTTCAAGTATTATTCCTGAGAGTCTTCCTGATCAACTCCCTGCACAAAATCTATTTCCCAGGAAATATAACCTAAGATTATAGGTCAATGTCAATCTTGATGACTCATCATCCTTATCTTCTTCCTCCAATAAGCCACTCAGCCTATGAATTCTGTCTTCTATCTTTTCATTAAATCTCTATGGAGACTGTTTTTGTTCAGGTCTTTATCATTTATTATCAGAATTTCCATAAGTATCTGCTAATGGTCTGCCTGACATTCGCTTTTCTTTCCTGCCTCTTATCTCTACTCTGCTATCAAAAATTTTAAACTACATTCCATCAGTCTCCCACAGATGCTATGCAGTAAATTCAAACTCTTCATAATTAAATTCCTGTGTAGATTTCCAGCTTTAAACTTTCCTACTACTTTTCTTACTAAGCTTACATTACTATCACTGCTATTGTCAATTGCTTCTCCTGCTACTATTGCTCTTACACACACACACACAAACTGGGAGATTTGGGGGCTGAAGGGAAGAGTCATGTAGTTACATTTTCCACAGTATGCTTTACTTTCTTTGAAAATGCTTTTCATTTTTGCTGAAGTCTCTATTATAACATATCCTATATGCCAGACACACTTTACACATATTTTCTCTGGCTCTCAAATGTTAATGCAGAGGTTTTGTTAAATACAGTTTTTAATTTAGTAGGTGTGAGCTGCAAAATTGATGCAGCTAGTCTGGGGACTACCCTTGAATTTAGAAGGCCCATGACAAATTTTTATTTGTTGGAAAGAAGATATGGAGAATTATAATTCATAATAGTGATATCAGAGTAGGAAAACTTATTCTGTCACATTGTTTATTGAGTACTATTCTCATTTCCTGTAGTCTCCTAACATAGACTTGACTACACAAGGGGAAAGGTACTACTAGTAGTTGGTCATAGTAATTCTTTCTGGTGACAGTCACACTCATTAGTATTTCATAATGGCAGTAAATCTTAAAAGATCATGTACTCTGTCTTCCAGTCTCACGTGCAAAGTGTAACTAGTGACATAAAAGAAAATAAATAAATGAAAATAGAATTAATTATATTCCAGGCTAGGGTAAAGAGACATGGTTGCAACCTGTAAAAGTTCACATCAGAGGTAGTAGTTATTAGGGACACCACAGAACATCTCTTCCATTATCTTCAATTTTTTGTCTTATTAATATGTTCTCAGACTAATTATTATAATAATGTCATTACTGAAAGTTAAGGAAATGTGAGTCACCATTTTAAGTTCCTTTGATATAGTTCTTATAACATCTACATATTTCATCTTATTAAAACAAATATGTATTTGCTAGTAAGGTTTTTGTAGAAGTTATTTCAAGTAAAAGATAGAAGATTAAAAAAAAAGACTAAATAGAACACAAAACCAAAGATATAATAATAACCAAAGATAAGCAATAATCAAAATATTATTACCAAACAGGAAGAATAAAAAATAATTATTTTGTGGTAGAAGAATAATTTATCAGTAACATATATCTTTGAATCTGTATGCATCTAAAAACATATACCTAAAGCACATAAAGTAAAAATGAAAACTCATCATGAGGAATTAATAAATTTATTGTCAAAGATTGAACTTTTAAAATACTAGTCTCAGGACCTCCCTGGTGGCGCAGTGGGTTAAGCAAAACACTATGAAGCAAACCGCAGCCACTGCAGCAAGAGTTTGATCCCTGCTGCCGGCCAGGGAGGGGACTCACATGGCACAGCAGACCTCTCCTGCTGTGCCCGCTGCTCCCCTCAGCAGTGTACTTCAGTTGATCTGCCTGTTCAGCTCACTGATCTGTCTCTGGTGAATCCTCTCACCTCCTTGGACTCTGGCCTTACCCAGCTCTTATATGCATAAATAAATAAATCTTTAAAAAAAATACTAGTCTCAGTAATGTGTAGGCGGATTAAAGAAAAATAAGAAAGGATACAAAAGATTTGAATCAAACAGTAAGCTTTACCTAATAAAATCTTTAATATAAGAATCTTATATCTAACATTTTGAGAGCATAGATATTTGTTCAAACATGAATGGACCAATAATAATTAAACAAGTAGAATTTATAGTTTAAAAAAAATCCCTCTCTACTTCCCAGCACATGTACACACTTAAACAACAGGCCCAGATTATTGTACAGTATTTTCTAAGTATTCAAGGAACAAATCAAGTGATTTTATATAAACTCTTTCAAAGAAGAGCAAGGAGAAAATAGACTGACTAATATATGATAGCAAAGCTTTGATGAGAAAACCCAGTATGAAGGGCATAGAAAGGAAATTTAGAGCACAATTTCATTCAAGAGAATTAAGTACTGGAATCCTTAGCAGAGTGTATAAGCAATGTATAAAATAATCATGTAAAATATTGTGTCAAATCAATTGAGTTTATCTTTGGCTATATAAAACTACTTAATAGAATATTCATCAAAAATTTTCACAGGACAAATAACTTCAAATAACTTTAAATGTATCTAAACTAATCTACAGGCTGATAAAAGATATTTGTACACATATAAAAGACAAAACCTTTAGAAATAGATAAATAAGAGCTGTCAATCAGCATGGGCAAGTATACAAATGAGGGGGAAATATAGACATACTATTAACTAAAAAAGCAATTTTCAAAAGGTATCATGCAGAATGTCACTAATATGTCTTGAACCCATAAAATATATAGCACATGTAATAATGAAACAAATGTAGGGATAAACAACTCTAATTTCCAGATAGTGGCTACTAGAGGTAAAATGAATGGGAAGGGGCCTCCCTGGGGGAGGGGGTAAAGGGTTGAGCACTGTCCTGTGGGGCTTCAGCACCAGTTTGATCCCCAGCTAGGAGACCCACATGGTGCAGCAGACCTCTCTTGCCTCACCCGCTGCTCCCCTCAGCAGTGTATTTCAGTTGATCTGCCCATTCTGTTCCCCACTCTGCCTATGGTGAATCCTCTCATCTCTCACATCTCTGGCCTGTACCCCAGCTCTTGTATGCATAAATAATTTTTTAAAAAATTTAAAAATGAATGGGAAAGACATAAGGGAATAAATTTGCGTTTAAAAAAATATTTCCTTAAAATTACAAACAGGTTAAAGACACAAAAACCAAAAATGAAAAGACAAGGACAAATTGGGACACTTGGTGGGGACAGGGGAGGGAGAATGTTAAGGGCAGATGGGAGCACTGGGGACTGAGGTGATGGTGCACTGGTGATATGGTGATGGGGAATACATGGGAATTACAATTGATGTCAAATATATATAAATTAAAAATATTTCCCAATTAAAAAAATTACAAACAGGTATCTTAAATAGAACACAGTGCTACCATAAGCCTAATCTTAAAGGGAGTCTAAACACATTTTTGTTACATTATTGTATACATTTTTTTTTTTGAGGAAATATGTGTCTGTAAACTGGTTTTACCCTTCCACAGTAAGTATTACCATTGTTGACTGGGTCTAATGTGTCCAGGGTATAATGACATAGAGAAGAAATCATAGCCAGTGCTAGAATCTGAGAGTACAGTAAAGCTAATAATCACCAGTAGTTACCTGACTATATTAGCAATCTCCTGCAATATATTTAAAATCAGTTTTAGTGAATTGGCTCAATATATTTGGGCCTTGTGTTCTCCCTCCTTTTAATACCACAGTGGCGCTGACAATTGGTCAGGTTTGATAGTCCCCATAAATGAGCCTGCTGGATTTACAGAGTTAGATTCCCAGTGAGTGTTCTGAAATATAATCTTTTGTAACTTTAGCTAGGGTCCAGCTGGGTGCATTTCCCCTTTGGTCTCTTAATAGAGACATTAAAAATTTTCCAGTTCATTTTTGGTTGACTCATTCCATGATTTGACTAGACTTTGCCTTTTTTATACCAAAGCCTGCCCTTTTTAGGGTGGCTGAAAATAACTACTGTGAGTCTTGAATGGACAGAGAAGGTTGTTTTCCAAATGAGGGCTTCCTTTGCTTCCTGGGTGGAGCTCACAGGTTCAGAGACAGCAATTAAGAGAAAACTTTTTTTCTGAGTCTTTTATTATGCTTCTGCCAAGCAGAGATCAAGGAAAGGCGTCCTTCCTACAGGACACTCCTGGCTCCTGCTCTATTATTTTCATGGACTCTACCCTGCAACCATAGGCATATCCTTAACAGGTACCCAATGAATGAACAAGGGATCTCTTTACATGGAAGGAGTGAGGCGTTTTCTGCATACACTTTTATTTGTATTTACACCACAGGTTACATTTTAAATGCTCATATTCTCCTTAAAAATAAGAGGGCTGGGCCTCCCTGGTGGTACAAGGGGTTAAGTCTCAGCACTATGAAGTTATTTGCAGGCACTGTAGCAAAAGTTCCATCCCCAGTCAGGGAACTAACCCAGATGGCTCAGCAGACCTCTTCTGTCTCCCCCACTGTTCCCTCAGCAGTGTATTTTAGTAGCTCTTCCTGTTCTACTACCCACTCTGTCTCTGGTGAATCCTCTCACCCTCTGCACCTCTAGCCTGCACCCCAATTCTTGTATGCATAAATAAGTAAAAATAAATCTTAAAAAAAAATGGCAGGGGGCCTCCCTGATGGCGCAGAGGGTTAAGCAGTGCACTATGACGCAGACCTCAGCCACTGCAGCACGGAGTTCGATCCCTGCTGCCGGCCAGGGAGGGAACCCACATGGTGAGGCAGACCTCTCCTGCTCTCTGTGGTGAATCCTCTCACCCCCCCCCACACCTCTGGCCTGTACCCCAGTGCTTGTATGCATAAATAAATAAATATTTTAAAAAATGACAGGACTTACTCTTTTGAATAGAGATTCAATGCTGTTCAACAAAACTGGCCACAATGATGGAACTCTTCTATTTCCTTTCATTTTACTAGAGTTGCTGTCAAATCTACTGCTTATGTGGCCTATATATCAGTACTTCACTCCCTTCTTAGGCAAAGTATAAGTACCTTTACTCCATAGACTTTTAAGATCCTCATGACAAGTCAATTTTTTCCTAGCTATATTGAAGTATAATTGACATATATAATTGTATATATTCAATGTGTACAAGGAGATGATTTGACACACATGTTTTATGAAATGATTACCACAATAAAGTTAGTGAACAAATCCTTTACCTCATACAATTATATAGTGAGAATCTTTAAGATCCACTTTCCTTATGTTTCAACTAGATAAACGGCATACTTTTAACTACAGTAACTGTTTAATGTTAGATCCCTAGCACTATTCATCCTATAACTGGAAGCTTATACACTTTGACTGACACATATCCTCCTGGGCCCCTGAGAACCATATTCTACTATTTCTGTGAGTTCAACATTTCTAGATTCAATATACAAGTGATAGCATAGATTTTTGTATTTCCCTGTCTGACTTGTTTCACTTAGCCTAATGCCCTAAAGTTTCTCCTATGTTGCTATAAAGCCATAATTTCCCTCTTTTTACATATATACACGAACATGTATAACATGCACATACATATACATACCTGTACACACATATATCCATCCACTTCATAGTTTGTTTCCCTGTCTTATTGTGAATAGTGTTAGAATTATAAAAGCTGGGATATTTTTTCCTTCAGTTACATATCTAGAAATAGCATTGTTCCTAAGAAGTAAGAAAGCTTAAGGATGACCAATGGGTACATTAAAGGGTGTCCAACATCTCTACTCCTCAGAGGAATGCAGACCAAAACCACCTTACCTCTGTTAGGCTATTATCAAAAGGGCAAGAGATACCAAGTGTCACTGAGTATGTACAGTGAAGGGGAAGCCTCGTGCACTACTGGTAGGACAGTAAAGCTATTGTGTAAAACAGCAGTCTCCTCAAAAAATTAAAATTACAACTACCAAGATGATTATTTTCCTCCCATACTTGTTCTGTTAATTCCAGAAGACCTGATAGGTTTACCAATTAGAAGGAATTTGAATATTTAAAAATTGCAAGTTAAATTCTACATAATTTCTTCTGTATCTATCATCTTGCCTGAAAGCCTCATAGAAACCCAAAACAAGTGTGTTTATTTCCTATTTATCTTATTTTTTTATGCACTTGCTAATATTTTAACAGTATAGGATGTCTCCCCTCAACTGTGGTCACAGTGGCTCTCCCCAACACCAAAGCACCCCCAATCTTTCACCGAAGTCATTATGTTCTCCCCTGCTCCCACAACCAGCTCCATTCTTTATAAGTATTTGCCAAAACAAAAGGAGATAGAGAGCTTACCTGATACAATGAGAGGAAGGGGATCTCTCATATTTGCAACAAATCCAGGTAGCTTCACTAGATTTATAAGAAGATTCAAAAGTAACTATATTGTTCACAAGGATTAGTAAAGTGAAAGAGATTTCAGGGAGTGTTCAAGTCCTAAAGCTTTTTCTTTTTTCAAAGATTCATTCATTCATTCATTCATTCATTCAGTTATTTATTTATTTATTTATTTATTTATTTATTTATTTATTTATTTATTTATTTATGCATACAAAAACTGAGGTGTAGGTCAGAGGTACAGGGGGTGAGATGAGTCACCAGAGACAGTGGGGAGCAGAACTGGCAGATCTACTGAAATACACTGCTAAGGGTAGCAGCAGGTGAGACAGGAGAGGTCTGCTGTGCCATGTGGGTCACCTCCCTGGCGGGTGATCAAACTCAGGCTGCAGTGTCTGCTGATGCTTCACAGTGCGGTGCTTAACCCCTTGCACCATCAAGCAGGCCCCGAGTCCTAAAGTTTTCATTATCTCACTTGCACATTGCCTGGCAAGTACAAACCCACAGTTGGCAATCCACTGTCTCATTTTCTCTGAAGCCACACCACCCACATTGATACTCTGGATTGATGTTTGGTTTATTCTGGTGGACATACCACAGTTAATCCACTCAGCCCCCCTTTTCTAATGTGTCATCTTACCAGTCATTTGCTAGACCTCACAATGATAGCATGATGACTGCTGTGCAGATCTCCTTAATTTACAATATATAAATTATACACATATCAAACCTATTAGATAATAACAACTACTCTCTAGCCTGGTTAAAACCACTTACATTCCCTCTCATTAAAATGAAATCCTGTTGGCCCTAATCCTCACTAACCTTTGTTATTATTGGACTATTTGTAATTTTCCCAGTGTCAGAGCTGAGAAATGGTATCTCTTTGACTTTAATTTGAATTCTGCTGATTTCTTGTGGAAGGAGAAATTTTAATGTGTATTTATTGGCCATTTGTGTTTCCTCTTCTGTGAGTTGCTTTTTCATATCCTTTTTACTATTTGATTGTTTTTTCTTTTGAGGTAGCAATTTCAAAAATCTATCTTTAATACTAACTTTGTTAATTTTTTTTTTTACATTCTAAATATCTCCCCCAGATTGTTCTTGTCTTTTTACAGTTTTATTGTGTCTTTTGTTACACAGACATTTTCTAACATCATATTTATGGAACTTGCTGTTATTTTAAACATTTGTTTCTAATGTCATGTCTGGCTTAATTTTTTCTCTTTTTCCATTATCTTTACTACATAATTTTTGTTGGTTGGGCTTTTAATTTAATCTAATTTAATTTATTCATTGCAAATAATATATTCCATTTTTTCCCAACATACAATTTCTTTAGCCCTAAAAGCATTATGCCCTTTCATTTATGCCATACAGATTGATGTTATCTATTTTTTTACTTATATGCATATGAACTGAACCATACATTTGACTTTTTAAATTTTTATTTTAATCACTATAGTTAGGTCATTTTTCTGTCATCTGGGATGTTTTTCCTTCCTTACTAATTCATGATGTTAACAGAAATGAAACTCTCTACCATGTAATCCCTTTCCTGCTAGCATTCATTTCAAACTGGTCAGCTGAATAATGAGGAAGTTAGCTTATACTTAAAAATGGTGGAAACATTTTAAAAGACAGACGGGAGACTCTCACTATTTTCTTCCTTTCTGACTATACTGGTATCACTGATCAAGATTATGTGGAAGAACAGTTCTTGAAAACATATTTTCAAAACATATCTGCAAATGAAATGTGTGCAATACCTTCTTTCAGCCTCTAATTCTCTACAGTCAACAGAGTAATATCCTATACATTTGGAAAAGGTACCCATCTCTCAGTTATGTTAAGTCAACAAAAGAAATATAGAATGATTATATGTATTTCTCTGAAAAATTAACCTTAGAAACTGTCGTTAGAGTCTAGGACATAGATAGTGTAATATTTTCTCTACTTTGCTGCCACTTAACCATATGTCAACCTCTCTCCTCTCCCTTCTAAGCTGCCTTTCTAACAGTCTGAACGCTAGCTATACTAAGATGGCTGATGATGGTGGCAGAGACATTTGACACCAAAGCTTCACGGTCTCCTTCTGTCAGGGAGAAAGGTAGGGATTACACAAATAGGTTTATGGGCGTCAACTCCCACTCCAGACCAACAATAGCCCAAAACCACAAACCCTATAAGGTCATATCAAAGAGTGGATCACTGACACCTGAGGGTGGAGTTAAGCAGCCAGGCTGGGTATAAAACCAAACACGTGGACTTTGGGGGCTCTCCTAGTTCAGAGCCAGCTCTCAGTGTGCCATTGGGTTCCAGTTCAGAGTATCTGATAGGACATTTATGGACTTGTATCCCTCTTTTCTCCTTGTGTTAATCACTACTTTATTTCCCCTTCTTTTATAAAATAAAACCCTTCATTAACCTTTGTTGTGTGTGCCCACAGTTGGGGCATTATAAGTGCCTTTTGAGCGCACAAGTGAGCACCCAGTCAGGCAAACCCATTTTATATTAGGATTGCCCTGTAACACTTCCATAGTACATAAGTCAAGGGGACGGGTTGAGCAGTGGGGAACCACATTTCCAAGTACCATTCCTTTGCATGTATGTCATATCATGTTTCTTGTGAAAGAAATATGAGAGAAAAGAGACACATCCACTCCTGGGTTTGAGATTGTTAAATACCTCAAAGAGTGAGGCTCCTCACTTTGTTTTCGACAAGCATGCTAGTTCAATAGTTAACTTGAAATTCTTATATGGCAGACTCACAAGAGGGAATTTTGGGTCACTACTAGGAGGAGGTTTCATCTATCTTACTCTAGACTGTGACATAGGCAAAAGCAGACATTTTAATATAAATCCACTGAGATTTGGGAGTTGCTTTTAATATTAGTTGTGTTACCCAGGGTATGATGACATCCCTTTATTTTGCCCCTAGTGAAATCAGATACACTGATTGAATTTTATTGATTAATTTGCATTGATATAACATTGATTTACATCACTGCATGTGATTTAGAAATACAGGTTCATACCATACCCCATTACCAAAGTATACCCATAATCCCCCACCATAGTCCATTGGGCCACCTCCCTTTTCTCCTCCCCTCTCATCCTTTCCAACCCCTCAATACCCTCAATTCTACAGTCATATTTGTAGTATTTGCTTTGACTTATTTTTTTCTGTTCCTTTGTTTGGTCTCTCTATATCCCACATATGAGTGAAATCATCCTCTATTTGTTCTCTACATTTAACATATTTTCTTAGCATAATCTTACCCAATTCTATGTTTTCCCAATTGGCAAAATTTCATCATTGCTTATAGTCCAGTTATAATCCATTATGTATTTATACTACACTTTCTTCATCCAAATAAAAGGATAGAACAAAAATATTATTGGCATTTCTTTCAATGGGCACCATGTTGTACCTTGAGCTTCAAAAATTCATTGTAATTGCTATTTGTTATTTTTTAAAGATTTATTTATTTATGCATACAAGAGCTGGGGTACAGGCCAGAGTCCAGGGAGGTGAGAGGATTCACTAGAGACAGAGTGGGGAACAGAATGGGCAGACTGACTGAAACACACTGCTGAGGGGAGTAGCAGGGGAAGCAGGAAAGTTCTGCTATGCCACGTGGGTCCCCTCCCTGGCAGTAGGCAGGGATCGAATTCGTGCTGCAGTGGCTGCAGTTTGCTTCATAGTGTGTTGCTTAACCCACTGTGCTACCAGGGAGGCCCACTATTTCGTTTTATAAAAAAGAAAACCACATAGTCAATATAATAGTGTAGATTTGTTTTCCGTGAAATACTTTATATTACTTTAGTTTTTGTTCTTTCAGAGAAATCCTTTGTGTTAAACAACTAAGAGGACATTAGTTTTTGAGAAAGTTGTGTTTGGTAGAATTACTTTGTTTTGATTTTTTTTTATACTTATTGAGTTTACATTGATCAACAACATTACATTTTATTTTCACTATTCTTTCAATATTTCAGCAGTATTGGTCCACACCTCTACAAATGTATGTGTTAGAAGTACTTTATTATATTTGGTATTGAAGAAATAAAATTGGTTATTTGAATTAAAATTGCTCTAAATCACCAATAAGTAAATTATTGTTCACTGTGGTGGTAAGCAGAACCAATTTCATTTTTTTAAGTGTTACTTAAAACACTTAAAATTTTAAATGTTACTTAAAATGCTTTTAAGTCTTCAATCATTTACTATCTTAAGGCATTATATGAAAAATGTGCTAATTCCTTTCTTTTATGAATACTTACAAATGTAAGGGGAAACTGTTAAAGAACTGAGTTTTGAAATATCTAGTCCAATAACTTTAATTTCACATTGTAACAGCTAGGTAAAAGTTAGCATCACCTACAAATAAACTAATAAAAATTTATACAGTTTTCTAACTCTCAATCTATAAGTAGGATTCTATTTAATTAAAAAATATTTTTAAAATAATGGTTTAATGCATTAAGCTTGTGACATAAACATTTCTTCTGGGAGTTGACATTCTGAAAAAGAACAAATGAGTTGTCTCCAATCCAGACTAATTAAAGGTATAATGTGCAACTGCATATTACTCAAAAGGAAACTGTTTATCTCTCTGCCAGAGACATTTTTCAAAGTTGTATTTTCTGCCCAAATTTGGGCTGTTTTATGTCAGAGTACAATATCCATAGAACTTAGTTCCATGATACTTTCTAAGTGAATCTGCAAGGATGGAACATATGCCAACTGCTTAGAAATTTGCTTTTAATATCAAACAAATAGACAGTTTTGTTAATCTATTAATCCAACAGATTGTTAATTCCACCCAAGTGATAATGTGTCTGCATTAATAAGAGTTAATGGAAAATATAAGCTTAGGGGTTTCTGTTATGATTATAATTATAATAACTACTACACTTACTCTGCAGCTGATGTGTGGCCAGAATTGTGAAAAGTGCTTAATATGTATAATCTTGTTTAATGTTCACAAGATCTTGCAAGCTGAATTCCTATTTTATATGAGAAAACTGATTTTTTTTTTAAAGAATGCATTTCCCAAGGTAACATGGCTAAATACTGGCACAAATAAAAGTTGAATATTGTTCTCAATGGGTTGAGGGCAGAAAGAGCACACCGGACTGAAGTGATGGTGCACTGGTGAAATGGTGGTGGGAAATCCATGGGGACCACAATTGATGTGAAAAATATATAAATGAAATATAATATTTTTAAAATGTATAGATATAAAAAAAACACTCTGTTTCCAGTGTCTGTTTTGCACAAAATTGCACTGCCTGGTTTCTCCAACATTCTGATAAATTTCTATTATACATATTCTGTATCTTACACAGAATTTAAGTATTCTTTGTGATTATAATGATCCCAGCCCACATTGGTAGAAAAAGGAAATACCATTATTGTTGCTACTGCTATTTCAAAAGCTGGGTGGTCACAGTTTCTGAGGAATTATAAGAAAAATATATAAATCTGCAGCTTATTAGAAAGTCTTAATCAAGAAGTCTCATCTGACGTGGCTGTCCCCAACACTGGCTATTGCCAACCTCAAACCAATCTCTTCCTCTTTCCCTGTTCACAGTACCAGTGGTGGCGATTCCTTAATTGTAGAGATAGAAGTGGTTATTACTCTAGCCTTAGTTGATGAATCATGTGTAGTGTAAGCCAATTCTAGTAATTTTTTTCTCCTTGAGAAGTGTTTGGACTCATGTCAAGTCTTCTGTATGGTGCATCTAGAAAGCGTTTTATTTTCTAATGTAGACTCAATTTCTGATTTCTTGAGCTGCTCCAGTCATTCAGTGTGTATGAGGACAGATGATATGCTAGGACTGACTACACAGACAGTGGAAAGAAGAGCCTAAATATGCTTTGATAGATTTTATTTTCATTATTCTTTCAATATTTCAAGCAGAAAAGTATCAGTAAAATTAAACAAGATTGTCCTGTATCCATGTAACTATATTAGGATTAAAAGCAAAATGTGGTTTTCTGTCTTGGGACTTTCTAAATATGCTTTTCCAAGGGTTCGGTAAACAGAACTTAAGCTATTTTCACATGTAATGGCTTACAGACATTGAAGTCAGTCCAGATGTCATTTGTATCCCCTCACTCATACCCAGCCTGGCCCTGCCATTTACCAATAGAGGCTAGACAAGCATTAGGAATAGGAAAGAATAGAGGGATAGTGAGGAGTAAAAGAGAGAGGAGGTTTTAAGACATAAAGTATAGAAAATAGGATTTAGGAAATTTACTTAGCAAGCAGATAATTCTTTAATCCAATTTTTAAAAAATCATTAACCCTGTGGCTTAGTTCAGAAGGGACAAGAATCACCAGGATAACAGGCTTAATTTCAAACTTTTGAAACAGAATTTTTCTGACAAACTCAGCACCATGCTCTAAATGCTCTGAAATACTTTCTGTGAAGAAAAATTAAAACTACAATACCATACTCATAATTCTTGGAGCACTTTAGAATGAAGCTGCTGTAAAATGAACATTGTCATTTTAAATTTTCAGCATTCAGGAAAAAGGGTTTGATTTCAGACTTCAAAAAAATGTATAGTTATCAAATATAAAGTGAGATCTCTCAAGTATATAAATGGTTGCACTGTCTTCTTGGACACGCTCTTAATTATGATGTTCTTTGTCTTCTCACACTACATCAGAAGTTAAAATGACAGCTGCTAACCATGCAAAAAGGTTTTCCATTTTCCAGGAAAAAGATTATTTTGTGAATTTAATTTTTTCTAGAAAATACAATCTACTTACAAAACGGAGTAAGATAATTTAATGAACATCTAACTAAACCTTGGACACTAATGGATACAATGTTCTTAACCAGTGTTAAATTCAGAAAATTTTACTGTCAGAGTAAACTTCCTTAGAGGAGAGATAAGAAAATATAGGCATCTAATCTGTTTATATCAGGAGAAATGACCTGAGGCAGTAATGCTATTTCCTATTAAAGTAATCTGGGAAGTGGATGAAAACCAGTTAGACAGTAATTTAATATAAACACAACACAGACCTCAGAAATGAATATATTTATTCCTAAACTGGGGAACAGTTAAATGGTCTTTGATCTGTTGATTTCCAAAGCCTGGAATACAGTAATTTTTCAAATACTACTTAAAAGGATATTAAGACATATTTTCCAAAACAAACATAAAGGGCATTGTTCCTCCAGTAATTATAAGAACCCTTTAAAAAAAATCACCTTAAATTCTAAATAAGAAAGAAGACTAAGTTTAATAAAACTTTACTAAGACTCAAATAACTAAGCTGGATAGTATGTAACACTTCATATTCCAGGATAGAATATCTTCAAAAAGACTTCACATATTTAAATTTTTGTATTTTTGCTTATTTAAATTTTATCTTATCAGCAATTATCCTCATTCTCCTAAATTTGACATTTAAAAAATATTGTACCTTTCTTTATAAAATGGTGTGTCTATGTGTAGGTTTAATTTTCAAAGGACCTTCTAGATCTATTGTCCATGCAGGAGTTGATATAAGCTGAGTGGCATTTCTCAACATGGGAGAGAGAGAAACAGCAATAACAGCATCATAGACTGGATAGTAAAATCACGTAAAAATGGATGTGTAAAAGCAACTCCATTCAAATGTAAGTGGGAAAAGCAGTAGAGATGAACAGAAGTCACCAAAGTAAACAGGAGGAAGCAAAATTGTGGGATGGTACAGAAGTTTCTAATTTTCTTACTAAATGTCTGCCTTATTTAAATTATGTATGATGAAAATGCTTTTATGCTTATTATAAAGAGTGATTTTTATCATTTTATAGTAGTAATTGCTAAATGTGCTTTTTAGAATACATCACAATAATTTTGAGGAAATAGAAATGTTGATTTTGTAGACTTACACATCTTTATGAGACATCAAGCAAATGCTATACCTTCCTCTCAAAAATTTATTACCAACTTCAATTGAGATTGTTTAATTTTCAAGGATACATAAATTAATTAAAGAAAAAGTGAAACTACAAGTTTCAATGTAGGAAATATGAGACTTATAAAACCCAGCTCCATAGAATGTGACATATTTGGAGACATGGTCTTTACCGAGATAATCAAGATAAAATGAGGTCATTTGGATGGACTTTAATGAAATATGACTGGTATCCCTCTCCCCCCCTCCAAAAAAAAAAAGGCAACAGAAATTTGTAGACAAATACATACAAACTAGGAAAATGCCGTGTGAGAATGAAGGCAGACACGGGAAGATGCATCTCTAAGCCAAGGAACACCAAAGGCTGACAGCAACTCACCAGAAACTAGGGGAGAGTCATGGAACTGACTCTTTCTCACAGAGTGCAGAAAGAATCAACTCTGCAGATACTTTTTTTACATACATCCAGCCTCCAGAACTATAAGAAATTTATTTTCTTTAAATCAGTCAGCTGATATACTTTGTTATAAGAGCTCTACCAAAGGAATATAGATGCTAAGTGTGAATGCAGGATAATTATTAACTAGCTTTTAAAAAAAAATCTAACTGTAAGTACTAGGTAGAGAATGTGCTAGGGAGATGAACAATTGGAGGTTAGTTTATAATAATAGATCTTTTGCAAATCATTGCTGAGTACCTGACTTATGACTTATGGTGAAAATATGACAATGAAACTGGGGAAGGACAGCAAAGCGAATTGTTAATAGATGTAAGTAATAAGGGTCAGGTAATGAAATGAACCCACCATGGATCAGTTTATGAAGTCAATATAACCAATAGTCCTTGCTAATGGTAAGGGAAGGGGGTTTCAGATCCAAAATCTCACAGGATGCTGAGAGAGTGAAGGAATGTATGACATGTTATTGTTCTCTACCTGTTGAAAGTTTCTGTTGACAGTGCTTTCTTCTGGGAGTCAAACCTTGTCTCAGTATGATGGGTTGCTGCTGGAAACATAGGTGGACTATAAATAGTTAAATGGTTTTTCATGCTGCAGGATTTTTCTAACCCTTTAGCGTGCCAATAAATGATGACTGTCTTCAACAAGAATGCAGTATGAAGTTCTTCCCAAATCTTCGATAGTAAAACCATATTTTTTTCATTTTGTTACTCTCTCAAAGAACTAACATTATAAACAATAACAACATCAAAAGGAAATACTGGGTAAAAGGATTTGCTACTCAGGAGTCATCCATGACCTTAGGAGAAGAGCTACCCTAGTATAGGGAGAAAGCCAACTACATTGCATCAGGGATGAGTAAGCAAAGAAAACAGCAAGGACAGATAATTTTTACTAAGACAGAAAGGTCCTGAGAGAAAGAGGCTGAGGGTAGTGATTGAAATTGTTGGAGAAAAGAGACACTAGAATTATACGTAGAAGAGGAGGGTTATGTTTGCATGAGCTTTTTTGTTCATTTGTTTCTAAAAGAAATAAATACATTTGCTGACAGATGTTGGTGGAAAAGAGCCAAGTGTCCAGGTGATATAAATGCAGAGAACTTCCTTCTGTATGACATGTTATTGTTCTCTACCTGTTGAAAGTTTCTGTTGACAATGCTTTCTTCTGGGAGTCAAACCTTGTCTCAGTATGATGGGTTGCTGCTAACTATTGTTGAGTTTTTCAATGCTGGTTATTTCATAAGATGTGACAGAGTAAAGAGAAATTGGTCAGTAACTCAGATTTCATTCCCTGGGCTTCAATTAATAGTTGCACATAGATTTTGGCATCCTTCATGTCCTATACCAGTCAGACCACAATTGCTGCTGTTACTACTAGGTCTAAACAGTGTAGAAGAGAGGGGGCCAAGGGACTTTAGTAGAAAATTCTACTCCTAAATCACATGCAGTGTTGTAAACCAAGGTTACTGTGATACATAAATTAATACAATTAAAATAAATATTTTAAAAAGTGAACACCTAAAAAAAATAAAGGCATTTCAGGTCTACATTTTAAATAATATAATATTTAATACAACATTAAATAAATTTAATAGAACAATATGGACTACCAAACTCTTTCAAATAAATGTTAAGGTTTTGTCTTTTTCTTTTTTCTTGATGGTGAAAAATAGAAGTTGTTTTGGAGTTTGTGTTATCTACATCACTCATTCACTACTTAAACTGTTTTATGTGTTATTCATTATTTGACTGTGTTCCAGGTTTCTCAAAGATAATATAAATATCTTGAGGAAATGTTATCTTTGTATTTGTAAATATCATCACCAGTAGTTCCTATTATATTTGGCATAGATTAGAATAAAACTCTTTTCAAGAAATAACCCAAGATTCATGATGATTAGGGGCTACAACAATGAATAAAATGGCTTTTTCTGAACAAATCTTTATCTGATTAAGGTTTTTCATAGTTACTAAGCATAAAGCATTACTACTAATAAAAATCTCTTGCCCTCATCCCAAAAGAATAGTCTAGTAGTCAAATCAATGAAGTATCATAGGAAATAATCACTTCGAAAGTAGTAAAAGCTTCAGTAGTGGTACAAGTTCAATTAGGCAGAAAAAGGCAATTTTTTTTTCCATATGATAGCTAAGTTTTCTCAATTCTCTATACTGCTGTTAGTGATCACTTACCTCCTGAACTCCTTGAATAAAATAAACAAGGAAAAGATTACAAACAAAACTGCAATAAGGAATATGCAGAGCTGTTTTCCTTCTATTATTTGTGATTTATCAGCAAAATTACAAAGTAAAATCCGACAAAGTCAGGCAAATTTTTCTGAAATTAATTCTGGTATTATTAACTCTCTACTTGGTTTACCAAGTTTACAGCTATCTCAAATACACTGGCAAATAAACATAGATGTGTGTTTATTATATATACATATATGTTTATTTTTTAATTAAGTACTGAAACATGTATTTTTAAACTATCCCAGTCTCATGCATTTTACATGTCTTAGTTCTAATAGAATAGCTCTCATATTGCATCCCATATCGTGGTATATGATCTATCAGAATTTTTAAAACTTTCATAAACTGATAGAGACATTTTACAAGTTGAGACTTAAATGTTGGCACCATTTTCCTTCATGGTGTCTGGAAATAACCATCAAGGTCAATTAAGGGTAGAATTAGAAAGCTAAGTCTTACTTTAAATGGGGACACATGTGACTTGCATGCAGTTGTATAAAATTGACACCCAATATTTCAATCTTTAACTTTTAATATAGATGAAAATGTTTTGCTGAAATTAATAATTTTGACATAGAAAATAGAATAGATATAAACAAAAGCCTATAGTAAATTAGTTCTTTAGAAAAAGGTTTGCATATGAATAAAAAGGGAAACCTACTAAAAATCTTTCAGTTTTCTAAAAGATCACTGGTAGAAAGAAACCAGTTTTTATGCAGAGAATATTTTCTTATGGTAAGTGTCATTAAGCCAACTGAATGTGTATAAAAGTAGATCAAGACAAAATTGTCCATCAGGTCAATGCAGTGTACTCTAACAGATGAAACATGGTGAATGTTAAGGGATCTTTAAGTTCTAAGATTTTTTTTTAAAGATTTATTTATTTATGCATGCAAGAGCTGGGGTATAGGCCAGAGTCTTGTGAGGTGAGAGGATTCACCAGAGATAGGGTAGGGAGGAGAACAGGCAGATGGACTGAAATATACTGCTGAGGAGGAGAGTAGCAGGCGGGGAAGGAGAGGTCTGCTGCTCCATGTGGGTCACCTCCTTGGCTGGGGATCGAACTCACGCTGCTGTGCCAGGGATGCTTCAGTGCAGTGCTCGGTGCTTGATCCATTACACCACCAGGGAGGCCCTAGGTTCTAAGATTTTAAGATTTAGTTGAGAGTTATGTTTAATTACAATTCCATTAGCGATTATTAAAATGGAATGATATTTCATTTAGTCCATTACATTATATTGATTATATTTTATATATGTGGAATAAAAGATTGTTTAATCATTTATTTGAAAATATTTACTTGTATTTATTTTAAAACACTGTTTAGAATGCTAAGATATATCAGTAATTAAACCAATGCCCCCTTTTCATGAAATTTCTATTCTATTGGGTATGACAAATAGTAAACAAATGCAAGAAATCAAATGCTTTGATGAAAAAATAAAGCAAGAGATGTGTTTGCTATTTCTCTGGAGAATCAACAAAGATTCCATAATTACACTGGTATTTTAACTGAATCCTACATGCAGACACAGTTATGTAGAGAAGAGGTTCTAGGACAATAGTAATCAGGTTCAAGTTCCTGAGGCAGGAGTGCCCTTGAGACCTCTGAGGAGTGACAGAAAGGCTATTGCACAGTGAATGCAAGGGTGTAGGGGAGGGAGAAAGTGGTAGACAAAGGGGTGAGTGTAAATGAGAAAGAGAGATGGAATGAAGGAAATTGTCTGCCACTCACTATCCTAAGGAATTTTTATTTTATTCTGGATTTTGTTAGACGTAATTAAAACAATTTCAAGATCACTTATTAGACTTGAAAACTAGTGGAGCATCAGAAGAATAACAGATCTGACTCTTGTTTGAAAGGAGCAATCACACTACTCCATGGAGAATAGACAATAGGCAGTAGTGTAGAAGAGGGGAAACTAGTTGGGAAGGCCAGCCATGCTAATGCAGTAGCAGTCAGAGTGGTGGAAATTGTTGGATTCTCTTTATCTACTTAAAGGGAATTGGGTAGGGTATCTATTATTAAACAACTTAGATCTACACACAAAAAAAAAAAAAACACTGGAAAAATACAAATTTCAGACAGATAATCAAAACTGTCTCATTTATAATACAGAGATGTATGAGTTTGTGTATAATTTTGGTATAAAAACTATGCATAAATAACCATAATATAAAGAGATGTCTAACAGGTAACATTGTCCTGAGTTCCCAACTCCATTATTTACATTTTCAAGGCAAAGACCACAAGTAGTCATTCACAAATTTTTTAAAGGTTCCCTTGCATCACGAGGTGGCAGATGACACCACTTGAAGTTAAGGTTTTTTTTATGATTTTCTTTCCAATAAGGGAAAATTATAGATAATGAAAGCATAAAGGATAAACTTCAAATAAGTGAAAATTTAACCTTGTTTTCATGTAATTCTTGTTTAAAAATTTTCTTCATATTATACACTTCAGTGAAATATATGTCAGTTCCTCCACTGATGCATGAATACACCCACAGCAGATTGTACATACAAAACTAGGGTCAACAAATGGAGAATGGTTTCATTGTCTGCAAAAGCATTCCCTGATTGGAAACAGCCCTTTGGGAATTCATTACAGACGGCAAGACCCACCCCTTGAAACTGAAGCTGCCTTCATTTGTGGTTATCAGACAAGATATTGCCAGTGAATCCATTTCTTCTACTCAGCTTTGGACCAACACAGGTGATAAACCAGGTAAAATTCTTTCTCTTTTTATATTTATATTATGTGTAACTATATATATATATATATATACACATATGCATTATGTTGTGAAAGGTTTGCATGTTAATGTGTTTCTGAAAATGTAGTCAGAATACTCATGAAATGAAATAGAGAAAAATGTCTACAATTACATATTAAAAAAAAACCTTGTGATGCTTACTTGTCATGTTTTGACATGTCTTGAAACTCTGTTCATTGAAAAATATACAGTTATTTCTCATGGAAGTATGAATTTTTAACAATTGATCATTGTAATACTTTGTTGCATAACTGTTTAGAAGGGTGATACTGCTACATAGTTCAAAATGAAAATAATTATTTAGTTTGCTGTAAACACTGGGATTTGAATTTTCATTTTTTGTTTCCACCTCTATTATTTTATTGAATGATTTCTGTATAGGTATCATAAGATTACCATTGCATTTTGAAATAATGTTTATGCATGTTTATACTTATACTAGAAATATAATTTTACAGTGTTCTTTTTATAATAACATTTTCATAGTATTTGATCAAAATCTATTACATAGATAATTGAAGTCTTCTGATAATTAACTAATATACCAAATAGACTCAAGTAATCCCAGACAAACATTACCAAGCTTATATATAGGCATAGTTTTTCATAAGCCAGAGTGGCTTAATCAACAAAAGCACAAATGAAACGATTGGTTGTCTTGAGGTTGAGAGTTAATTGAATGAACAGTGTGTCCTTATGGCAACCTAAAACACTAATGGATTAGCTAATTTTTCCCCCTAAAGTAATTGCACAGTCATTCTTAATTTAAAATTGCTTTCATTCCATTTATTAGGTTGTTTTCAAACAGGGCAGAGGTCTGAAATTTATACTAGGAAATTTAAATTTTTTGTGATGTAGAGTGTAGGACCTTTCAGCATAATTAAAATTTGCCATGCATCTTTTTTATTTGCTGAATATACTATCCTTATAGTATGCAAGAATGGTAATATTAACACAACTAAGCTTATAAAAAAAAAACTCTAATGGTGACCTTATTACTTCTTTGTTGATTCCACTTATCTTCTCTTTGCACATCATGTAGGAAACGCTGAACAGTAAATGTAATAGGTCTCACTAATAAAACTTTAAATCATAGAATTATATATATTAGCTACTTTTTTTAGTATTGACAAGACTCATAAGGCAATGATGTGTTAGAAATATTACTTAGAGATGGCTCAACATATTAATACCTGAAGGAGAAAATGAGCCCATATTCCATGAGTGTCTTTGTGCACAAGAATTAATTATTCCAATTATCAATCTTCATGTTTTCAGTGTTTCTTATTATAGATAATTCAGAGAGAATCTTCTTAATTTTATTGAAATTGAAATTATTTGACTAATAATTTAGTGATCTTAAAATTTTAGTCTGTTCACACTATGCCACTTTAGCAGCTGTGTTATCTAAGATATTATCACTTAAAATCACTAAGAAAGCTTAATTCTAGTATTGCAAATGAATCTTTGTCCTAATAAAAAGACCCGAGCCTTAAAACTAAGTGATATTATCAGTCCATGTGGAAGAGACTTAATTACAAATAAAAAATTATCTTAATTACATATGCTTTTATCTATACTAATTTTAAAAATCAAAACCAACAGACATCCTTCAGGGGAGGAGGAAGGAGAAGGAATGAAACAAGTGGAAAGAGCACAAGGGACTATGGTGATGGGACATGGGTCAATTGGTGATGGACATTTCATAGGGACTACACCTGAGAGGGAAAGGTATACACTGTACAAAAATGAAGAATGATATAAAATATATATAAAATTTAACATAGGCAAATTCAAAGTTCTTCTCTTGAGACTGTTAAAAAGTTGAAAAATATAAAAGCCCAGATTCTAGAAAAATAGCAAGAATTTGAAAAGTTCATTTTATTTAATTGTTGCTTATTTAGAAGGCTGAGATGGTCTTTGTTTTCCCATAATTAATAATAAAGCATGAAGAGTTCTGAAGATATATGAAAACAGTGGTGCAATAAACTTCTAGGTGCCTCGGACCAAGCATTAACAATAAATACATACTGCTGCTCTTGTTTCATAAATAGCCTTGTGGCCCTCCCATGCTATTTTGAAGTAAAGCTTAGACATCATGGCATTTCATTTCTAGATGTTTCAAAATGGATTTCTTTAAAAAAAACTTTTTAAAAATACTACACTACCATGATCACAGTTTAAAATATAAATACCTCAGCGTCATTAAATACTCCGTGTATCACTAGCCTGCAATCTCCTAAATAGCTCACACATTGTAACTGACTGAATTTTTTTTTTTTTTTGTCTAAAAATCAGTTGCTGTCTTTTTGCTTTGCACTTTGCTTAGGGAAAACACCCTGGATTTTGCCTTGTAGAATTTTCCATCCTGCATTTTATTGATTGTAGTTCCATGAGTACTTTAATATGCTTCTCTGCTTTCTGTATTTTTGTAAGTTGGTATTTGGCTCTAGAGAATACCATTCTGGTTCTATTTTTGCACCAGTAACTTCAGGTTTGACCTTGTGTTCTCCCATGAGGAGGCACTAAAGGTGTGGTTTTCCTTTCTGTGATGTCAGCAGTCATAGGTGCTCAATGTCATATATTTTAATTAATTATTAAATATATAATTAACTTTTAAATGGCATATATTTAATGTAAAAACATAAAGATAATTCTGACAAATACTGAAAATGCTTATAGAAAAACAACCCAAAATGAAAAATGAATAGTATTCCTGGGCTACTTGACAAAACCACCAAAACAGATATTTTATTATTATTATTATTACATATGAGTACAGTTTCTAGAGTTCAAAATTATAAATAGGAAAAAGTTAAATGTCTGAGATTCTTTTAATTGTATATGCAATTAACTCTTCTATCCATTCTCTCTATTTTCTTGTTTCTTTACCTTGTAATCTAGCTCTTCATTCAACACTTTTTCAAGTTACCCAGGTTGCCATTTCTTATACTGGCATAACACTGTCAGTGTGACTATTCTAACAAGTATTTCCATATGGATATTAACTTGATTATAAAAATTCTGTTTTTAGAAAAGCAAAAGTAGGTAAATAGACTGAAAAATAGTATTTGTCAAACTCCTAGTCATCTGAGAAATAGGACTTATTTTCTAAAATATCATCAGTTCTTTTTTTTTTTTTATGGCAGCAAGTAGACACCTATTTAAAATGACAGTTTTCTCAGAGCTCACCCATTAAAGTATAAAACAGACACTCTTGTCTGGAGATGGTCTGAGAGTAAGTAACTGCTTGACATTGTCATGTTCACGACTACTGAAAGGATAGGGCACATCATCAGAAAGGCTCACCTGACTGCTTTAAAAGATTGAATGAAAGTTGAATAATTTTTTAATGTATATGATAGTACTCCTTCTGAGAGGAAAAAAAAAGGTGAGAGACCACATCACACTTTTGAGAATGTCCCATATAAAAACAAACAAACAACAGAAACAAGTGTTGGTAAGGATGTGGAGAAAAAGTTTGTGATTATGTAGACTGGTCCATCCCCTAAGGAAAATAGTATGCAGATTTCTCAAAAATGATCTACCATGTGATCCAGCAATCCCATGCCTAGATATCAACATGAAGAATGGAAAAACACTAATTTGAAGGGATATAGACTTTTGATGTTCATTGAAAACCTATTTACAACAGCGATTATGGAAAAATCCATATACTCGAATATATCCATCTACCCAAAGTGCCCAAATACAAGTGAATGGATTAGAAGATGTGGTATACATACACAATGGAGTGCTACTCCAATACTTTTTATTGCTCTAAAAAAGATAACCTCTGACAAACTCTTGTCACTTGCACCATAATGGATGGAACTGGAGGAGACTATGCTTAACAAAATGTCAGAAGGAGTGTGTCACTTACATGTAGAATATAGAGAAACAAAACAGTCATATAAAGTGAAGCCAACAACAAACATCTGCATTCTGACTGTTGAACAAAGGTCAAAGGCTACCAGAAAGGGAAAGGAAAGGGAGAGAAAAAGGTCAAGGGAATGCATAGTGGACTATGTTGAAAGACTATGGGTGTCTTAGTGGTAGATCTGGGATAGTAACAACATCTGAAAAAGGTGATGCTATCGTTAAAGGGCTGAGTGAAGGACACCCGATAATCCGAAAATTGCCTGCTCTAAATAGGTTCTACAATCTGCCACATCAAGATAAAACATACTCTAGTGCATAAGACCTTTAATAAAAAGGAACTTTAATACAATTATTGTGCAACAAAGAAAAGAGGAAGGATAAAGTTTCCAAATCAAGCACCCAAAGTTACCCATCCCCTCATGGGATGAGACTAACATTAAGTTTGGTCCCCTTATAGCCTGAATTTTGGTCAAAATTTCTAAAAGAAACATGTTTTACAATGACAACTATAGGGGTTCTTGAGATACTGCTTCCTGGATAATTTTGTTGATGTAGTAATAAAATTGGGTAGTGCCTCCAATTTAGCAAGTCTTATTTGAAAATAAATAAGATGAGGATGCTAATCCTGAATCAAAGTGTCAAAAGGTCTGTACATAAAAGTTTGAGATGTGTATTCCTTTGTTTTCCTTTCTTAACTATACATTTTATTTATTATGCAAGTGTTTTTACAATGTTTTTAATTCTTTAGAATTCTCTTGGCTGTTCAAGGATCTCTGTATTTCCAATTTAGAATCAGTTTGTCAATTTCCAACAGAATTAGGATATATTTTTATGAGGATTAAATTAAGTAAATTTGGCTAGAATTTACATTACATTGTTGTGCTTTCCAATTCATATACTTGGTATATGTATCCAATTGTTTAGATCTTTATTAATGTCTCTCAATAGTATTTTATAATTTGGGGGTAAATGAATTATACAAATTCTGTAGTTCATGACTAGATAATTATATTCTTGACTTAGTATTTTCTCCTTCTTTGTAAGTATTTGGTGATGAAATTATGAAAGAAATTAAGATACTCCATCTTCTTGTCATTTGGACTATTTTGACTAGTATGAAAATATTAGAACATCTGAACCTAACATGCATTTGGTGATAAGCATAGATCTTGATTTAGTTAGGTTTGATCCTTTATTTAAATCACTTAGTAATTCATTATTGTTCTATGACATTACCCATTCCATGTGGGTGTACAAAATTATTGACACAGAATTGGCATAACAATTGATATTTCATCTTTCTTGCTACTATGAATTATATCTTCTTTCTTAATTTCTAAGTTCACATATAGTTCTTCTTCCTTTTTTCTTAATGGCACTCACAGGAGTACTTTTATTATAGATATTCCTATAGAAACAGACTTCAATTAGTAAGCTTGTTTGTTTTCATTGGTGTTCCTTTACTCATGTTATTTTCTCTTGCCCTAGTTTTGGTATTCAAGTTAAACATTTAGTCTGATTTGTTTACAATTCTATTTCAGCTCAGAAATAAGACAATAATTTTTCTCAGAATATAACCAGACAGATCATTTTTTATATTCTATATCAATTACTCCTGTGTCTTATTTTACAAAAAAAAAATCTTTCTTTAAAGAAAGTCTTTGTGGGGTACAGGTATATATATTTGTTCAGTAAGTATTTGTCGGACCCGGGGCCTCCCCGGTGGCGCAGTGGGTTGAGCAACACACTATGGGGCAAGCCGCAGCCACTGCAGCACGAGTTCGATCCCTGCTGCCGGCAGGGAGGGGCCCCACATGGCGCGGCAGACCGCTCCTGCCTCACCCACTGCTCCCCTCAGCAGTGTACTTCCGTTGATCTGCCTGTTCTGCTCCCGCTCTCTGTGGTGAATCCTCTCACCCCCCACACTTCTGGCCTGTACCCCAGTGCTTGTATGCATAAATAAATAAATCTTTAAAAAAAAAAAAAAGTATTTGTCGGACCCAACAGATATAGGGAAAAAACCCACATGACTCAGTTTTCTTCAGTCTGCTCCCAAAAGGATTCAATGAGCAGCATGAACCAAAAACTACTCATGAATTTAAAAATGACAACAGAAAGATTTCATTTGTTCATTTGTTACATATCTCTGAATTTTTATTTGATGTGTTAATTCCAAGTTTACTAAAAAATCTGAACAATAATCCAAAAACTCTAACATGTATCTGTATAGGATGAGAAAATTGAAACCTCACTGAGGTTTATTTAGATCAAGGGCAGACCTCTGCTGGCAGAGTAAATTTAGTAATCGGACTGTTGACATAGCTTTTCTTTTTCCATATAAACTTCTTTAATTTCCAATAATTTATCAAGTCTACATTCCACACAAATGTAGCTAAATTTAGTTATCTTGTAACTCTCTTATCCTATGTATGATGTAATTTCAAATCTTGCATGTAGCAATTCAAATTAAAAATAGGTCAGAATGTGTCTATAACTATTTTTTACTCAGTCTTCCTGTGCAGTTGTGAAATGTATGTTGAGTGGGGACTGGCAGGAAAATAAGATGCTAACTTTGAACAAAAATATCTGTTACATAAACAGACTTTATATATCATAATGTTCCTTATGATAGCCTGGTCATTGTCCTCATCCTCACATTTGTGCATACTATAATTTCATTCAAGCTTTTGTTCTCTACCACAAGCACACACCCACACACACACCTGCACACACACAAATAAAATACATTATTATCTTCATCCCATTAAGAATATGTAAAATAAGAATTGCTTGTTCCAGTTTAAGTAAAGAACATAAATTTATCAAAATATTGAGAAGTGTAGCCCAACAAATAGTACAGTGATTTGGGCAAAATTTTTTACTACTTTTAATATGGTATAAAATTGTTTCAAGTGGCCAAAATTAGCAGTCACAACAAAGATAGTATGATTAATTTTCATAAGAAATGGAAAAAGCAAAGCAGATGGCCCAGTCATTTCTCATGTCATTCCTTGAACTTGAAAATTGTCCAATGTTAGCTATAATAAAAACTTGATAATGTATCCATATTTCATAAGATTTCTTTCCAAACTAAGTGTGGATAATCTGTTACAAAACATTAAGATAATGTTAATAAATTTGATAAGAATGTTTCACTCCAGTAGTGAAAGTATAGTAGCATTAAATGTACAGCAAATAAAGTCCAAGTGGCCATTGTGAGATAGAAAAATCAAAATTTTCCTTTTCCTGGCTGGACTTCTATGAGATATAAGATGGTAGAACTATTCTAATCTTTCCTTCAAACAACTGAACATTAAAAAAGGAAGAGAATGTATCTGTGTCACAAAAATTGAGCTAAAAGAAATGTAAAAGCTTTCTTCTGATCTGTACCTTACTACACACTGGGGACACAGCATTTAACATGATAGAGCAATTATAGGAATTTGAAATGATTACTTCTCAGGATTTATGTGACATTAGCTATGAATAGTAGTTAAAAAAACCCCAAATTCCTTTTTTTTTGGGGGGGGGCCTGGGAGATCTTTTATTTTTTATTTTTTGAACTTCTTTTCTTTTTGTGTGTTTTTTTATTTATTTTTTATTAATATAATTTTTTTAAATTTACATATACTTGCCATTAATTGTAATCCCCATGTATTCCCCATCACCATCTCACCAGTGCACCATCACCTCAGTCCCTCGTGCTCCCATCTTCCCTCAACGCCCCTCCCCTCCCCACCAAGTGTCCCCAGTCTGTCCTTGTCTCCTCATTTTTGGTTTCTGTGTCTTTATTGCTGTTATTGTTATTATTGTTGTTCTTATTCCTTTCCTTGATCCTTCTTTAAAAAACCCAAATTCTAAGAGCTTTATCTTCTTAGCATAATTGTGGATTGTGTGAGGTATTACATGTGATAATTTTTAATTCCATGAAACCAAGATTTTGCAAGAAGCCAAGAGACCCCTAGGAAATTTTAAAAGGAAGTAAACATTCCTATCTCCAGTTTTAAAATATTGAAGTACATTTTTATTCAGGTAGCAAAGCTTTACAACATTGTATATGATTAGGGAAATAGCTCAAACCTCTTCAGCTATATGTTATTGCTGCACCACACCCACCACCAAAGCACCCATAATCTTCCTCCTCTACGTTCCCTGTCCTCTGCTTCCCCTGTCCTCTTCCTCTTAAAGTCTCCACACTATAAGTAGGATTCCTAGAGTTGTTGTTGTTTTTTTGTTTGTTTGTTTGTTTGTTTAGCTTTGCCTCTTTTCTAAGCCCCCTTGCTCTCATTCAAAGTATAGGTGTTCCAGGAAATCCCAGTGCTGTTCCTCTGCTAACCTCCCAAGGAGTTAAGGCATTATCTTTTCTAATTACATTTTATGAACTACATTTCAAAAAGACCTTTAAGACTCTAATTATCAAAATGCTTGAACATGGTTGGGAATTTTCCACTGAGCCTCTGTGGAAAAACCTGAGAAACCCTGAGACACTGAGGCTGAAAGTGTTTTCCACAGGGTATTGTGAGTTGAAAAAGTTGAAGGGTTTTGCCAGGAAAGACCACCATTCCTCGCTCAAATGTCTCCAGTCTTTGCATCCTGCTACTGCCAGAGGACCAAGTCATAATGAAATAGAAGACCGCATCTGAGAATTTTCTAATGCCTTCTCTCTACAAAGAACAAAGGTTTTTTGCAGAAACAGTGATCCAATAAAGTCTATCAGATGTGATTCTATAGGAATTAATTTATTCAGCATTATAACTTTCTCCACACAACTTTTATCATTTTCATCTCAAAACAACAGATCCAAAGTAGACATTTTGTTATATTAAAAATTACTTAAGTCAGAAAATTATTAAACTCATCAGACATCTAAAAGACATAAGCTCTTAGGGATTGCTCATATAAAATGACTTCTTAGTATCTTTTTTTCTACATCGTTTTTGTGTGATATATTTAGAAACAAAAATTCCAATTCCACATGTGCAATGATCATAGGTTTCCCATAAGACTGATTGAAAACATTTTATTTAGGTTGATTTAATACGTGAGTACAGCCAGGCGGGGGAGGGGGATAAGGGGAATTTTAATTTAAAGATCTCCTTTAAGAATCTAATACAATAAACCACATGCAATTTTTTGGCACTGTGTTAATGATGCATATTTTCACAATTAGCAGTCTTTCTCTACTTGAAAGTATGTTTAAATATGTAAAAAAAATAAATATGTATATCTACAGTTATCAGGATATCTTAAACCCAACAAGAGCCAAAGATGTTATGTAAATTAGTTGTATATATTTTACTTTTTTAAATTGATTCTTTAATTATTATAAAATATCTTTGAAGACTAAGATTGAAGATAAATTTTAACAGTTATTTAGTATTCACCTCCCTCATGCTGGTATACCAATAATGTCAAAAGTAGGATATACCATGCTGGTATACCAATAATGTCAAAAATTTTGATGAATTTATCTTTAAGTTTCCAAACACAAAAATGACTTTTGAGATATGAAAGATTTTTTCTAATCTAATGGTTGTTTCCATTCTTCCAAGATGTTTTGCTCACTGTCACTGGTTTTACATTTAATACACTTTCATGAAAATGAACAGATTTAAAATGGAAGAGTCAGGAAAATTGTCATCTGACATCTGGAACACTCCTCTATTTCAAAAAGAACATAAGTGTGATTATTAGCAAAAACATTAAAAACCAACTAAATATGCTTCTGATTTGGAAAGAATGCCAGGGAGCATCTCTATCATTTTTTACTCAGTGATCTAAAATGCTATTGACTGTGCAATGATGAAAATTTTACAAAAGATTTTTGGTCATCCAGTCAGATTCTTTAGATGTCTGAAGAGAAAAATGGTGTTTGTGACTCAGACTATCCCATCTGTTCACAGAAAATAAAAGATATGTGTATAAAAATATATGTAAAGCTCACAATAAAGCAGGGATAAAAAGTAATAGTCAATCAACTGTCAAATCTTCCACATTCTGATTGGAAAGGATGGTGAGATAAATTGCTCACTTATGCATGCTTTGCATGAAATTTTAAAATAATTATGAAATAAAAGCAAGCTGATACTGTCATTTTTCCAAACTTGTTTGAAAACATTCTGCAATAATCACCACATTGCAAATATATATCTTGAAGTGGTCAGAATAATGCTTTGAAAGGACAAAAATATGAGAGATCCAGTCACTGGGTCTTGAAGGAAAGGAAATGCCTAATGCATAACTAAAATAGGATTTATAGATGCTAAAAAGTAGGCATGAAAAATTCAAAGAGCTAATGTGAAGCATAAATTTGTGAAATTCTCTGAGAATGCAGGTAAAAGATGAAAGTATTTTGTAACAATATGATACCATATAGGGATAGAAGTACTGATGCATAAAAGATGTTAGATAGTTCCTAAAATAAAAATCAAAATAATCGCCATGGAATCGATAGGAGTCTCTTATAAACTGAATACAGAGTGAAGGAGATACTACTTAAAAGTTTTATACTTTAAATAAAAAGCCTATAATTCTGTAGCTTATGAGGGATTTGTTTTTTAAAGTCAGTCTTATATTTGGGTTTCATGTTTTTTTTTTAATTTATCATTTATTACATAATTACTTTTAATAAAAATTATGTATACTAAATATTTTAAGTATAATACTTATAAACATACCCTTATATTTTATAAATATGATATAGAAATATGTCTATTATAATATTATGTTAATATTATAAAATATGAATTTATTATTGTAAATTTTATTATATAAAATAATTTTATTATCATGTGGTTAGAGGATCTCTAGATGAGTGTTTTCTCTCAATTTCTCTGTGTTTTTTCACACTATTATAAATTCCCATGTCACACAATGATGTAACAATAATGAGCACATTATTGAGCACATGGGTGAAGCTCTTTGCCCACATCAGTCTTCCCTCTAGGATGTGTGCTACTGATTTTCTAATCAATGCTTTCTGTATCACTTCTTAGTGAAACTGTAACAAAAATGTCTTCTTTATTTAAAATACATTTAAAATCAGGATTGTCCCATAGTCACCCACAATAAAATGCAAATTCTGTATAAGGCAGGATTTGCTCCATTACACTCTAATAATAAACCCTGCAGGGTAGGTGACTTTAAATGAGGGTCTATTTTTTCATTTGAGGCAAATGCCCATTGCACTCTCCCACTCTAGTGGCTGTCAGCACTCAGGCCCACAGCATAAGCACTCCCACCAACTGGCAAGTTGGTGGATAGTGAACTGGCACAGCTTCCACCAGAATTGACAAGCATCACTGTCACTCAACATTTCACCAACTGAAGCATATCATATGGTCACACTCAGCTTCGGGGGAGCAAAAGATTGCAGTCCCACTATGTGTCCAGGAGAAGAGGGAAGAACAACCACCTCATGTTCCCAGCTGCACTGACACAGTTAAATTCGTTGATGCACCTAAAGCTGGTGTGCAGAAACAACTAAATGACTACGGCATGTGGAATTAGGAATGCCACATCCCTCTCCAAAACACCTCCCGTTAGCCTGCTGCAAACAAACCTGATGATGACTTTCCTTTGAAATTACATCCAAAATGCTAAATGCTAAAAATGTTAGTTTTTTAGCTAAGTAACTTATAAGACTCACAAAAGTGCATCAAAAGGTGTTGGTCCAGGCAGTGTGGTGCTAAGCTCTGCTGCCAGTGAGCCTCTTAGGACTCAGAAATCTGTGAAGGAAAATTAATGGGAAGAAACTTGGCAGCAAGATTGGCTAAACAAGAGTGACTATAGTTTCAAATAAGGGCTGCTCAGTTACCAGAATGTTTTCCAGATGAATTAAAAGCCAGTTTTTAAAGAGAAATTCATTAAAAAATAGATATAAATATATTGGTAATTGGTTGTAAATTTAGGGTGAACAAGAATACCTGTAAAAGCAATGACTTACATAGTACATTAAAAGGAATCGATAGGTTTGTCTGCAAAAAAATGAAGGAGATGTGAAAATAGTAATGAAACAAGTCAAAGATAAATTTGGTGTAGAGGGGAGCAGAAAATTCAAGCATTACAAGGAAGAGTCCATGGTGCTAATGTAAGAAGTTTTTACAACCCAATAAAGGTATACATGTTCAAATAGAAAAAAAGTATTGGGAAGATGAAAAACACTTGAATACTTTCTAAAAGTCATTCCAAAAGTAAATAAATATAAGAAATTCTACCCACTCTTTTTCTTTTTTGAGCACTATATGAAACTTTATTAATCTGTTTAACCCGTTGTGCCACCAGGGAGGCCCCATATGCTGATTTTAAATCTTCACAATAATATACAAAAGTACACTAAACTTGCAAGGTCAAAACGGAAACCCTGGATTGCTCTCTCCATTCCATAAACCCATTCTGTCCCCTCTGTTTAGCTTTCTCCATCTCAATGTATTTCACTGCCATCCATTCAAGTTGTCCATTCCAAATTTATTTATTGCCATGAATCTACTTTCTCTTAAACCTCATATCAGACAGATCTATAAATTCTCTTAGTTATACTTCCGTAATATATCCCAAACCTTTCTGTCTAATTTCACTGCTACCAAGCAAGTCCGAGTCACCCATCATCTCTAGCCCAGATTCAGCAATTCTCTCTGAATGACTGACTCCTCTGCCTTGCAATAAAGCAATGAGAAAGATTATTTTTAACTGTATAATAAATGATTTTCCATTTTCTTCTTAACATCATCGAGTTTCTAAGCCCACATTAAATAAAAACCTGACACCTCACCATGACTTAGAAACCCTACAAGACATGACAGTTCTTTTTTCTCTAGTTCACATCAAAGAAATTTTCCTTCATCCTTAATATGCTCAGTCACATTGACCTTTGAATCTCTTGAAGTTACCCACTTTATTGCTGCCTGGGGATTATAATGAAGAAAATGTTGGCAAAATTTACCCAAAAAGTACAAAAACATTTAAAATGCTTTGCTTTGATAATTCCTTTTCTGGGAATATCTACTTTTGAATTAAGTAAAAACAGATTTATATTTAAATGCAAGTGTGGAATGTGGCAATTTTATTATATTGATAGAATGAAAAAGAATACAGATGGTAACACAGTAAATTATAGCACATTTTAATAACAAAAGTCGGTGTGCAGTTATTTAAAGTCAGTATTGAAAGGAAGGAAACAAACTGCAGGTAACTGTGCAGTGTAATTTGTTGGGATCAGAGTCCACTCTGGTTAGTTTAATCAGAGGAGGTGTATACTAAAGGAGTTCCTTTTAGAGTTCCTAGAGTCTTAGGAAAGTAACAAAGCAAAACTCTAAAATCAAACAGTCAGACCTGTTGCCAAAGCACACACTTTTCTAGTGAAATACCAGTTCCACTTTCCCTCAGCTCCTAAGATACTCAGGATTTGATACCTACACAAACATGAAAGAAAAAACTCCTTTCCTACTATGTTTATAAGAATACTGATTATTAACAATTTTCCTTGTCTCTGGATTTACCTTTTTGTCTCATATATGTAGAATCAAACAGTATATAAACTTTTGTGTCAGATTTCTTTAACTTAGTATAATATTTCTAAGGTCTATATATGTTGTAGCATGTATTAGCACTTCATTTTTAATGGCTGAATAATATTCCATTGTACATATATACCACATTTGCTTATATGTTCACCCATTGATGGAAAATTGGGTTGTGTCCACCATTTGGCTATTGTAAGTAGTTATGTTATAAACATTTGTGTGCAGGCATTTGTTTAAGTACCCATTTTCAATTCTTAGGGGTATTATGTGGCATTGCTGGCTCATATGATAACTGGAGTGGGGAGAGGGCATGACTACTAAATGGGTGTGATAAAAATATTTTGGAATTAGATATTAGTGATGGTTGAATAGCAATATGAATATACATATTCAAGCTTTCATTGCACTGAATTGTACACTTTACAATAGTTAAGAAAATTTCAATTCAAAATACAAACAAAAAGGTAAAAACAAACAAAACAACAAAAAGAATGTTGTTGATTATGTCTGTGGATCATTCTTCTCATTTCTAAATACAAATTGTGCTAGGGATACTGCTGAGTGAAACCTAGTGACATGTCTCCACAATATGTTTTATAGCTTCTCCCTTGAAAAAACAGGGCTCATAATGTGGAAATTACTAGAATATAAGAAAGATATTCAAAGATATTGAGAGGCCATAAATGAAAAAAAAAAAAAAAACCTAAACCTAACCCCATATACAATATAAGATTGGTGTCAGTATAGAAAAAAAAATACATGCATTAAAGAAAAAAAATTAGAGGGAAAACATTACCCATATATGATATATTTTATATATTCCTTAATATTAAAAACATGCAAGATGTCTTTATCCAAACTTCTATTATTTTCAATATCAATTTAAAATAATACATGTTCATTGTTTCAGCTTTTAAAAGGATGTACAATGCAGATTATTAAAGAAATTCTACTAAACACAGATAGCTATTGCTAATGCATTTTGTATAGTTTGTCTTTTTTTTTCAAAATTTCTATACATATTTAGAATTTAGGGTACATTTAATTCTTTTATCTTTACTTTCAAAATATTTCCTTTTACCATTCTTATTTTAATATTATCTAAAAATAACTATATATGCAATATTTGATTTAAAAACAAAAATTAATACCATGAGTATATGAGAGCGTATGTCTATGAGAAAAAATGATAACATTCCATACTGAACTGGGTAAGAAGGATGAACAGAGCAATCCACAAAATAAGAAACATGCAGATAGTTTATCAGCATTTTGAAAAATTCTTCACGATCACTAAAATAGAAAAAGTGAAAATTAAAAATGATACTACCAGGTGAACTCAGCTGCACAAAAACAACTTAACACAAGTCAACATCCACCTGAAAGTCCCTTTCAGATAGCAAATGTGATCTGCATGTCCCTGACCTATTAATAATAAATGTTCCACTAGCTCTTCACATACATTTTTAGAAAGATTTGACCTGTTTTCTTTTTTTTTTTTTTTCTAAAATTACATGAAATACAAAAATCTCCATTCTGTTACAACTTAAAAAAGCATACATAAGCATGTCTGGGCTAAGAATGGTTAAATTTTACAAACCAACAAAAGCCTGCTGTTTAGACAGATGAAGGATAGCCTAATGAAGAATATGGATCATGTGGCTAAAATACAAAGAAAAACTTGGCAAGGGCTGGTTTTGGTATTTGACTTCTCACTGTGCACTAGCAACCCATAATTGTTATCAGATTCTGTTTTATGTTGAGTGGATATGGTCCAGAACTGTGAAAAATATCTTCTCTTCCAGGAATGTGAGAGCATTCTGACTTCATCTGTCACCTGGGTGACTTACCTGGGTAATCTAGCTGGTTAAACAGGTGACCCTCTGCTTTCTCACTTACCAAAACCTTGTGCTGATCACAAAACAAAAGGACTTTACTAAATGCAGGGGAAAAAAAAGTAGCTATGACCTCTCCCAGTCCCCATACTTCTCCTAGTCTAATAAATATCACTTAACCATGAATCTCAAGTCGATATCTTTAGTCTTTGTGAAAACAGCTGTTGAGATAGTCAAGTAGCCATAACTTCTGAATCATCTTCCACTGAGCCAAAAGTTCAAGGTAAATGGTACCAATATTTTTATTTGAAGATTTTTTTATACTGTTTCTGTCACATTTATGGGATACAATTTAATTTCATTGCTTCATTATCCAGTAAAACTGGGGTTTTAAATATGCTATACCCCCAGGCTACATTTTTTCTGTAGTTGAGTGTAGTGAGCAAATTTATATTTAGCAGTTTTATATTAGGTCTATTTGACAACTATAATTTTCTACTGCCTTCAAAAATTTTATCATTGCCTTTGCTCTCTTTCTCTAGCCTTAATGACAATATAATGATTCCATTGTAGATGTTATATACCAAATTCAAAGTTATGTTTCCTTTGTTATTCTGCCAAACCTCTTTCTTCTTGGATTCTTTCTCATGTAAGCCGCACAGTAACTTCTGGTAAATACCATGCTTGATAACATTTTCTCTATTTTAATCAATTGGTCACCAAGATTTATCCATTCTGTTAGTCTCCCATGTTTTTTCATATTCATCCATTTCTTCTACCATTACTTAATTCTAGACCCCCCCAAATTTGTGAGTTGGGCTAAAATAATGAATCTCTTTGCAGAGTGTAATTAGAAGAAATAGAATTTGAACCAAAGACTTTTAAGACCTCGGATCTCAACCCCTGTTGAAAACTGAAATAAGATGTATTTAAGTCTTCTAACTCCTCAATGGACAAGCATTAACTAAAATCTTACGTTTGAAAACCAACACAAAGCCTGCTGTTTAGACAGATGAAGGATAGCCTAATGAAGAATATGGATCATGTGGCTAAAATACAAAGAAAAACTTGGCAAGGTCTCGTTTATATTATATTGAGGCACCTGAAATAGGTAGATCTTTGTTTTGACAGATATATTAGGATAATTAAATGAAGAATTTGGGATTTTGAAATATAAGTAATGGCAATGATGTGACTAAAGCAGTTTTAAAAGATTACCCTGGACCTTTATATAGGATGTAATGGGACACAAACATATTGCTCTCAGAAAAAAAGAGAGCATGATATAGTATTTGGAGCACAATATGAAAATCATCTAGCTACAGTAGTTGTGGAGAAAGTTAAGGAAAAGAATGAATTAGAAAGTTAATTACTGGCAGAAGTTAGAAATACCATTTTGGTTATCTAGTTGATTTTCTAAAACACTAACATATAATAAAATATTTCATTTTCATTCCCCAGGTAAATAAGACTTCCTGATTAAAAAAACAGTATTCTAATTTTTAAAATTGCCCAATATAAAACCAAATGTCACACCCATTGAATGCAAACTCTATTTGTGATGCTCAAAAATTTAGCTTTACGTTTGAAAAACACAACCAATACTTTGGAATCAATACAGCTCTTCAAACAAAAGAGAATCATGAATGTCTTTACATATATCATTTTATTCATCAGTTTTGTTTATAAAATGTCTGTGATATCCAAAAACAAAGTTCCAGATGGAAGAGGTGAAAATAGACATATGTTCCAGCTGTTTTTAATCTCTCTTTTTTGACTGTAGTTAAAATGAAAACACACCCTTTAAAAGACAGAATCATTTCTCTTTAAGCATGAGGGATTAGTATAATGACCATTTGTTAAGTTCTGTCTCCTCTAATAAGATTTCCATGTGCATGAACATGCTTGTGATGTTTATATGTGTGCATTTTTGGGTGTGTACTGTGTTAGTGTGTGTAAACAATTTACCCGAGTATGACTTGCTCTGTATTTGCCATGGCTACGGACATGTATTACTAACTCCTCGATAGACAAGCATTAACTAAAATCCTAAGTTTAAAAACTTCTCTATGTAGTATTATATTGAGGCACCTGAATTAGGTAGATCTTAGTTTTGACAGATATATTAGAATGATTACAAACTAGGTAAATAGCACCTGTTTACACAATGCCACCTTAACAAGTCTTACTTGAACTCAGACTACAGGTACTTCAAACTCATTAAATCCCTGTGGGGATGGATGTGACTGTTCTTTATCTTGATTGCATAAAGTCAACATCCTAGATGTACTATTGTACTACAAATTTGCAATATGTTACCATGAAAAGAAACTCCATAAATGATACAAGGCATCTCTCCCTATTATTTCTTACAACTAGATGTGAAGCAGCAATTATTTCAAAATAGTAAATTTATTTTAAAAATACCTCAATTCAATTATACTCTCCCCTCAAAAAACAAACTTCTTTTATCTTAGTATCTGCAGAGGACATTAGCATGTACCTTCACAGAACACAGATGTCACTTTTTATTTAGAATATTGCAGTAGTTTGGATCCACTAAGAAGCCCAAGCTAACATGGGATTAGTCATGAGACATTTTCCAGAAATGCAACTACGGGAATAAAAAGCCTTCAAACCTCTATGCAGTTGTGAAAATTCTGGAATAAGAGCAAGAAGGAGGACTGGATAGGAAGAGATATGGACTACGCACACTTCCCACAAAGTTTCAGCAAAAACAGTGCAGTCTTCTAGAGCTATCGATTCCCTTGAGATGAGTCTCTGCATCTCACATGCATGGCCTGCCACTGCCCAGCTGAGCTAAGTCAGAGACAACCACAATGACTGTAATTGTCTTCTCGGAGATTCAGTGCACTCATGAAGCATTCCCTCTGTCTTCATGCAGGTCTGAGCTTTAATCCTATGCCATTTTGTCATGGATTTTCATTGTCCCAAATTATGGCAATAACCCAAGATATGTGGTTGTATGGGAAATTGAGATATCAGAAAATAGCAATTAAATGCACTCTTAAAGAGGAGTGGTTGGAGAACTCTGCTGCTTTGAAAAGCAAAGAAAAATTTGGGTTCCAGAAGCAGAGTTAGTGACCAAGTGAGTGATAAAAGTGATGAATGGAGAGAGACTGTCTAACTGCTACGAGGTTTTACCCGACCAACCCCTTATTTTGTTCCCACTCTCTGCCCTGACCTGGCTTCCACATTGTCCATCATGGCTCAGAAGATCTGGGATCATTTGTCAGCCTCCCTGGACTTTCTGACAGAAAAAGACTGTGTGATATCCAGCAAGGCCAGTGAAGATGTCTGGAATTTAACAATGACAAATACCTGGGTACAAGTAACTATAAAAGATGTCCTATTAAAAAAAACCTGGAAACAACAAATGTTAGTGACGATGTGGAGAAAAAGGAACTCATTTTTGATAGGAATGTAATTTAGTGCAGTCTTTATGGAAAATAATATGGAGATTCCTTGGAAAACTAAAAAATGGAAATATCATATGATCCAACAATTTCACTGCTAGGCATTTACCCAAAGAATATGTTCTTGCTATGACAGTGCAGACTTTATTTCAGGATCTCCCAAAGGAAAATAATTGCCCAAGTCACAGAAGAGTGAAACTGCCATAGCAATTACAGAACTTAACTCAGTTTAACTTTCTCACTGATGATATTGCAACACAGTGAAATTGCCAGTGCAACAGGAGGAAATTCACCTCCTGCCAAGTTCATCAGGTACGATTTCACTTTAGCTCAGAGGTCACTCTTTTTAAAAAAGATTTATTTTTATTTATTTATGCATACAAGAACTGAGGTATAGGCCAGAGGTATGGTGGTGAAAGGATTCATCAGGGACAGAGTGGGGAGCAGAACATGTGGATCTACTGAAATACACTGCTGAGGGCAACAGCAAGTGAGATAGCAGACACTCACATCTGCAGTGCCATATATGGGTTAGGTGTCTGGCAGAAAATTAAATTAAGGCCACAGTGGCAATAGTGTGATAGTGCAATAGTGTGATAGGAGGCCCCTCAGTAATCACTCTTGTCAATGTCCAGGACCAGTAGCAAAATCATCAGACTATTAGCATCATGACCGTCATTCAGCTAAGTGGCCCCTGCAATATCAACTCAGTGGAGCCAGGCCACACTGAACTCTAGGTTATATAAGGTCAGCCTATCATACTATCCAGATACAGCCATACAAGCAAGGCCAGCAAATCAAGAGCAGCTGTAGGTAGGCCATGCGGCTGAAATAGAAAAGATCAACAAGGGAGAAATTCCACAGATGCTGTAGATCTGCTCACCCTTCCCCTCTCAGGACATTCAGACAGAACGCCCAAGGGAACACACGAAGAGAAGCCCAACCAGAATAGCAGTAGTTCTGCCATGTCACAGATGAATAGCAGGTCTCCCAGATAGAGTCAGGATCCTAACCAGTGTAGTTAATCCAGTCAACTAAATACCTTTCAAGGACAATCTTCATAGTTCACAGGCTGTTATAGGCCTGTACTAACAAAGCCAAAGAAACTCAATGCAATTTCACCACACAGCCTGGGGTGTTGAACACTCTCCCTCCCAGAAGAACTAATCAAACTCAGAGCCATGGACTCTGTAGCAGAAGGAATCAACATTTCTTACCTCCATTTTTCCATTAAAATATTAATATCTTGCTGAAGAATTAATAAATTTATCTATGTGGTCATTATTGTGAAATGAAAATATTAAATATCATATTTATAATGCCATATTGAAAAGAATTGTTGCAGAAATGTCTCTTTTGTTATTTTTGTTTCACCACCACTTCATTAAAGGAGAAAATCTCTCCACAGGTGTGCATTACCTGATTCTGACTTTTGGAAAATTTGCTGCCCTACAGCTCTGTGTGATTCTTTCCAGGGGCTATGAAAAGATTCTTGCACTCAAGTGAAAATTCATTCTACAGGAGGCGGGATAGGTCTTTCTCCCCAAAACTTTTTCCTTTCTCACCAAAGAACCATAGGAAAATAGAAGTCTCTCTCTCTCTCTCTCTCTCTCTCTCTCTCTCTCTCTCTCTCTCTCTCTCTCTCCACACAAACACACTTTAATTTTTTTTAAGATTCATTAGATTTTTTTTTATCAAGTTGACTTTCTATGCATACTTCAAATTCATGAACTACAATAAATCACTTTCTAGATAGGAAGACAAAACTGAAAGCAAAGAAAATGAAGTAGAAGAGGGGGAGAGAGAAGTAGGCAGAGATTAAAACATGTAGGACCTTCTATACTAGGGGAAAGACTTTGTGTATTTAATTCTATGGGAATTTATGGAATAGGGTTAGCCCACAAATCTGATTCATGTCTTTGAAGTTTACCTTGCCTCCATTCTGTAGACTGCCTTAGAGAATAATGTATAGGAAGCAGCAAAACCAGCCAGACTGTAATGCAATAGTTTAAACTCAGATTAGGATAGGTGACAGTGGATAGATACAAAGACCCTGGAGTAGATTGAATTCAATAAATGTTGGAGAAAGAAAATATAAGCTTAGCTGCTAGCTTGAATGGAAAAGCATTGAGGTTCATACCAAGATTTCAGTCTTGACCAAATGGATGGCTGCTGGTAGTTCCAATTCACTCAACTGGGGAAAGCTGGAATAGAATCAGATTTTGAAGGGGAGAGCAATAGTTCTGTATAGGAAGAGGCTAATAGACCTATTTAGAGGCAAAAAGTTCAGGTTTTTCCTCTAAAGGATTTCCTATATATTCATATATTTGAAGGTTACTAACAATTAGTGAAAGGCAAGGTGGAGATGTATGACCAGCAGAGAATAATTATGGGTTAGAACTGGAAGTGAGGGATGATAGAGGATGATTGAATCTGATAAATGAATGATAACAGTCAGGCATGCTGAGATCTAAATTCACTGGATATTAGTATTTTTAACAATTGGTTTGACTCCATTTTTGATGCTTGACTGTTGAAAGTTCTCAAGTCCCACTGTTTTCTCCTTCTGCCCCACAACTGAGAAAGCTGATAAGAAAGTCTTGTTCTCCCTTTTTTGCTATCAATGGGAAGTTCAAACCATTTGGGACCCAATCATTGTATTGAAATCCTCAGCCCACCCCCGACCTCCTCATCACAATGAAAACTAACCCAGTCTTCTTTTCCTATTCTTTCAAATCATTTTCAGATGCTGTCCTGCTTTTTACAGAAGGTCTGGTTATATGGGCCATATATTTTTTCACCCACACTTGGTATGTGTGTGTGTGTGTGTCTATCCCATCTTCTAAATAGAATAGTTGATACAGTCTAATGTAAACTAAAATAGGATCTTCAGGGATTGAAAGTTATTATACAAGACCTATTTAGAGAAGAAATGTTTATTTTCACTGCTTCTCTGGGATTGTTAATTATTAGTCTTGGCAACTGAACTAAATTTTGCAAGGGTCCATGTCACTTCTGCAAAATGACAACAGTTATTGGCACAGTAAGCAGTATTTCTAGGCACTCACCACCACTGGGAGTGTTGCCTCTCTCTCTTACTTTGGCTTGCTAACTGACCCTGCTCCCTGCTGGCTAACATGGTTTTTGACTTGTGTTGCTGCCTGCTGGAAAGCTTGTGTTTCGACTTATACTTCATTTACTGAGTCCTACCAAGCTTAAGTTATAAATTTAACCAGCCTAAATCAGAAGCTCATAAATGGCATGTGGTAATACAAGGTTGTATCCTCTTTAAAGTATTCTGGGAGTCTCAGGTTGAATCATATGTCTTGACTTAATGCTAGGCTAAGGAGAACAACTCTTACTCTGTGTTGCTTATGTTTCTCAACCAGGCATTGGCCACTGTTAATAGTGTGCTCCGGCAAAATGCAGATAATCTGTGTAACATATCAGCCCACAGCAAGGTAGTTCATGTGGAGCAGTTAATATGTGGCATGCTGAGCTCTACTCTTTCAGAAGCAGATGGCTCATTAGAACTTTACAATATACTTTTGCTGTTGTTATGATCTATGTACCTGCTGCCAAAAAGATCTTCATCCTCAGGGTTATGAGAAAAAATACTTTTATCCCCGCTTCTTGAGGCACATTCAAGGGGTCAACTGAAATTTGACTGAGGTCCTTACCATTTTTACAAGGCATATCCAATAATAATAAAGGGGAAAAAAGGCCTACATATGGAAAATGAAAACGGAAGTTTCAATTTGATAAAAGTATCTGAGACAGAAGTCACAGTTTGACCCAACTAGAAATCTAAAAATTACTCAAGTAACTTATACGACATAAAGACAAAAGAGGGTTTATTGACCTTTGTGTATCTGTAGTGCTCCAGAAGGTAGATTCTGAATTAATTTAACATTTACTGAGGCAGACCAATTGACAAAATTTCATGGCATTTATCATTACTAAACTCAAATTATAGTTATGCGTTGGGGTCTCATTAAATTAGCATGAGGTATATCTAAAATCTGAGGTGATTTACTGAACATAAATTAAAAAGATGAATGCTTCACTTTAATTTTTGGGAAAATTGTCTTGCCTAAACTCCTCATAGTCATAGAACCTATTCCTCTAACCACTAAGTAAAGTATAATTAAATTAAGTCTTTATCACATACAATAGCCCTTGCCATGTAGTGTTTTCTATGTATCTCCAAACCTACCTTCCAGTTAAAATAGTTGGTAAAGCAGAAAATAAATTAAAACAGGGTTTTAAGCATTGAAACCTATTGTAAAATCCTGTTTAAAGGTTTATTCACCCCACTGCATCCCTTTACTAGATTTATGTAAACCTAGAAAGAACAAAAATGTCTCATTGGGGATGACCACAACTTAATGCTGTGGTCCTATCCATTAAAGCCCCATACACAACATGGAGTCCATAGACTCAATCCAATCAGTGACTGGTAAATACTTTGCAGTCAAAGGTTTTATTAATATCTTCTTTTCTTTTATTTCAACAGTCACCTTCTGCCTTCACCTTCAAAGGGATACAATATATCTTTTCCTAGCTACAGATAGGATGCTTGGACAGCTCTACTACTGCACTCAATCCTTACAGGCTACATCTTAACCAGACATTCTTGATAAAGAATACATCCAAGGGTCAAAAAAATAAAAATCAGCCACACAAGGCGATTGCCTTACCCTGGCCAACAATTGGTTCCATTCGTGGATTTTTACAGACTTGGGCCACTGCCAGTGGTCTAACCATCTGGTTCTGACAATGGGATCAACAGCAATTAGTTGTCCACATTTTCTTCCTTTGGGGAAAATAATTATGAGAATCTCTTTCTTTACAGATATCCAAAATATAAATCAAGCTTACAGATAGTACATACTAAAGTCACATTATAGTCCTCACTTTATCTGCTCTGGCGTTCTTGACATTGACTTTGAACATATCAATTCTGAAAATACACAATCCTGGTCTCCAAAACAAGGTGTTCTGTGGCACTTTCACCAACCTTACACAGTGTCAGGTTACAGGCCTGGAGAACCACTGTGATATGCTTAAGCAAAGTTAAAATTCAATTATATGACATATGTCTTAGTTCTATTACCAGTCAGACATTGGCAGTGAAATGTAATACTCTGATGCCATTTTAATGTTAGACAGTCAAAAACTGACAAGTCCCACCCCACATTTGGGATGGCTGATGAGAACTCAGGTGATCCTCCTTTGGTTCTAGCAATAAGTTGAAGCACAAGCCCACATATGGGTATCCTCACCTCAGCTCTACTTCCTGACCACCATGCTAGTCTTTGTTTCCTCTATCTCAGGTCATTTACCAACCTACTCAGAAGCCTACTTGATATCCCCTAAAGCCCTCATTATAAACCTTTCCATATCTTCCCAGGCATTTTGTGAAGTCGTCAGTTTTGAAATCTAAAGTCAATCTTGAGTGGGATGACCATAATATACTTACTCTTAAACCTCATTTAATAGCTCAACAAACAGTAGATTCATCAGAACTCGGTCTGGTGATTATATGAGCCACCCTGATAGAATTTTACAGTCTTCACTGTAACTTGAATCTACAGCAAATTGGAAAAAAATATGAATCTTCTTTCCAAAGGGTATTATCAACCAAGAAGTTTAGTTATCTTGTCCTTTTCTGTTCTCCAAATTAGTTATATATGTACATTTTATCTGTTAATTTCAGAAAAAATCAGGAGAGAACCCATTCCCATGTGCAGCAAAAAAAAAAATCCTATTTCTTTGCAACCTGTTTAACTAATGTTACTGCAGAAACAACTAAGTTACTATATTAGGCTTCATCATGGAATAAACTAACATGTTTAAAATTGGAGACATTCTGAGCTGGGTGTCCCAAACATTCCTAAATAATTCTGAGACTGGAATTTGAATGACTCAGATGTTCAGGACTGAACTTTCTTTTCTTTCAATCTGGCACATAGCTTACTCCCGTCTCAAGGATTTCACAATGTTTATTAAATGCACAGATTTGTTTCCTGGTATAGAAATTTTTGTTGTGGAAAAAAAAAACTAGATGAGAAAACACAAACTAAATAGATGTATTTTATGCAATTTGTATATTGTAAATATTACATAAATTACATATTTGTATAATCCTGTATCAAGTTTGCCAGATACATTTTTTGTACTGGGAAAATATGTGGTTTCCTAGCATCTGATCTGGTGGACTTTCCAATTTCACTGAAATTAGCACAGTTGGGTGCAGCTATAAAGAGTTTGGAGAAAGGCTATTCATTCCTTTTGGATATATTCAGAGGCAATAAAAATTATAAAATTTGAGTTTCAAAAGTTTTACCCCATTTCAAAATTACAGAAAGTCATGAATTATCTTTAAAATTATTAATCCAGGGCCTCCCCTGGTGGCGCAGTGGGTTAAGCAACGCACTACGAAGCAAATCACAGCCACTGCAACACAAGTTCGATCCCTGCTGCCGGCCAGGGGGGGGACCCACATGGTGTAGCAGACCTCTCCTGCTGTGCCCGCTGCTCCCCTCAGCAGTGTACTTCTATGATCTGCCTGTTCTGCTCCCTGCTCTCTGTGGTGAATCCTCTCACCCCCCTACACCTCTGGCCTGTACCCCAGTGCTTGTATGCATAAATAAATAAATCTTAAAAAAATAAAATAAAATAAAATAAAATTATTAATCCAGATAAATTCTTTCTATCTTAAAATATGGATTACACATAAATATTTTATATTATTTAAAATAAAAAGCATATTAAATAGTTGCTCATTTCTTGAAAGGATTGTCTTATCCAAAAGCTTTCTGCTAATTGACACTGGAAAAAAAATGCATGTCTGTGCGTACATGATAAAAGGGAATCCAACTAATGGGGAGTAAATAGAAAACAGCTAATCAAAGGCAAATTATTGGCTAATCAAAGGCAAAAGATATGGTCTTTTTTAGGAGAAAAATCATTAAAGGTCATCATTTAAGTATATCTATTTCCTCACTCATAAAACTTTTGTTAATCACCATCCTTCGCTAAGCACCAGGACATGATATAAGACAGGATCCAACTTGAGTAGCTTATAATCTAATAAGAAATAAAAGTGTATATTAGTTAAGATAAAGTGTTATAATATGAATTTATATAATGTTTAGGAACATAGAGGCTATAAACTTTAATTCTGATTAGTCAGTGTTGAAGAGTTAAGGATTGAGTCTAAAGAAGTCAAGGTGTTAAGGCTGTTAAAGAGTACCCAAATCACATGAGTATTTCAATAGATGCAGAAAAATGCCTTTGACAAAATTCAATAACCTTTTATGATAAAAAAATTCAATAAACTAAGAATTGATGGAAACTTCCTCAATATTAAAAAAAGGGACCTATATGAAAGTCTCATAACTGATTTACCCAATAATGAAAGGCTGAAAGCTGTTCTGTTAAGATCAGAAACAAGGTAAGAATGCCCACTCCTGCCACATTTAATCATTATGGTAGTGAAAGTTTGAGCCAGGTCAATTAGGCAAGAAAAATAAGTTATCCAAATTAGAAAGAAGTAGAATTCTCTCTCTCTCTGTACATGGCATAATCTTACTCTAAAAACTCTAAAGAATGTATTAAAAAAAAACCCACATAACTATTAGAGCTAAATGAATTCAGCAATGTTTCAGGAGACAAAATCAACATGTAAAATTGAGTTATTGAGTTATTTCTATATATTAGCGATGAACATCCCAAAAAAATGAATTTGGAAAATGCATCCACTTAACAACCAAAAGAACAAAGTACTTAGGAGTACAATAAAGGAGGCACATAATTTGTACACTGAAAGCTACAAAACATAGCTGAAAGAAATTAAATAAGAACTAAAATAAAAAAAAAATCCCTTATGAATGGACCCAAAGACTTTATATTGTTAAAATGACAGTAATACTCTTAGAAATATGCAGATTCAATACAATTATTGAATTCATTGAAATCCCACTGGTGTTCTTTGCAGAAATGAGTATCACATCTTAAAAACTTTAAGCATCTTAAGGGATCCTAAACAGGATCCCTTAAGGATCCTGTTAACAGGGATCCTTAAGGATCTCAAAACAATCTTGGAAAAGAACATAAAAAATTTCATCAATAACAAAGTACAACAACAAAGTACAACAAAATGGTGTGGTCCTGGGGAAAGGATATTAGTACAAATCAGTAGAATTTAATGAGTTCAAAAATAAATGCTCATATTTATGGTGAACTGACTTTCAATGATGGTAACAAGACCTTTCAATAAGAATAGTGTCTTCAACAATGATGCTGGAAAAACTGGATATCCACATGGAAAAGAATGAAATCTTATCTCACACAATGAACCAAAAAAATAGCTCAAAATGATTTAAAGATGCATATATAAGATAGAAGACTACAGAAATCTGAGAAGAGGAACATATCTGCATGACCTTAAATTTGACAAGGGTTTTGTGTATGTGTGTGTGTGAAAGTACATTATCAATATTCAAAATATAAATCAACTGCAAATCAACAAAATAGACACCCAATTTAAGACATTAAGTCAAAGAACTTGAATAAATATTTCTCCAAAGAAGACACACAAATGGTTAAATGTACAAGTGACTCTCAACATCATCAGTCATTATGAAAATGCAAACCAAAAGCAAAATGAAATACCATGTCACACCTACTAAGACAGACAGTTGTAATTTTTTTTTTAATGGAGAATAAATGTTGGCAAGGATTTGGAATCATTATGTAGAAAAATGACTAATTTTAGAGTTTATATTTTTACAGAGAAAATAAATAACAAATATGATTTCTCAGAATGCCATTTAAATTTTTGACAAAAATGTATTTTCAAAATACCATGCTATTCTTCAGGGGATGATTTTTTTCATTAGAATACAAATTCTAATGAACACTAAAGATTCATATAACCTTTATGAACAGTACATACATTCTTCATTTCCATGCCACATTTATTCCTTAATTGCTTTGTATAATTTCTGTAAGTGTAGAGACTGTTGCTAAGGTCAACAGAACACAAGAGAGCACAATGACTAAATGTAAACTTTCTGTTGTACTGGCATGCTTAGACAACCCACCCTGCTTGAAGTAGTCTTTCTTTGCTCTCTATGACACACTCCCAGTTTCCTTTATCCTTCTGTTATTATTTCTTCTCAACCTCCTTTTCTTGCATATCCCCCTCTACCTAACCAGTAGTTGTTGAATATCTCAGGAGTTGGCCATAACCATTTTCTTAATACTCTAACTTCATCCAGAAGACCTCACCACCTCTATGACTAGAATTCCCAAGTAACGATGTCCCCTCCATTGCCCATACTTTATTTCAAATCTCTAGGCCATACCTTTCCTCTATATAGTAAGCACAAAAAAAAAAAAAAAGTTTCCTCAGCCTCTCAGCATGCTTAGCTTAAATATACCTAAAATCATGCCCAAAAATAGTATTATTAATCACTCCTATCAAACAGTGGGATCTTCTCCCAATGTTCCAACATTAATAAAATGTATCATTCATCCAAGGTTGTAAGTTAGAAACTTACTCACATTCTTAATATTTACCTTTTTTAAAAAATCTCCATGTATACTCCTTCCCAGTCAATTAATAAAATATAATTCCCTGTCAATTATTAATTCTTAAGTGTCTCTTACATCTCTGCACTTCTGTCTGTACCATCAAAATCCTAGTATGTACTACCAACATGGCTCTTCTAGATTGTTGTAAAGCTTTGTAATTATTCCACTAAAATGCTGCCTTCTATCTGAAATAAGCACTGTAAACAAAGTTTGTCTTTTCAAGTCTATGAAAGAAGCAAAGTCAAGTCTTAAGTTAGTTTACAAAGTACCTGCATAAATGATAATTATTCAAATGCACAACAGGAACATCTAACTACAATATACATTATCCTTAATAAACACCATCTCCTGTGTGGTTAGAGTAAGTGATTTGAGAAGTGATAGAGAAAAAGATGAATGGCAAGTCCTATTTCCATGCTACTTCATCTGCTCTGAATGACTTTTTATAATCAGAGTATCCAATTGCACTTTTCTCGTTAAGTCTTTTCCAGATTATTCCAGGGTCATCTGAAAGCCTGGGAAGACATTGATGTGCTTCTCCAATAAGGGTAAGAAAGTCTTTAGTATGAAGATGTTCATCTATTTTCTCTTGGAGTAAAAGTGATTCCAGCAAAGTCTTTTTTTGCTTTAGAAAGGCAGACTGAGCCAGTTCTGCTCTTTTTCTGTTACAATTAGGACACTGTGAAATAACATGTTGCTTACCTGTTGCCACCTGTTTTAGTGTCGTCATCATGCTTTTTAAATAGATTCTGTTAAAAAGATCATCTGGGACAATGCGGTTTAACACATTTATCTCTGGAGCCGCTACATCTAGTTGAAGTTGCAACTTTTTTTGTCTGCTCTTCTTTTTAGAATTCACTCTATGACGCATAAGGTTTATCTTGTTGGTGCAAAAAGACTGCAGGGCATTCAGTTCTTCATCACATACCCCAGTGTCCGGATGGTATTGTCCAGAGCGAGTCTCCTTGCCCTTGAGGCAACTGACCCATTTTCTATTCAACTTCCTTTCATGATCATCCGAGTCTGAATCTTCAGGTCCTTTGTCTTCTTGTTCCAAGCATATATTTGGGCTTTCATTCTCAAACCTGTGCCCAGAGACATGGGGCCAGGAATGCAGTTCTCCAGAGGAGCTAAAAGTACTGAAACTCTGCACTTCACCAGCAAAGGACTTGGTGATCTCATTAACAGAAAGGTCTGTTGCAGCACTGATGGCCATTTGAGTCCAATTCCCTTTGTTTTTTAGAACCCCCGGGCTTCTGGGGAGATGGTCATCCCACTGCAACAGATTCGGCTTCTCATTTGCTTTGCTCTGGTCACAACTGGCTCAGGATTTAATCAGCCCTGAGTCCACAGGCAACGGATCTTGGTGCCAACAGTTAAGCAGGGCTCCACTTCCTGGTGAAGCCTTTTCCGCTGCCTTAGCAACGCGGGACAGTCATGCGCAGTGGGTCGCCAGCGCAGCGCTCCTCCTCTTCCCTCCCCCTCAGCCCACAGCGGGGCCTCTATAGACCCAGGTTTCTCGGCCCCGCCCTCCCCGATTGTTAGGCTCTGGCCCACATTTGTGCGGCTTTAAGTATGCGTGATCTAATAGTCCTTGAACGAACGTGGCACTTGCAAAATCAGAGATATAAACGTGCGTGAGGCCAACCGGGATAAGCGGCCTCTGACAAATCGGAGAGTTATGTCCCTCAGAATGCATGCAAACTCAAAAAAGCTCCATGCTTGCCAAAAAGCACGGGCACAGACATGTCTGCCAATCGTTTGCCAGTAGATCACCTATTTGTACACCAAGTATTGAAACCAGAGTTTCAAAATCTAACGGCACCTTTTGGACAGGGCTCCTACCTATTTCTCCAGCTTCATTCCTTGTATAATTCTCTTTACTGTCGCGTTTCGATGATCTGGTACTTTCTCCAAATCACAGCTTCCCAGGTCTTAAGTTAAGAACGCTCCCCCTCTGGCTGGCCTTGCTAGTTCTTTGTTTGATTAATTACTACTCCTCCTCCAAATCCCATTTCCTCCGGAAGGGCTTCCCGCACACACTTTGCAACCTTTCTTTCCTGGTTAGGAACTACGTGTTTGTATGAGAACCTAATTATGTGTCCCAAATCACCTGCAAGTGAAGTAAAAACTCCAAGAAGGCAGACAGAAAGCATATTAGTCAGTATTGCCCAGCACTCAAATCCTATCTGACACATAGGATGCTGCAGAAATCTACTGAATAAATGCATCGAATAACCTTACAGAGATCCAGTGGATTTTTGAATAAGCACTGTCAGTTCAAGGAACTCCAATCTTTCCCTTCAGAATATCCCAAGTTAGGCTGTTATCCATGATATATCCTTCTATAACAAGTGTTTTTAAAAACATGGCGTTTTTATTAACAGCTGTTCTCAGAAACTATAAAATGTTAGCTGTGGAAATAGACTTCAAGATTTTAATATCTGAATCTAGTGGATATTTGAAATAATTTCAAGAGAAGGCAGTGTGTGTGTGTGTGTGTCGTTTTCTAGCCAGATATAATTAGTGTTATTCCAAAATGATCACTTTGGCAAAGAGTCAAGAGTCTGAAATGTTCAAAAATCATCTCTTAAATATAAGTCTGTTTCATACTGAAGATAGATTGCAACTTCATTATTTTAACCCAAATTATACTTTGGGTTAATATGTAACATATAATAAAACACAAAAGTATATTTGGGATAAGTCTATCATATACTATTTAAAGATTTAACATAATTTGTAGATAAATCCGTGTAATTTCCAGCATCTCAAGGTCTGAAGATTTTAATTTTTCATCTTAATTTTCCATTTTAATTTTGAACCTCCTGGATAGTCATATATGAGTATATATGAGTATATATGAGTATATATGAATATGAGTATATTCATACATATTTCATTATAAGACACATTCCACCTCCCCACACACACAAAAAAATAAGATTGAGTAAAGAAGCTATACTTCTAAAAAATATATTCATATCTTCTAATATGCTACTTATTTACTACAATCTATCTTTTGACTTAATTTTTTAAAATAGTGTTATAATTGTTAGGAATAACTTTATACTAGAATCAGGTCAATCTGATGAGCTATCCTATAATTTTCCAACTTCTTTGTAATAACCAATATGACCTCTGACACTGTTTAATACTGTAATAAATATGTTATCTAAGGAAATAAAATAACTCAATAGTGCTATCATCAAATCAGATTCATGAAGAGTTCATGAAACTATTACCTTTTGAATAAACTATATACTCTTTACTTTCCAACTTTATCAGTTTAAAGGAAATTCTACCTAATATTCATATCCCTGTTATGTTTTCTATACATGAAATATAGTACTGGCCTACTATCTTCCTTCTATATGAAAATTGTCAATAATGTGTGTTTGAAAGGACAATCCAGACCACTCTATCTAAAGTACAGGCAAAAAAAATTAAATTGCTTAGAGATTATTATGAGAACTATGAATAAGTGTGATGTCTTACACAGATATTTTTTAATTGGCTGTTTCAAGTGAGAGAAAAACAGAAATTCATAAAGAAAAATGAAGTGGGAAGTTGCATACTTCTATCTCATTTAAAATCTTATTTACTATTCCAATGGATACAAATCACTCCTATTCAGTATAAATATATTAAATTTTATAGGTTTGCACAGTATAACATTTTAAGCATTTCATTGTTTTTATCAGAATAAGAAAGGTTAAGGAATTGAATTATTTCTAGTATAAGTATATACTAGAGTGTAATGAACTTGAAATATTTCTAGTTTTCCCAGAAAATTCAGTCATCCTTTTCAGTGTATCAAGAACTTTGTTACATAGTAACCTATTCTTTATTAGGCAAATAACTTTGAACTTTAGAATTTTTTTTCTTTTGCAAAACTAAAATTAACAAAAACAAAAATCTATGCAATCAATATTTAATATACAATTGTTAGGGGGAAAGACCCTCCTAAATAAATTATACAAATAGGTTATGGACTTCAACCCCCATTCCAGACCTACAAGATCCAAGGACTACAAATCCCATAAGGTCATTATCGAAGAGCAGATCACTGGGACCTAAGGGTAGAGTTAAGCAGCCAGGCTAAATATAAGAGCAGATACGTGGGCCTTGGGGGGGTCTTTTTTTTTTCCTTGGGAGTCAGCTCTCAGTGCACCGTTGGGTTCCAGCTCCAAGGAATTGGTAGGATATTTACAGATCTATATCCCTCTCTTCCCCTTGTGTTATTCACTACACTATTTCTCCTTCCCTTGTAAATAAAACCCTTTATTAACCTTTGTTGTGTGTGCCTACAATTAGGGCATTATAAGTGCCGTTCAAATGCACGGGTGAGGACCCAGTCAGGCAAACCCATTTTATATTAGGGTTACCCTGTAACACAATGATGCTATTATTGTAATTTTTCTCACCCATTGTCATAGCTATGGAAAACCTTATAACATTATCTTAGACATTCTTACACAAGTCTGTCATTTTGGCACATATTAGTCAATGCTAAATGTCACTCTCTTATCCAGCTGTTCCTTCCTTCATCCTCTTACTTCCCAAAATAATATATTTATAAAGGTAAAGACTTTATCGTCTTGGGAACTTACAGAGGGCCTTAACATTGTGTTGTTCCTTTTGCTGGTCTCCACTCCATAGCACAGGTATGTGCTGTTTTCCACCAAGGCATCATTATTCTGCTTTCTTCTGAGGTCTGAGAGCAGCCAAGGCTAGTGTAGTCTGTCAATTCCTCCTCTGGCTATCTTGCCACCATAGATATTATGTTTCCTTCCTGGAGTCCAACTTTAAAGGCATGCTAGGAACTAATATGTGTGTGTTCAGGCACACACAACATATCCTAGAGCCCTTGCCACTTTGTTCTAACTCAGATTTCCTCTGGCAAGCACTTCCTACAGAAACCTCAAGCATCTTTACATCGTGATGTCCTTTAGGGGCCGTTGGAAATATTGGGTTCCTTACAGATCATACTGTTGCTGAAGGCTCCTTGGTGAGAAGATGGGAAGAGATAGAAGAGAGACAAATTTGGTGTCACTGACCTAACCATGCTGTGGGGCTATGCTTACTGTCCTATAGTTACTTATTTCTTCCCCCATATTTCTCTTCTTTCAGCTTTTCCTCAACAAACAATTACGCTTTGCAACTATGGTACTTCATCCCAGAGACAGGTGGTCAAAACAAATTGGTTTTCCAGTCTGATTTCCTTTCTCTCTCACTTACCATTCCTTGGAAAGAGAAAGGCAAGTATTCACCTTTCTGCCAAGCAAGAACTTCTCCCAAATATCACAGCCTCCTCCTTATCAAGGCGGCATATGGCTTATACCCTTTCCTATTGCCACTGTGGTGCCCAAGAAATATGAGGTAATTTAGTATGAATAAGGGAAATTAAGTTGATGAATCCTTAAACATATTAATCCTTAGCAAACTTCACAACTCTGTATTTAGTCTTACAGATCAAACAAATGAAATATTATTCCTTCTTTTAAGAGGCTAGTTTAAATGTACTACAAATCTCACTATGAAAAAACATTCTGCTGGAGTAAGAATCATATATCACTTATTTATAAAAAATGATTTCATGCCACAATGAATGGCTAGTTTTCATTTATAAAAATGCTTTTTCTCACAAAAATTGATTAATTGCCTTATGAAGGACTGCTTTGTATTTTAATAGCTACTGTTTTACACAGGTAATATTTGTTTTTTTTATAGGTAATATAAAAGATAAACTAAATAAATTAAATAAATATTTAAATATTTTTCTTGAATTCTGACCTCTCCTAAATATCACAATAACATAAAATTTTATATTTTATTTAAATAATTTCCCTTTTGAAACCTATATTATATTTAGCTATGATTTTATAAGTGATTTTCTTCATTACTAATAATAAGCACTATGTATTAAGCTCATAATTACTTTTAACATAACTGTAAAGATTGCATTTCATTATTTGATTTATTTTCCTATTAAAAAATTCAAGCACAAGATATTTCAGGGGTTTTTCTGCTGCTAAAAATATTATAATAAGCATTGCCCTAGAAAAATCTTCAACTAATATTAAAAAAATTATTAAGTTGATAAAACTTCCAGAAACTGTAACTGTTAGGTGAAAATGTAACTTCAAGATTTTTAAGATATCTATCACCCTATTGTAGTATAAAAATTTCAATATATAATATAATTTTATCAATATACTTCTGTTTATCCATATACTTCAGTATTATACCTCTAATATGTAATATTTTAAAAAACATAATCAATTATGATCATATCTAAATAATAATATTTTCTAAATCATCTAATAATTACATTTCTGAGACTGTCTCAAAAGGGGAATGGGGTCTCCATGATGGTGCAAGGGGTTAAGTCTCAGCACTAAGCTATCCACAGCCATTGAAGCATGAGTTCAATTCACAGCCAGGGAGGTGACCCACATGACACAGCAGACCTCTCCTGCCTTACCTATTGCTGCCTTTAGCCGTGTATTTCAGTCAATCTGCCTATTCTGTTCCCCACTGTATCTCTGGTGAATACTCTTACCCCACACACCTCTTGCCTGCACCCCAGTTCTTGTATGCTTAATAAATCTTTATTAGAAAAAGTGGAATAAGAAAAATAAAAGTGTTACTATTTGCAGGTGACATATATCAGACATAGGAAACTAAAGATGTGACTAAAAATTATTAAAATTATTAAACACAGTGAGTAAAATTGCCTTAAAAATTCAATAAATGGGGTCCTTCCTTGTGGCACAGTGGGTTAAGCAATGCACTATGAAGCAAAGTGCAGCCACTGCAGTACAAGTTTGATCCCTGTCGCCGGCCAGGGAGGGGACCCACATGGTGTAGTGGACCTCTCCTGCCTTGCCCGCTGCTCAGCAGTGTGTTTTAGTCAGTCTGCCTGTTCTGCTCCCCACTCTGTCTCTGGTTAAGCCTCTCAACTCCTTGGACTCTGGTCTGTACCCCAGCTCTTGTATGTATAAATAAATAAATCTTTTTTAAAAATCAACAAATGTTCTGTTGGAAATTTAAGAAAAACATCCCATCACAATTTGCATCAAAAACAACAAAGTATGTAGAAATTAATTTAACCAAGTAGATGAAAGACTGGTACACTCAAAACTGTAAGACAACAATGAGAGAAATTGAAGGAGACAGAAATAAATAGAAATATATCCCATGGAATATATTGGAAGGCTTAATTTTATTAAACTGCCCATGGTGCCCAAATAGAGCTACAATTCCTGTCAAAAAACTTTCAATGATATTATTTACAGAAATAAAACAAACAACCCTAAAATTTATATGGAAACCAAAGAAAACCTGAATAGCCAAAAAAATCTTGAAAAAAAAAAACCTAACTCAAACTAATTATGAAGCTATTTTACTAGAATATAAGGACTTAGAGATCAATAAAATAGAGTCAGGACATAAACCCACACATTATAGTCAATTAATTTAGTACAGAGGATCCAAGAGTATACAGTGGGGAAAAGAACAATTTCTTCAGTAATTGATTTGAAAAACTGACAGCCACACATAAATGAATCAAACTTGACCACTCTCTTACAGTATATATAAAAATTAACTCAAGCTGAATTAAGACTTCAATGTAAGATCTGTCCTAAAATTCCTAAGGTGGGGGAGGAACAGAAAATAAGTTCCACACAAATCTTGTCAGTTGTTTTTTGAATCTGACTCCAAAAGCAAAAACAAATTAGTGGGACTACATCAATATAAATGTCTTATATGTTGCAAAGGAAGCCAACAGGGTGTTCATGTGGCATTTTCCCTTTATCTAAATTTCATCTTTTATAAAGACACCAACCATAATGGTGTCCAATCTTGGTGTCCTACCCCAATGATCTCATTTTAACAGGATTACCTCTGTAAAGACCCATCTCCAAATGAACTCATTCTGAGGTCCTGAAGGAGGAATTTCAACGTAGGAATCTGGGAGAGATACAATTCAAATCATGTCATGTAGTTCATATGAAAACCAGATTAAAAGTTATACAGAAACCGCTGAGATAGACTTTTAGTATAAAACTACTAGTATTTGCTAAGTGAGAAAAATGAATCAGTAAATATAGGGACTTAAGAAAAGACACTGCTTTAGAGGTTTACCTACAGCTATATTACTGTAAGTAATTTTGACTTGTTAGCTAAGGAGCATTTTTTTTTTTTTAGATGAAGGTTCTTGAGTGTCTTTGTGCCGTTGTTCTGATTTTATCACAAATTTGGTCAGTGTAAAGAGATATTGCTCGCACCTCGCATTTTTAATAAGAAATCATTGTTCTTATTGAAAAGTAAGTAAAATTTTAAAGTTTAATTTTATATAACTCTCTCAGGATATTTTGATTGGTTTATATCAGGACTTTTAATGTTTTTTGGAGGTAAACAATGATTTCCCACTCTTCTAAGTATCTTGAAAAATTCCAACTAAGGGTATAAACTACTGTCATTTTAGAAATAATTATCTCCAATGTACTTACAGTATCAAAGGTGACATTCTTCACATCAAACAATGTTAACTATCTTTGCTATTCTGGCTATAAAATAATTTGGTAAAATATTATATATGTTTTATATCTTTATTCATTTCTCTTGTTAGTTAAAATTCAGAACTGTCCTTAGCATTTTATGTAATTTTATGTAGCTAGGTCCCTGAGCCTTCGAGTAATACATTATAAGACTAACCTTGGCATCTAGGATGAATATAAATCAGAAACTTAAATGTAATGTATTTCTCTTCAGAGCAGAAAGCATTGTATGAAATGAATTCAGGAATGATTCCAATAAGCTGTACTTGAGTTACATAATTTTGTGTTTTCTTTGAGGGACAGGGGTTTATGGTTCTGGTCAAAAAAAAAAAAAAAGGAGAGGAATTCATAGTGGTTTTTCTGAAAAATACTGCATAGAATTATTTTTTATTTTTCTTCTACCCAATATCTTTGCAAAGCATTTTACTATAATTTTTCCACTTACAAAGTAAGCTTTCACTGTAAAATGAATATTCATATGATTGCATAGGGTTGAATGACATAGAAATTGCTAATAATTTCATGTGAGACCAATCCTTCTGTAGAATTATTTTATTAAAATGTTCATAATATTCATAAAAATGGAAAGACATCTAACGTGAAAAACTGAGTTCATAGGCTGAACTTATTTCATCTCCTTATTTTAGATAGGCATTTTCCATAAACAAACTCTATCACTGAAAAATGTAAGACTGTTTCTTTAGAGCCTTCCATGCTCAACTTGAAAGCTGTCGACCCAGGAGTCTGAAACAGAGAAAGATTATGAAACTTGAGTGAATAGCTCATTCTTTGTGCCCATGCCCTTGCTGCGTGCTGCCCCGTGGTAAGAGCTGAGAAGTACGCACTATGATAGCTAATGAAGCACTTCCTTTATGTCTCACTGACCAGAACACTTATTTGAAGCCTGTATATTATGCCACTGAAACATCACAATGTTAGCCTTTGTTCAGGCTCGCAGAAGCTGTTTCTTGTCTTTTCTGTGGCTAAATTTCATGCATCAAGTTTGTTAGACTCTTTACTAATAAGTGTGGTTCTATACCATGAAACTGATTTCTACTGTTCGTAAAATTGTTTTTGTCACTTTTTTTTATTATAACGCCCTCCTTCCCACCAAGTCAAAAATATATAATTTCTTACCATTTGGAGATAAAGACTTAGTAGTAAAAGCCATTGACCTTCCTGCCAGTTCCTCCCCTATGTTGAATATGTTACAATTAACATTTTAAGAAGAGAGAATAGTAACAAAATATATCTAGAATAAATAGAATGGCATCAAATAGATCAAAATTAATTGGACTGTCTAATCTTAAAAATGCAACTGAGAAATATTAAAAGCTGAATACTCATTATATTTTAATGCATTATTCTCATACTGTGTTTTGATGAAGTGACCTAAAAATATTTGCCAGTGATTACTACAGCTCTCTATAAAATGTGAGCTTCAACTAACCTGAGTATAAATAAGAAATTTTAAAAGATTTCTCAGCACCTATACATTTTAAAAACAAAATGTTATAAACTCCCTTCCCAAATTTGGTTCTATCTTCTTCATTTTTTTTCTCATACAATAATATACTATGGACAACAGCATCCATCATTTGGGAGAGGTGTTAAATATTAAATGAGATACTGTAGACTAGAACTTGTTACATGTAAGTGATAGTTGCTGTAGTCAGTTTTATTACTAATTCTAGAGTAAATTTAATAGGGAATATGCAAACAAATCTCTGCTAATACTTGCTCCTTGATTATGAGCTATCTGGCCTTTAATAAGCATTTTATTTACCCAATTCCTATGTTTTGCATTTGTATGCTACATACACAGTAAGATTTTCTCAACGATTTGTGAAATTAAGTATGTAAAAATAATTTGAACAGCAAATAACAACAAACATACAAGTTAATTTCTGTGAATGAAAAATAATTGAATTAACATGAATTCCTTGGATATTTCTCAACATTTCTATCATCTTCATAATTTTTCTGATTTTTGATGTCTCAACTTTAGTGAGCTTATAAACTTTCCAGGTCAATAAAATATAAATACCAGAAAAATAAATATCACAATTCTAGCCTTTGTTGTAGCTAGTAAAGGATGACTTCTGTCTTTTCCTTTGCTAAAATGCTTTCACCACTTTTAAACTATATAGTGCAAATACATAGCCCAAAAAAAATTTAGTTTGTTTTCTTCCACTCTCTTCATATTTTTAGATTAAAAAATGCTTTTTATCAGACTGTCTAATCTTTAATTAAGGAAACACTGTTGGTCAACGAAACTACAATCTAAATTAGCTTCAGATTCTTATTTAATATTAGAACACATGTAACAGCATTACACTCTCTTTGTATATTATAATAATGCTATTTTCATACATTATAATCATAATAGTAATAGCATCAGTACATTTGTGTTAGACCTGTAGTATTTTCAATAATTACTGAATTACCTCTTCCTACCATGTATTAAGGTATTTTTTAAAGTATACCTAAAAAAAGACCATTGAGTTGAGCTCATAAAAAAATTCTAAAATATAACGATGTCTCTCCCAACCATGCCTTTTTAAACATTCAAACTTTTTTCAAAGTATGTTAAAGAACAAAATCTATAGTGGTGTTGATTGAATTTATTGAAATTATTTGGAATGGGAGTTACAAAGCAAACATTGTGTCTACTATATTAAATAGTTTATGTAGGCTCTCATTTAAAAGATTTACTATCCAAATTCTCATCTTGAATGGATGCTCTGAAGGGTAGGTACTATTTTTCCATCTATTTGCCATGGTGACACCCCTCCAACTTGAAACTGTTTTTCACAATCAGTGCCTCCATGCCCCCAATGACTCAGAACCACCCCTGTGTTCTAAAGTATGCAAAGTGAAAGGAATCTTTTTTTCTTTCTTCATATATATATTTGACATAAACTGTTGTTCCCATGGATTTCCCACCACCATTTCACCAGTGCACCATCACCTCAGTCCCTTGTGCTCTTTCTGTCCTCCACCCATTCCTTCCCCCTCCCCACAAAGTGTCCCTGATTTGTCCTTGTCTTTTTTTTTATTGTTATTATTCTTTTCCTTGGTCACATATTTGGTTCCCATATAGTCCTCCTGGGAGTAAAACCATGCAGTATTTTTCTTTTGCCTTCTGACTTACTTCGCTGAGCATAATCCCCTCCAGATCCATCCATGTTCCTATGAATGACTCTAGTTTTTCATTTCTGATTGCTGAGTAGTATTCCATCGTGTATAAGTACCACAGCTTCCTGATCCACTCATCTGTTTTGGGGCATTTAGGTTGTTCCAGGCCTTACCTATTATAAATAGTGCTGCAATAAACATATGGGTGCAGGTATTCTTTCAGTGGTTTTGTGTCTTTGGGGTATATTCCTGTAAGTGGGATTGCTGGATCATATGGAGTTCCATTTTCAGTAGTTTGAGGAACCTCCACACAGTTTTCCATAGTGGTTGGACCAATTTGCATCCCCACCAGCAGTGTAGTATCATTCCTTTTTCTCCACATCCTCATCAACATTTGTTGTTGCTGATTTTTTTATGTGTCATTCTTACTGGTGTGAGGTGGTATCTCATAGTGGTTTTGATTTGCATTTCTCTGATTACCAGAAATGTTGAGCATTTTCTTTCATATGCCTGTTGTCCATCTGCATGTCCTCTTTGGAGAACTGTCTTTTTAGCTCTTCTGCCCATTTTTTGGACTGGATTGTTTACTTTGTTTTTGTTTAGTCTGGTCAGCTCTTTGTAGATCTTTATGATAAGTCCCTTGTAACTAGGACTGTGTGCAAAGATTTTCTCCCAGTTGGTGGGGTGTTGCTTTGTTTTGGTTAGTGTATTTGCTGTACAGAAGCTTTTAAGTTTGATGTAGTCCCAGCTTTTTATCTTTCCCTTCACTATCTTTGCTTTGAGTGTTGTGTCTTTAAAGATGTTACTGAGTTATATGTCACATAGAATTTTGCTTAATTTTTCTTCTATATGTTTTATGGTTTTAGGTCTTATGTCTAATCCCTTAATCCATTTTGAGTTGGTTTTGTTCATGGTTAAAGGCAGTATTCTAGTTTCATTCTTTTGCATGGAGCAGTCCAGTTTTCCCAGCACCATTTATTGAACAAGCTGTCTTTATTCCATTGCATACTATTTTCTCCTTTGTTAAAGATTCGTTGTTCATATGTCTGTGGGTTTATTTCTTGTCTTTCTATTCAATTCCATTGGTCTGTGTGTCTGTTTTTGTTCCAATACCATGCAGTTTTTATAATTATAGCTTTGTAATATAGTTTGAAGTCTGGAAGTGTGATACCTCCATTCTCCTTTATTTTAGTCAGGAGAGCTTTGGCTATTCGAGGTTTTTTGTGTTGCCATACGAATTTCATCAATATTTGTTGTATTTCTTTGAAAAATGTCATTGAAATTTTTATAGGAATAGCATTGAATCTGTAGATTGCCTTTGGTAGGATGGCCATTTTGTTGATGTTAATTCTTCCAATCCATGGGGTGTCTTTCCATTTCTTTTTGTCTTATTCTATTTCTTTTAACAATGTTTTATAATTTTCTTTGTAGAGGTCCTTCATCTCTTTTGTTTAATTTATTCCCAAGAATTTGATTTTTTTGTTTCAATTATAAAAGGGATGGTTTTCTTGATTTCTTCTTCTTAAGACTGGTTGCTTGTAGGAAGGCTGTTGATTTTTGCTTGTTGATATTATATTCTGCTATTTTGCTAAACTGGCTGATTAGTTTGATTAGATTTTTGGTAGAATTTTTGGGATTCTTTATGTATACTATCATATCATCTGCAAACAGTGATAGTTTTACTTCTTACCCAGCAACATATTTCTACTTGAATAGCATTCCATTTCCCATAAATGTAATTTGATTTCCTATATATATTTTTCTATTTCTACTAAGTATATAAAGATACTCGGTTCAACAAAGTCCTAAAAGTTTAGGTATTGAAACAATCAGAAAATAAAGGAAATTTTGTAACTGAAGTATGGTCAAGAAATTGTACATATGATGTTTAGACACTCATGCAAAACAGGGAGGACACGTGCAATGTAAATGGCATTCTGGGAGTCAGTCATCCATGGGCCTGGTAACGCACCACTCTTCAGGTTGAACTTACAATCTCTAGAGTCTTCCCACATGCTACATTTCTTTCTTACATGCTACATTTCTTCCTTCCTTCCTTCCATTCCAACTTCTTTCTAAATAATTTTCCACATTGCATCTAGCATGAAACACAGCTCATACTGTTCCACTCTACTGTTTTATATTTCTTTTTGTTTTCTCATCATTGTATCTTATCTGAAACTACTAATTGACAATAATTAGTTTTTTCAGACTAGAAAAAATAAACCTGTGAAGCATTCAAGACAATGTAGTTATTAAATATTTTATGCAAGAATATCTGAGGTAGAAAGAAAAATAAAATTATTTAAGCAGTTGAATATTCCTCTGAGAAACAGACAAGTACCCAGTATTCAATAGTGACTATTCCCCTACCTATTACTCAGTTCTCCTAGCTTATAACTATTCATCCTTCAAATGTCAGATTATCTATCACTTCTTCAGTCAAGTCTTCCCCTTAGACGCTACCACTTATACTTTCAGTACACAGAATATGCATATAACAATTATAATTTTATAAATAAATTCACAGCTGTATAATTAACTTGTCATTATAACTTACAACAAATAATTATAATAACTGATAGACTACAGGCCCTATGAGGAGAAGAAAAAAAGTTATAGTCTCCACTATCAAATTACGTGTTTTACACATGCCAGGCCATCAATAATTTTTTTAAATAATTAATTAAATGGTTAAATAATCAATTAGATAGTCTGGCAAGAGTTTTGGCAAGTCAATAGCATCTCTATCACTTCCTCCTCACAAGTAGGCAATTTAATTTCCCTACTTTGGCACTCCATATAATGGTGATTTAGGTTCTTGAATTGCCCAGTTGGCCCCATTCAGCGAGGAGCATGTCTGTCAGGTGTTCTGTCTATATTTAAATTTGGACATTAATTCCTGGCACATGGTCTGGATAGAGTAGCAACATCAGTTGGTGCCACCCTGTGACCTTTGGCCAAAATCTTCTCAGAAGAAGGCTGCAGGGAGCAGGCATTTCTTAGAAGGTCCTGAGAAGGTAGAGTGTAACAAGAAGGGAACTGCTCTGGAATCTCTGTACTGGCTCTCAAATTCTGTTTCATGTTAAATCACTCTTTAAAATTTAAAATCACTCTTTAAAAGACCAAAAACAGAAACATTTAAATCTGAATCTTTGGGGGTTGGACCCAGACATGAGTATTTTCTATAACCCCCCCAGGGCATTCTAGTATACATTCTAGTTAGTGTACATTCTAGTGTACATCCTAGTGTACAACCAAGTTAGCAACCACACACTTTAGGACCTTGCAGCCAGTGTTGAAGGATTGAGAGCATTGGCAAAACCTGAGAGAATCAGAAGGACTCAGTAACAGCCTCTCCCAGACCTGTTGAATTAGAATTTGTACAGTGAAACCAACCCTGGGGTGATTCAGGAGCACACTGAACTTTGAGAAGCACTGTTGTCTCTCTTCTCTCTATCTTCCATCCATCCCTCTACCCATCTAAGGTCCAGCCACTCAGAATGACAGTTATCTGACATGTTACCCTGTTTCTTTCTCAATAAACTATATTCGGCATTATAAAGTATTTTAAACATTCAGGAAGTTCAGAGAAAAGTACAACTAAAGGCCTTGTACCCACAAAAGTAAACAATGTAACCAAAGTAAACTTTTAACCATAAACAAGTCCTTTATTCTTTAAAAAAATGTCAACAATAATAAAACCCAAGTCATCTGTTCATCCTTACCTAATTTTATTCCATGTCATTCCTCCCCAAATACACTCACTATCCTAAAGTTGGTATGTAAACTTTGTAACTTTCCTAAATGTGTTTTTTTTAAAAATTTGAGATCCTAAAAATAAAACATACACGAAAGCCTGTCATAACAAACCTTATATTCTAATGTGGATTGCACATAGTAAACCCAATAATAGGTAAATTATATTAGTAGGTAGACTGTAACATGGAGAAAACAAAAGCAGTGATGAGTATGAGGGGTTCTTGGGACTACTATAATTTTATTTATTTTTTTTTGAGTTCTTTTATTTGTTTATGCATACAAGACCTGGAGTATAGGCCAGAGGGGCGAGGTGGTGGTGGTGAGAGGAGTCACCAGAAACAGTGGGGAACAGAGCAGGAAGATCAACTGAAATACACTGATAAGGGAAGCAGCAGGGAGGCAGGAGAGGTCTGCTACACCATGTGGGTCCCCTACCTGGCCAGGGATCAAACCCACACTGCAGGCTGCAGTGGCTGCGTGCGGAAGCCCTGAAATGTGGTGCTCAACCCCTTGCACCACCAGGGAAGCCCAATGTACTATAATTTTAATAATTTATAAGTCTATAAATACAGTGGTCAGAGAACCTCTCTAAAGAGATGAAATTTCAACAGACATGACAGAAGTAAGGGAAAGAACCATAAGGTGACTGATTGAGTGAAAGTTACAGACTGAGAGAAGAGCAAATGGTCTTCATTGAGAGCAACCTGACATGTATAAAGAAAAGCAAAGGTGCTTGTGGGCTGAATAGAGTAGATAAGTGAAAGTAGAAGATTGAAAGTAGGGAATTAGTGAGAACCCAACCTTGTAGCCTATTGTAAACTCTTTGGATTTTGTTTCTAGGACTCTCCTATCTCTCCAAATCTCACCTATTATTTTCCCTCTGAAGCTAATTAACTAATTCAGTTTAAAACTGGATGCATAGAAATAAAAATATTAATCAAGTATATAATTGTTAAAATTGGCTAATATGGGATGTTATGGAAACATAAGGTTAACTAATCTACTGTATGGTTGAATTGAGGCGAGAGTGAGGAGAAGTTTATTAGGATTAATATGCAAAACTGATAATAACAATAGTGGATGTATTGAACTCTTAACTATGTGTTAGGCACTATGCTTATATTACACATAATATTTTAGCTTTTAATATCTTAGGGCTTAGTATTAGCACTTAATATTAACATTTCTTATTTTAGATCAACCTATATAGAAGTAGGGTATTTGAGAGAATTTCAAAATGGTGTTAACCCTTGATAACAATCTTAAAATGAAGAAATATCATCTAGAAGACAAGGGAAGGGAGTTCTAAATAAGGGCACAACCAGTGAGAGATGAGGTGTTGCAGGAAATGGCAAATGATTCAAAATGACTAGACCAGTGTCTACAGAGGTAGGCGCTATAAGATTACCAAGAATAGAGAAGGAGATCTATGAAGTTGGGAACTGAGGCAAGAAAACAGTGGAGTCTAAACAAAAGTTTAAAGTAGAATTAACAAATATTAAGTTAAATTGTAATATTTTCTATCTTGGCAAATATACCTTCTTAATGCTGGAGCCATGTCTGTTACCAACAGAGGCAAAATCCATTTCACAACATTCCAAGCTATTGAACAAATCCACTTTTCTTTTGAGGATAGACAATAATACATGGAATGAAGTATTTCCTTGGGACCTGAAGAATATTAGTCAAAAGAGAGATGGCTAAGTTTCCACGTTGTGCTATATCAGCCACAGCTATCCATTTTCTTCTTTATCAATTTCATAAACGTGACTTGTGATAAGACTGACACTTTAAGTTTTGAGTCTATGGCAACCGCTCCTCTTATGTTATGCTATAATATTATAGTTATATTATGTATTTCCAAATTTATGTAAAGGTCATTTCCTATAATGAAGAAGGCTTTAAGTTTTATGTGTAAAATGATGGAATAATCAATAATTGATTCACTATAACTATTAAGGCTATTCAAAAGGTTATAAAAGGGTGCTCAATTGCTTATCATCAGTTGTGAATTGAAGATAATATTATTTCCCAATTACATTGATTTAATACACGGTTATAGTTTGATATTATCTCTAGTTTTCTGTCAGATGTGACAATTTCCTCATGGTTTAATTGAAACAATAATCCAATAAAAACAATTGATTAATCAAAAGATTTTAAGTAATTATATGGCTTAGGTATTTAATGTGACTATTATTAAGCTATAATTATGCATTTTATAGGTAATTCAAGAAAAAAAGAAATTCTCCAAATACTTCTTCACCCTAGGATATATAGAATATCTATTTCAGGAAACACAGGATTGTTTTAGCAATATATAGCATTCTAGAGGCTCTTGCCAAGTTATGACAGAAATCATGATTGATGAATAAAATATAGAAGATGGAAAAAAGCCTAACCCAGGGATGTACTATGGCAGAGTGATTAAGGCCAATTATAAGATGATCTGTCTTTTAATTCCAGCTTTTATTATCAAAAGGCAGAACAGCTGAGTGGATCCTATAATAAAATACCCAAGAGAAAACAAAGAGCTGTGGTATTTCTTTAGTTTGCACAAAATTTTAATGCAGATGTTAATGACATGTTGGTGATTCATGGACAAACCAGTCATATTCTATAAATTAGACATCTGGAAGGTGATTTCAAATTGTACCTTAAGCATATCTTCATAAAACTTTGCAGATAAATAATGACTTTTTAAAAAGTTCCTCTGTTGGTTCAAATATAAATGGTGTAACTCAATCTATAATGGTCTTTTAAAATGTTCCAAAATATTTCAATATATTAAAATAGTTCTTTAAGATTAAGATTTATAAACATTTTGCATTGCAATTTATTTTAAAAAACAAATTCTTGGTCTATTTTTAATGCTTGGGGATTAAATTGCAGAATAATTTCAGACTATGAAATTCTATGGGTTTTTAGAATTTATGGTGGTCTACAATTTACTTAAACAAAGATTAATGACCAGTATGAGAAAACCATTACATCTTACAAGCTGACCATGGGCCCTATACATAGCATATACTTTACAGGATTTTCAAAACTATTTTTAACTTTAGAGTAGATAAGAATTCCAAGATATCATAAAATGTTTTTCTCTTTAGTCCCTTCCTTCTTCAGTATATCTTGAAAGCCAATGCACACATCTAATGACTATGTGTGAACTATTATGCTTGACTGGCATCCCAGTGTGACAAAAAATTAATAAGATTATGAAAATTATTGATTTTTAATATGCTTGATAAATTTTCTTTAACCTCATAGAAAAAATGAATCAGGAAAATGTCTATTTTTTCTTCAAATATATTTTTATCTTAAAATAAATATTTCAGTCATGTGTAGAATTATAATCTATAAATTCCAAATTCATTACTTTGTCATCATTAATATAATCAGGTTAAATGCTCCTATTATATGTGGTATAAAATTAGAACTAACAAAGTGCATTAAATAGATCCAGCTTAACATCCCCACAAAATCAATTTGCAATAAATTGAGGTTTTAAGAGTAGAGAATAAAAGGCATAAACAATGTACATGCAGTGCACCATGATGCATTGCTAGGAATGCAGGAAGTCACTTGGACCAGGGAAGCAGTTGGGTCAGATGAAGGTGACTTAAAGAAAAGCCTGAGCCTTCCACTGTAGGATTCATGATGTTGAAGCTTTCCTGCTTCTTTATCTCTATAGGAGCTATTTCCATTCAGTAAAATGTTTTGCTTTGATTTAGATGGGATAGTCATAAAGTTTTGTTCATATTGTAGAGAAGTATTTAATAATATATTAAATTTTCTGAGAACCCCAATATTTTGTTTCTAAATGGTGCAGTTTAAATTTATAAGAAGGAGTCTCCCTGGTGGTTCAGGGATTAAGTGTCAGCACTATCAGACTGTGACCAGCCACTGACACATGAGTTTGATCCCCAGCCAGGGAGCTATCCCACATGGCGCAGCAGACCGCTCCTGTCTCACCTGCTGCTCCCCTCAACAGTATATTTCAGTAGACTTGCCTGTCTGTTCCCTACTCTGTCTCTGGTGAATCCTCTCACCTACTCCCCCCCCCCAACAAACACACTCCTCTGGCCTACACCCCAGTTCTTGTATACATAAATAAATAAAATAAATCTTTAAAAAATAAATAAATAAATTTACAGAGGGGGGTGCCCAGAGAAAATGGTGGAGAAATATAAGGACACTGTACCCGGGCAGAGTGTGAGGTTTGAATCTATTACACCCCCATAACTTACTTTACTTCAGCATCATTGGGGAGTATTGTTTTAAACAGAGATTTTGTTATAAATGCATTAATTCATTGTTAATAAAAATGTTAGAAAGTGTCTATGTACTGTTCTCTGAAGATACTACAATGAACAAAACAGCAACTAAAACCCCAGCCCCTGAGTACAGCCCCTGACATGTGAGTACAGCACAATAATATGTGAAACTTATGTGAATGACACCCCCTAAAGGTGGCAGTATATTGACTGTGGAATCCTTACCTGGTGAGTGCTTAAGAAAATTCCATTTAAGCTGCATTAACTGAACAGAATCAGATTGAAACACATTGTCCAAGTAAATTTCCCAAAAGAACTGAAACTTAATCTAAAAATTGCCAGAATATTTTTGACCATTTTAATGGACATTTTTAAGTGGATTGTAGTTTCAGGCCATGTTAAACAGAATATACTGATCAGACTTAAGTTATTCTTAATGACTCCATTTCATCATTCTTAATGCAGGCTATTAAACTGTGCTAAAATTCTGTGATGAGCCTCATGGGCATGATCAAACATATTAGTGTGCAATCAGTGAGCAGCCCCAGCTGCTACACTTTTCAGTTCTTTCTCTATTTTGTAATCACTCTCCTTTTGCTACGGGCTCTTCGAATTTATCATCTCTGCATCTGTTACTAAGTTTCATTTTTCTTATGCTAAAGTACGGTGTTTAATCTACTATGGGCAGACTAAAGACATAACTAAAATTATTCCAATTATAAAAATATGATATGTTAATTATCACTGTTGATAATATAATTATTATACTTCAATTATTAGATAGTGTAAGCATATATTATTATATATAGACTATTATAATCTATAGTATCATATATTAATATAATTGCTATCATAATAAGGTATTGTCAATGTCAATAAGTAATTGTTTGATATATAGATATTTGATTCATGTTATAAGACCATGAAGAAAATCACTGTTAAAAATCTTTTAGTATTTTTTGCTATATTAATTTGACCTCTGGAAGGTAAATTGATGGACTTTTCAGTTATCAGTGTATTGTGTTATATACTACTTGGTTGTGTGCATATATGTATGTATGTGTTGGTATGTATGAAGGAAAGAGAAGTAGAGAAAGAGGAAAATGAGGGGGGCCTGTGGGGAAAGAATGGCAAAGAGAAAACAGATATTTGAAGCTACTAAGCAAAACATCAAATATATTAAATACTTATGGCTAAATTAAATAATATGCAAGAAAAACTAAAGCTATAATGAAACACTTCTGAATGTTTAAAATCCCTAAATAAATGTATAGACAACCCATACTTATCAGTCAGGAGGTTAATAGCGTATTATCCTCAAATTGATCCAAAATTTTCACTTCAGTTCCAATCAAAATACCAAAGAGGACTTTCTTTTGAATACATTCATATGTTACTTTAAAAATTTATATGAAAGTTAAAAAAGCCTAAAATGACCAAAATAAGTTCTGAAAAATAATCAACTCATAAAGTCATTAATAGTCAAGACAACACGACACTGTAGAAAAGATAGATTTATAAACCAATGGAGGAGAATAGAGTGGTCAAAAATATATCCATATATACACAGTTGATATAACGTAAACAAAAATGCAGTTAATTCAGTAGTTTAAAGATTGTTTTTTTCAACAAAAGTTACTAGAAAATTCGCTTATCTTGATGCAATGGAAGTCCTGAACTTCATCAAGGTATCTATGATAATTATCTCTAAATAGATAATAACAGAGCTATATATAAGTGCTAGAGCTATGAAACTTCTAAAAGGAAACAGGACAAAATGTGACCTTGTTAGTAAATATTTATTATTACTTAAAAACAGAAAACCCCAACCCAAAAAGGAAAATTGAACTTAATCATAATTAGAAACATTTGCCCATCAAAAGATACTCTTAAAAAAATGAAAGGAAACCCACAGACTGAGAGAAAATATTTGCAAAATGTATACTAATAAAGGACTTCACCCATGTAACTGATAAGGGACCTACATCCATAATATATCACAGATTTTAGTAGTCAAAATATGAAATACCAAAATCCAAATGAAATATGGACAAAAGATTTCAATGAAACTTCAAAGAATATTCATAAATGTCAAATACATGAAAAAGTTCTCACTATCATTAGAAATATGAAAATTAAGGTCACAATTAGATACTACTACACACATGACAGACTGACTAAAATTTTAAAATATGCCCTATCAAGTATCTTCAGGATATGAAGCAACTGGACCTCTAAGAATCTGTCAAATATACAAAATAGTTTCATCACATTGTAGAACAGTTTCACAGTTTTTTTATGTAATTAAAAATCTGCTTAATATATGACCCAGGAATTCCATTCCTATGTACTAGTTAAAAGAAAGGATACTTATAGCCACACAAAGATGTGTACTTGAATGTTTGTATCTGCTTTATTTGTTAAAACCAAAAACTGGAAACAATCTAAATGTCCATCTAGTTATATTTGATAAACATGTGGCTGTACATCCATGTAGTGAAACACTCTTGGCAGTAAAAAAACAGTATCCATGCAGAATATTAAGACAGTATCATCAATAAAAGAAGTCAGAGATACAAAAGAAAATACAATGTAGGATTTCACATATAGAAATTCTAGAAAAAGTAAATTATAGGGACGAAATAAGATCAATAGTTGCCAGAACCAGGGGCTGTGAGAAAGGAATGATTTCAAAGGGTTTTTAAGGGACTTTCTGGCATGAATATAATGTTTTATAACATGATTTGGTCGGAGGTTACAAGACTGTTATATATTCATGAAAACTCATTAAATTGTACACTTGAAAATGGTGAGTTTTACTGCATAAACTATAACCCAGTGAAACTTGTAACAGTAACAATTAGCTTATTAAATTGCTTGTTTGATGACAAAGTAATATGGAATGTCACTTTCATGTCTTTCAAAGAGAATTGTCAGAGTTCTAAACAATTAATATCTTGAATTTATTGTATAAAACCTAGCATAAATAATCCTGAGAGGCTAATTTGACTTATTGTTCTCTTCTTCACTTGTCACCTGTATCTGTTCTGACATTTAATACCAGATTTGCAGATTACAATTTGAGCAAATCCCATGGTGAATAATTATCATGTCCAAGACTTCTTTAAGAAGTATTTGTATGTCAAGCCTAACAAGCATTTGGGTGATAAGTGGAATTGATTGACCTGGGTGTATGCTTTTTATTGTTTTTTAATATTTTATTTAATTATGCATACAAAAGCTGGGGTACAGGCCAGAGGTGCTGGGCGAGGGGGTGACAGGATTCACCAGAGACAGAGTGGGGAGCAGAACATGCAGATCAACTGAAATAAACTGCTGAGGGGAGCATCAGGCAAGGCAGGTGAGGTCTTTTGCACAATGTGGGTCCCTTCCCTGCCCTGGGGTCCAACTTGTGCTGCAGTGTCTGCAGAAGCCCCATGGTGTGGCACTCAACCCCTTGCACCACCAGAGAGGCCCAGTTATATGCTTTTTAAACAACACTTGTAGAGGAGCCCATGACATGATCAAAGCTTACAATTTGTTCAGACTACTTTTTTCATATGGGCCGTGCTTCTCTGGCTTATCCAGTTGAAGAATTTGAAGGTTAAGTGGGCTTTTCTACTTAGTAAGAGACTGCAGTCACCTCACTTTAATTCTATCTAGATAATATAATTTAATCTGGATTTTCATAAAGACCACAAAAGTCACTCATTCAGAAGGATAAGAATTTTATTGTGGATTAGAATAGTTGACTATTAAAGCTTGACTATTCTAGGGGTCTCCCTGGTGGTGCAGTGAGTTAAGCAACGCACTGTGTAGCAAACCGTAGTCCCTGCAGCACGAATTCAATCCCTGCTGCTGGCCGGGAGGGTGACCCATATGGCTCAACAGGCCTCTCCTGCCTCACCCTCTGCTCCCTTCAGCAGTGTGTTTCAGTCAGTCTGCCTGTTCTGTTCCCCACTCTGTTTCTGGTGAATCCTCTCACGCCCCCGCCACACCTCTGGCCTGTACCCCAGTTCTTGTATGCATAAATAAATATTTTTTTAAAAATTTTAAATAAAATAAAAGCTTGACTATTATAGCAGGAGTTTACCAAGATTTTAGTGAAATAACTGGGATCATGTTATCACCATAGTGAAATCTGATCAAAACTCCAACTTTTCCTGTGTTTCTGAACTGCCCGTTTAGTCATATACTTCTGCTTTTCAATATCTTTTATTTGCCATTACATTGTAACATATTTTTATCAGGACTGATATATTAAATATCAACATATTCTCAGAGTCTATGAGGGTACATTAAATTCAAAGTCCTCCATAGCTAGGTTCATAAAGCTGTGTTCTTTCCTATTTGATATCCCATACATCTCTGTACTATGTCTCCTCTCTTGTTTTTAAAAAATGCTAATTTTATAAAAAATACCTCTGTATTTGGAAAGGTTTTAACATCCTAGCTGTGGTCAATAAATAAAAATAATTTATAAATCAATACTACCTGAAATATATTTTTTTCTGTAGCTCCACATATTCCCCCACTGCTTAGAAACCCTTCACTGTGTGGAGTATTTTAATGTTATAGCTATAAATGTACCCCAACCCCACTTTTTAATGCCTCAACTCCAGGAACAAAAGACATTCTCTGGTACCCCACCTTGAATCAGCCACAGGATACAGGCAGATTTTCACAATTGGAGTGAGGTTATTACACCTGGGGTTTTTTTTTAAGTAATTCTTCAGTTTGCTGATCTCATCTGAGCTTTAACCAAAACAATGAGCAGATCTACCAACCAAAGCAGAATTTAACATTGCCAGTGATCTCCATAAATGATGATGATAATTAAATATGATGGTTGGATGTATAATTATTCAAAAGGAATAATATTTTATAAGGATTTGAGAATAAAGACCTGTCAAGAACAAAATTAAATGATTAAATAGGCAAAAATGGCAGTGTTTACTTAGAATTGTATTTTGAGTGATAAAGAAAGTAAAAATAGGAACAAATTTATGAGATTAAACTATCTTTTATAGGCAAAATTAAAATGATAAAGACACTGCTATCCATGTAGGTGGGGGCCTGGGGAGAGACTTCCTTCAACCAGTACTTTACTCACACTTAATGAGGTGATCAATAAGTGGAGTTGGAGTCAGCTATCCTGATGCTGAAACTTGCTTCTGCTCCTTGTTACTTGATTGATTTGAGGCAACATACATGGCTATAAGAAGTTTCTGGTTCACCATCTATAAAGGGGAATATTCATCTCTCCCTGCAGCAGGAAGAACACTGACTCATAAATATAGTCATTCCCATAACATATAGACACAGTTGGAGTAAGCCCTTCATTTAACCAGCCAAGGACACACACACACACACACACACAGTAAGCACTCAATATTTAATTATTTAATACTTATTATTAAATGTTGGAAATTATTTTTTAAAATAGTCTTACTTTCATTACTTCAAAGAGGCTTTGCAAAATGTAAATACAATAACTGAAGTAGTATGCCAACCCCAAATCCTGGAAGATACTTAATATTTCAAGAGTTAGCCACTGCTACTATTACTATTTATAGTCCCGTCATCTTGTTAATGTCATCACCTATATTTGCCCTCTCTCTGTGCTGATTCTTTGCTTAAATGTGTCTCCATCTAATAGTCCACTTGTAGTGTTTCACTGAAACCTGAGTCTAGACTTGAAGTTGATTTGCAGCATAAACAACTTGTACTATTTTTGATAAAAGAACTGTGTGGGATCCTCAGCTTGTTATTTTAAGCATTTTAGTGTTTCACTATGCTCCAGAGGATGATGAAATCAAAATCAATGAGATTTACTATTGCCACTCCCACTATTTTACAACAAAATGTGTTAGAACTGCACCATGTGATCACAGTTTATTGTGGAGGATATAAATAACAGAAACAGAACACAAAAAGTGATTCTTGATGTGTTAATGGAAAGACAGTGTTTAATTTCTTTGATTTTGTTTTCTTGAGCTAAAAATGAAGCAGAACTTTCTAGCCTGAGTTTGTGCTAAATAGAGTATACTGGCATGTTTTTATTTACTGTTAGAATTTTTGACTAAGTATTTAATGTGCCTTAAATGGAAACTTTTAAGATTCACAAATATGCTACACTATTAGTGGCATCACTCCCACCCAGTTTTTATAGATCTTATCAAAAGAATTTACAAGAGAGAAGTTTATAATTTAAGTTTATAATTTAAGTTTATAATTTACAAGAGAGAAGTTTTTGAAATGTTAACAAAAAATTCCATTATATCTAATAATACCAATCATGATGTAAATGCTCTGGGACAATATTTTTACTTGCAGATGGTCTAATAATTCATAGTTAGAGAGGATTAAAATGAAGAAAAATGAAGATTCTCTAAATATATGTCTTATTGCGGGGCCTCCCTGGTGGCGCAGTGGGTTGAGTGCTGCACTGTGAAGCATCTGCAACACAACAGCGCAAGTTCGATCCCCGGCCAGGGAGGGGACCCACATGGTGCAGCAGACCTCTCCTGCCTCCACCACTGCTCCCCTCAGCAGTGTATTACAGTCAATCTGCCTGTTCTGTTCCCCACTCTCTCTCTGGTGAGTCCTCTCACCTCAGGCAACTCTGGCCTTTATTCCAGCTTTGTATGCAAAAATAAATAAAATCTTAATATATATATGACTTATTTCATCATATCATATGAGTATGCAATATCTCATCTCTGAAAGTTGCCATTGGATTATAGCTTTAGTTTATTACTCAAGACTGGCCCACGATTTTGAAATCAAGAGGCCACTTGGGATAGCATAGGGAATGCGTAATGCAATCAAGGCTCAAGTCCTGCCCTCTAACTCACTATCTGTCAAGACACAAATCACTTAATTGCTCAAAAATTCTCACTCTGATCATTTGTGAAAGAGGAGATGAGAAGTAGTTTCCTTGCTTAAGAAGTTCCAATTAAGTTTTGATTATGAAGAAGCTTATTCATTAAGACTTTCATTCTTCCATCATTATAGCCACTCCTAAAAACTCACACATCTTCACCCATCTGAAATATTACTTTGAACTATAATTTTGCTCTATAATCATAACCTTTAATCCTTAGAATTCTCCACTCCCTACAATTTTATCTATCACCTTTTATGATGGACATTCCTGACAATATTTGCCTCTCTGTGATTGCAGAATCACCTGACCTGCATGTTTCATGTGATGTATACCTCTCTTTCTCCGTTAATCATCATCTATCACTTAGGTTGACATCACTGGTGAACAAGGAGGTAGATACTGTTAACTGTTTCTTGCTGTGAATATCAGTGATGGTAAAAGGAATCTCTCTTCCCCAAAACTAATTGATAAGCTACCTGAGAGCCAAGATCACATTGGTAACCTCTCTACAAGGTTCAATACAGATGTAGCAATATATGTACCTTTTTAATATCTGTGTTCTTTAGAATATAAACTCCCAAAGGGAAGAGATTGTGTCTCATTTTTGATCTATGACCAACACCTCATTCAGTGCCTACCTCATAATGAAGTTCCACTACATACGTGTTCCATTCACTTCCATAACAGTGAATGGTTATGAAGAAATAAGGGTCTCCAAAAAGTGAGTGAGAATCAGACAAACTAGAGAAGTTGGAGGAGTGTGGACCAGCATTTGCATGGGGCACATGAGATTTTCAGCATAAGATCACTCCTCCATTCCAACCCTCTGAGGCTCATGAAAGAGTGGAATAATATAACTATTCAAAAAAAAACTGTTGAATGCTAAAAAAATATTGGCACTGACCCTTTAGTTTTCATGGTCAAGAGAAAAATTAGTGTTTCAGAGTTGACACAGCCCAGCTCACTTAGAAGATGACAGTTCAACATCCCATGAGTATATCTTATGCCTACCTAGCTACTACCTAGCTAGTGGCACTCTCTTAGTGTTCACTGTCTTAACTTCGATGTAGACTCTGTAGAGAAAAGAACCACCTCTTTGCCTCATTGTGAGGGAGAAAGGAGAGTTTGCTGAATACACACCCCACTCTCTGGGAACTTCCAAAAAATGTGTTCAGGTTTATCCCTCAAATTGATTATAATATGCAAAACTCAAGTTATAATAATGAAGCCTTCTACTGAATCACAGTTAGTGAGATTTATGTATGTTTGTTAAATAGAAATTAACAGAAGATCAGGTCCTTATCAGTAATGAAGCAAAAGACAAAAAACATGTAAGGCCTTAATATCCTCCTGTGATTGTATCACATTGGGAAAGAGACAGGTTTGAATAGATTCATCAATGGTTGATTTTTGGAAAAATAGGTCAGATAATCTGGGATTGCTAGCATAGTGGATAAAAAACAATTGAACAAAACCTAAAAAGCTTGAAAGGAATTTGGAGCTAATTCTCAAAAGAGTGACATTAAGAAAGTAGATTATAAACACTCAGAAATGCATGAACAGTCTATATAATGTTCATGTAACATATGTATGTAATGTATGTAATGTAAAATATTTGTGGTAGAGATTTTAAACATCATCTTTGGAAAGAATTTTGGTCCTTACCATACACTGTTCCACAGGTATTTAGAAATTCAACCTCCTCATCCAGAAAAAATGAGCTAGTATTGCTTGTTGAATATTAAAGAAAATTTAATGTAAGTGGAAGTTACATGATACATGGGAGTTGTGATTAGTATTTAGATCCTCCTGCTCTTTCTACAGTTGTGAAAACTGAACCAAAACAGTTACCTGCCTAAAACCACAAAGATAGTTGTGAATTTCATAATAGATAAACTGTTTTATACTATTTCTTCTGTTTCAAATATGTTTTGTCCTTCCATTACCGAAGAAAGGAAAATTTAGAAACTACTAAAAGTTAGTGGATATAGCAATAGAGCATCAAGATTCGATTATCCAAAAATGATTGCTGTCATTTTAGTATGTTTCATTATTTTTATCTATGGATATATTTTTACCACACGGCAGTTTTATTACCTCCTGCTTATATTATTGATATTCTAATTTAAGCATTCTTAATGGCATGTAGTATTTCAGGTAAAATGTAGTCCAGTCTTATCTAACAATTATTTGGGCAGTTTTTCCAGATTTTTGATTGGAGTTATGCTCCAATAAACAACTTTGAATATAATTTGGAAATAATTGGCATTTAAACATTCACTTCTGTTCAATTTTATAGTTTTAAGTTTACAAAATTGGAATATTTTCAGTAAATATTGAGAGGAACTTTGAAAAATAGTGGTTTAGAGATGAAAGCAACAGGGTGAGAAATTATCATGAGGAGTTATAGCATAAACGTATAGAAAGGCAGCTGTTGAGAGTTTGTGCACACTTCCTAATGTGAGAATGTACAAATTCAGCCTTGGTTACTTTATCTATATAAGAAGAATATTAATTGCTCTGAGAATTGTTGTTGGATTTAAATAGCAATCTTCACAGTCCTTAGAATAAGGTCTAAAAGTTAGTGAGCACTTGATGCCTGTCTGTTATGATTCCTGAAGTTTTATTAAAAAAATCAGCATCAGGTTTTGTCTTAGAGGAGAAAAGATTGAATGATGACTTCCTTATTTTAGAAAAAGCTGAAGTACATGTAAATACAGGAGTTAAAAAACAGATGGAGAGGGATGTTGAGAGATAGATGACACTTAAAATATACTTTAGTTTGTCAGAATCACACTGAGAAAAAATATTTTCCCCAGTACTCCCTTCCTTTTTCATTTTCTTATTCCTAACCCACCCCACTCCATCAGGTTAGATAGTTCAGGGTCTATTGCTTACTAAGAAAAGATGTGTCAGAAGAATTCAGATAAAGGAAGCATGAAGTCTCCAACTTCTGCAGGAGTTCCTCCTTTTGCTTTCCCCTCCCTCCTTTGGCCCTAATTACTTTTAATAAATTCAAAGCTTAGATTTAAAAAAAAAATGGAGAACAATATCATAGAGTTAAGTTTCAGCTCTAGAATTTTCCTTGAGTTGAAAGGAGGGAGTCTTATCCCTAATGACTCAATCAACCATTTAAGTTAAAAGAAGTTTTATAACTAGGGCCTCCCTGGTGGCACAGCAGGATGAGTGCCACACTGTGAAACATCCACGGCACAGCAGTGCAAGTTTGATCCCCGGTCAGGGAGGGGACCCACATGGCGAAACAGACCTCTCTTGCCTTGCCCACTGCTCCCCTCAGCATTGTACTTTAGATCTGCCTGTTCTGCTCCCCACTCTGTCTCTGGTGAATCCTCTCACCTCCCGCGCCTCTGGCCTGTACCCCTGTTCTTGTATGCATATATAAAATAAATCTTTTTTAAAAATTTAAAAGAAGTCTTATAACTAGATCTATTTTTAAGAGTGGCAGAAATATATCGTGCTTTTCCCATGTAACATATAGTGAGACTTTCTAAGAATAAGTATGGAAAATATTTCCATTCATCTTACTTTGAGATAGCAACACTGGCACCAATATTTATTTGGAAGGAAAGATAAAATTTCATCCCCATCTTATCTGACTTCTCTCCTGGAATATTAGCAAGAGAGAAAAAATAATTCATCAAATTCTATTCATCACTATCATTACAATCATATTGTTACTATTACTTATAGACATTGAATTTTAAGTTCTATTCTAAATGTAATTCAAATTCAGCAAACAACACTATATTAGTTGGTCAGACTGTTTTAACAAAGTGCCATATACTAAGTGCCTTAAACAACAGAAATTTGTTTTCTGGAGATAAGGAAGTCCACAGTTGAGGTGTTGGATGATACAGGCCAGAGTTGTAGGAGGTGAGAGGATTCACCAGACAGAGGGAGGGAGCACAACAGGCAGACTGACTGAAATACACTGCTGAGGGGAGCAGCGGGTGAGGCAGGAGAGGTCTGCTGTGCCATGTGGGTCCCCTCCCTGGCCTGCAGTTTCCTTCATAGTGCTTTGCTTAACCCACTGCGCCACCAGGGAGGCTAGGTGCTGGATGATTTGATTACTGATAAGCGCCTCCTTCCTGGTGTGCAGATAATCACTTTCCTGTTGTTCAGATAATCACCTGTGCCATGTTTTCACATGGCAGGCAGAGAGCACGAGTGTTTCTTCCTCTTCTTATATGGACACTAATTCCATCATTATGCCCATGAAGGGCCCCACCTCTATGCCTCATCTAAATCTAATTATCTTCCAAAGGTCTAGCTCCAAATACTGTCACATTCAGGGGCTATAAATTAAAAAAAAAAAAAGTATACTGCATTTGGTAATTCTACTAGTAAATTCTTTAATAATTTGGATCCAAAACTAGATTTTGTTTGTATTCAAAGATCTCGATTGGGTCTCCCAGGTGAAGCAAGGGTTTAAGGCACAGCACTATGAAGATATCAGCAGCCACTGCTACAGGAGTTCGATCTCGGACCAAGGAGGTGACCCACAGGGGCAGCAGACATCCCCTCACCTGCTGCTCCCCTTAGCAGTGTATTTCAGTAGATCTATCTGTTCTGCTCCCCACTCTGTCTCTGGTGAATCCTCTCACCCCAGCACCTCTGGCTTGTACCCCAGTTCTTGTATGCATAAATAAATAAACCTTTTTTAAAAAAGATCTTGATAGAACACACTCTTCCTTTCTTATTAAAATATGAGTGCTAATGTGAAATTGGAACAATATGTCATCTGATTTACTATATTTTGGGTCAAGTGGTGAGAGAACTATTCAGACAACCTGCCAGTTTCTGTTAGGTTACACCCAGAACTTCACGGTTTAAGACAAATGCAGGCTGAAATTTTGACTCATAGGCATGTGGTCTGGCTCAGGATATGTTACATGTTTCTGGAAACACACACACACACAGTCGTGAAACACAGAAATGTCTTTAGAGAATGATAGAAGAAACCAAAAACTAAGGATCTAATCTTACTAATTTTGCCATCTCTTAGAGAAGCAACTAGGTATTTTCTTTGTGGTTTGCAATTCAAGGAATTTTTTACAATTTAACACTAAGTTCCTATTTTTATTGTCTCCTAGCTCTATTTCTCTTAGGAAATGGGTGTATTGATTGTCCTATGATACCAGCAATTTGGCAGGTAAACATAGCAAACTTAGAGGAAGCATGTAAACATGATATGGGCAAAGTCTGGTCTACTCCAAAAAAGGTTGCAATAGACTTCTCATATTTTCACTCTTGTCTTCATTCCCCCAGATGCCATAATGTTTCACTTCAATTCCCTTAAGCCCCAAAAGTGCCTTTATGGACCGCTCAATGTCTTTATTTTTTTTTTTTAGAAAAAGAAAACTTTATTTTTTTTGTTTTTTTTTAAATATTTTAAAATTTACATATACTTGCCATTAATTGTAATCCCCATGTATTCCCCATCACCATCTCACCAGTGCACCATCACCTCAGTC
>JAGFMF010011479.1:86107-105931 GCA_019455555.1 Galemys pyrenaicus | reverse complement strand
TTATTGTTATTATTATTATTGTTCTTATTCCTTTCCTTGATCCTCATTTGGTTCCCTTATGTTCCTCCTAAGGGAGGAACCATCTGGTATTTTTCTTTTCAGGAAGTACTTCTTATATTAAATACAAAAAGAAAAAGTTAAAATCTAAATTTGTTACTTCCATTTGAGCCATAACCTCATCTTTCCTCTATTTTACCATAGTGACCTCCTAACTGGTCTCCAGCTTTGTCCCTTGATTCCCTGTTAAAATGTAGAGCAGACCTTGTCACCCCTCTGTTCAAACCTTGTAAGGGCTCCCATTTTCACCCAGAGTCAAACCCAAAGTCTTAACAAGGCAGTACGTAGCCCGCTCCAACTTTCTTTTCTGAGCACATCCCCTAGTTCTAGTTCCTTTTTCCTTCCATTCCAACCACTTAGATTTATTTTCAATGTTTGGAAACTACCAGGTACACACTTCCTTGGGACTCTGCACTGCCTGTATTCTCTGCTAGGGATGCTGACCCCAGATATCTGTGTGACCATCTCCCTCACACTCTTAAGACTTTTACTAATAACTCAGTGACACTGACTCTGATATCTCCTATTTAATTCTGTTCATGATTGCCCCATAATCCTCACTTCTCATACTATTTATCATGTTTCTGTTACATTTTCTGTTTCCCTTAGTATATATGCTATAATTTATTTATTATGTTTACTTTAATTATTAAATTCCTTTTTTTTTTTTAATTCCTACTCTGTCCCATCCTGATTTAAACTCCTGGAAGAGGAAAGTTCTTTTATGTTTTGTCTGGTTGTAGTCAATGATTTATTCCAAGTGCATCAAGCAGTACCATAAATATAGTAACTGTTACTTGAATGTGTGGGTGGATACGAAGTACCTTCACTTGGCATGCACTGAGGGTCTCAAAGTGTGCTGTCTTAGAGGGGAAAAGATTAAAAGTATATTTTAATTGAAATTGAAAAAAAAAAGTCCTTAAAGACCAAAGAATTTGTAAAATTTCATGAACTCTGCCCCAGGGGTAGGCATTCTCAAGAATGCCATCCTGTACACTGTAGTAGTATGGGGTAGGAGTCAGGTAGAATGACTCTCAAAGGACAATGATTTAGTTGTAGCAAGATTTTACCAAGGAGAAGGAACCCAGCATGGCACAGAAGAGTCTGAATAGAAACCATTTCACCTCTTTTCCTGGTGAACAGAGAGTTTGGGAGACAATGTTTGGACTCATCAAATAAGAGATGTTGGAGACAATATTAGCTCTAATTCTAAAGTGAAGATGGGAAATTTCTTTAATAGGTATATGAAAACTTCACTGAATAGCATTGTAGTTTTGCAAGAATGCTGAAGTGTGCCTCATGGTGATGGTTAAATTTTCATGCCGAATAAATGTTTATATGATTAGGAAGAACCTCAGCCTCTACTGACTGGCACTCCCAGACATCTCTAAAATTAGTCTTGCTTGACTTATAATCTCAGTGCATCTGAGAGTGTCCTGACCTATTGAACAAGATTTTATCAGCTTCTATTACTATAAACTCTAGTGTCCATGACAATTTAATGTTTTTTTATTACTTGCTATATTTATGCTTTGTAAACTATTTGAAAATTACCAGGATACTTATTTCATAGTTATTCTTGAGTTTCAATAATTGTTAGTGAAGGGTAACAATGAACATAATAATTTAAGAAGCAGGTACAGTTAGTTTGGAGAATTTAAATGATTTTGAACTTTTTATTATTTTAACATCAAAATTATGTTCCTTTGATAAATAGCTCTGAAAGAATACTAAGTATTTCATCAAAATGAAATGAAGTTTGGCAGTCAGTCAAATAACTAATAATGTGCTTATAGATTATTCAATACAAAGTACAAAATTATATTTTTCCCCACATGGGTGTGCATCTATCAAATGTAACCAACTAGAAGAAAAATCCAGGTTAAAACATACTGAAAAAAAGTAATGAGGAATCCTGTCAAATACCTGTTTTTATTGCTTTGACACACATGTGGTAATTTAAAGATTTTCTTGAAGAACAGTTTTCACAGACAGAAGCATCTACATTTACTACTTTAACTACTGTGTAGACACTGCTAAAGTTATCTAAGGCATACATTCCTTTTATAATTAAATTTAAGTTCATTACTATTACAATATGATTCCTCCATAGAAAGGGAAAGAATCAAACTCACAAAATCATAAATTTAAGTGTTGAATTAATGATGTTTGTTAATCATAAAAAGTGAAATACTGTACAAAACAAACCAAAAAAATACATCTTTATACCGTCAAGACATTGTTGGGCCCTTTTAAGGTCATTGAATAATCCTGTAGAAGTCCAGATTCAAATTTCCTGAAGATGACTAGGGAATGACTGAAAAATCTTAGCTGATATTTATTATTTAGACCATAGCAGATGGGAAGAAATTTGATCTTCACAGTAACTTTCTAAGCTCCATAAGCATTGTTAGAACTGTTACCTTGACCACCCCTTCATTCATGTTCTGCATTATGACTTGTCTTTTCATTTTTAGTCTTTATAAAGACTGAACAGACTCTCAGACTGTTACTGCTGCACCACTTTCCACCAGACTGTCTTATTGTGTGCAGTGGTCCGACATTACATTCTTTCTTCAAACATTTTTAGTTTGTTCTGCTGTAGTCTAACTTTAATATATAAAGAAGGCAATCTTGGCATCTTCACTTTGCCACCATTTTGCTGGATTTCCTTCACAGTAACTTTAATCTTCGTTTTTATACTCTCTTTGTTACAAATAAATAGTAGACACTATGTTAAACATTTAAGAAATTGTTCATATTTATATTTATGCTCATATTTGGTAAAGCCTTTATGTGAATGTGAGTGATGAGATTTGTTTGGAGTCAGACAACTGAAAGATGAAAATTAAATAAGAGTGATTAAAGATTTGGGAATTAATCATAATAATACAATAAAACAAAGTCATATTTGTTTAGAGAACATAGTGTTTGAGAAAAAATTACTAATAAGAGTGTCTAGATAAGTAAAGGGCCATTTATAAATGTGTTTAAATAGGATTTTGTTTTTCCCTTGGGCCAATATTAACAGAAACAAGGCCAAATTATATACGAGGATACAAATTATGGTATTCATAAGGAAAATCTAGCTTAAAAAAATTAGCAAAGTACTAATATTTATTAAGTGCCCACTATATACTGGAGGCAACACTAGAGGCAGAGATAGAGATAGAGATACACAAGTTATTTTAGGAAAGAACTTACATCAATTACCATTCCATTCTGTCCCAGTGTTTTCCTAAGGGAAATAAACAACTTTATAAATATATGTGCATATAAAACTAATCCTGCTCTCAAATCTGTGAGTTATGTGAAATTGTTCCTATTTTTAAAGAGGAATCTGAAACTAATAGAATACAAGAAGTCATCCAATTTCACACAGCAATTAAGTGGGAATCAAAAGAGGCAGTTGAATTCTTATATGGAGGGAACAAGCACAAAATTTAAAATTAGAAAATATGTGTTTCAGTGTGGATTTGATGACCTTCAATCACTTGATTGTGAGAAAAGTCCATAAATTTCAAATGCTCTAAGTGTGAAAAATATTAGAATATACATAAAGATTGTTGTCAAGATCAAATGGGCATTTCAGTGGAAATTTTGATTTGAATATAAATACTTTAAAATATTACTAAATAATTCTTTGAAAAGCTTATGAAAATATGGACTTCCCTCTTGCCATGTGAGTGAAGTTTAAATTACCTAAATGTCTATTTCTGGGGCCTCCTTTGTGGCGCTAGGGGTTAAGCACAGCACTAGAAGCATTCGAAGCCACTGCAGCCTGAGATCCATCCCAGGCCAGGGTGGTGACCCACATGGTGTAGTAGACCTCTCCTGCCTCATCTGTGGCTCCCCTCAGCAATGTATCTGCCTGTTTTGCTCTCCACTCTGTCTCTGGTGAATCTTCTCACTACCACCCCACCCCCCAGCACACACCTCTGTCCTGTACCCCAGTTCCTGTATGCATAAATAAATAAATCTTTAAAAAATGTTAATTTTTAAATCAGTATGCTTCCATATAAATGTTTTAAAAATGCCACTGCATATAAGTTGTTTGAATGATTCTCATCTTCAAATTCATGTGCCATATAAGGCATTATTGCCATTTAACATTTCTTTCATTATTCATGCTTTGAGTTAATATTAACTATCTAATAAGAAAAAGAAAATAACTATGAAACTTCTCAGAGATATTACCTACCCACTATTCTCAGAGTACTAAAACGATGTCCATAGCGATATGCGGTCAGCCTTTATAAACATTAGAGTCAACTGAGAATAAAAGTGAATAATGAAACCTGCTTACAATCCCAGAGACATACAGGATGGATCTTAGGGGGTAATAGTTTTAGTATTCCTCATATCTTTTTAAATGTTATTTATCATGTTGCGATTGTTATTTTCTTATGACTTCCATTATTAGAAATATCTAGAAATTTACAAGCCACACATAGACCAAATAATCCAATTAATCTGAACACTAATGACTGAAAAAATGCTTGAGTCATAAATAGTAGAAGAATCCACTGATTGTAAGTAAGGTGGGAGGGAGACATTACTGAGCAATTTCAACCAAGCAAGATCATTAAGCTCAGAGATGCAGTTCCTGTTTCTGTGGTATAAACAAGGAGGCTGCTTCACTGGCCTCGGCACAACCTGGATGTCCCAAGATCACATCCCATTTCTTTCCTCCCACTTTCCCTAAGGAGAATTGTGGGTTATAAAGGAACGAGAATTGGTAAAACTTCTTTCCTGAAGCCACTTGAGCTTCCTCTGCATTTATATTTGTGTCATCTTATTATAAGACAAGCTAACATCTATTATTAATTGATGCACTAATTAAAGCCATACTTGCAGTTTCCATTAGCTTATTCCCTAAATTCTCCAGAGCTGGCTGTCTGGTTTTAATCAAAACCAAATGGTAGTCCAAGTTCCCAGCCTGGAGCAGCAAAGAGGAAGTCATTCAGTGGAGGCACAAGAAAGCAGAAAAGATAAACAGATGATAGTTCACAAAATTTGTGTCAGGCAAAGGATGCAGATACTGTGAGCTGCTTTAGAGACATGATACAGGGACTCTGTCATGCTCGATGGAAGCAGTTGCAAGTGGTTAATGTCAGCAAGACTGTAATAGGATCAAGATGGAGTCTGTCTTCTGCTTTTCCAGCACTGGATTCGTGGAACTGGAGGATTCTGACTGAAGGTAATGCTGCATATGCCACGATACAAACTACTTTGATTCTGTGAAACCTTCTTGGAATCGGAGAGATTTTGAAGAAAGCACTGTTTTCTAGATTCTTGGGATTTTACAGATCTTCTCAAGTAGAGAATGTAAGTCTGCAGCATTTAAAATTGTAAGTAGTGTATAAAAAAGCTTCAAACTAAATTTGTATTAAAATTAAATTTGCCGTGTTCTCTTTCATGATCTTTTGAAAGGAGAACTGCAAAAGTATTTTAAGTTGTATGTCTGTATATAGGTACATATATGCATGTGTACATGTATATGTAATATACTGAAAAAATTATAGATGAGGGAGAGAACTGTTTTCTTTCTTTCCTTTTTTTCATAAGCAGAGCGGGATAGAAAAAGCTCAAGGACTTTATGACTCCCCAGCTAATCACCTCAAGAGCTTTGACAAACCTCACTTCAGTTCTGTGTAAAATCAAAACTCCTGAAACGCCCAGGCGGGCTCTGCTCCCCCTCCCCTCTGCTTCATGCAGTCTTTCTCACATGCACACTTCTCAGAGGCAGGAAATACTTCCCAGGCAATGTGGGCCTGCTTGTGGAGGCCCCTTTCACAAAACATCAGTCTGAATTTAGTAGACAGAAGTCACTAGGAACGCCTTGACAGACTCCCGCTTTAGTAAGGCTCCCTCCAGCTGCGGAGGGTGTTTTTGTTAGAGTCACACTCTGTGTAAAACTGCTTAGAATAGAGCCATGATCTCAACCACGAAATGTGAACTTATATTTTGGAGAAAGTAACGGGGACGGATCTTTCCTAGCTCAGTGTTGAACAATGTTACGCCTTGGCGGTTCAGCTGCTCCTTGTCTAGGTAAGACTTATGGACTATCTGTCTTTATACTTTAAAGCAATCTTTGAAGAGGTAGAAAGATTGAAGTAAATGTTAGCATCTTGCACCGAATGGTGATTTCCTTGGTTTTAAAATTAAATCATGAATTCAGAGGTGGAAAATGTTTAGTAAGTAGAAAACCGTGAGTCAAATTGTTTTAGCAAAATGCCAATTCTAAAATAGGCTCCATAGAGATTTTACTCTTTCCTTCTATAAATTAAGATTTTATTTTGATGCCTTTTTATGCTTAACTTATTTATAAATTAAACTATAGGACCATTTTTTCTATTACATGTCATAGTATGAAACAAATCATATTCGCACACTTAAGTGTGAGATGTAAATGAATTCTTTTTATCTCTCCTTTTGCCTACAAGGAGACTAACTAGCGCTAGGGAGACTTTGCTTCATAATGAATGTGCAAAGAACATTTAAAGTCTTATTTAAAATATGAATATTGGCTTCTTCGATATTTCCCCAAACTAGTTTGAAGCCCACGTCAAACTGCAGAAGTACAGTTCAAATGTTTCATTTTTAAAAAAGTAAACCTGTAACATTTCAGAAATTATTTCTGTCTTATACAGTATTTAGCCTAGAATTGACTTTAGTTTATATTAACTTTCCTCAATTTACTGCATTTTTGATTAATTGAAATAACTCTCAATGACATTATCACTATGTCAAGGTAAGGAGAAAGCACTGCAATCATCTGTAAAACTGATCATGTGTTTCTAATTCATGTAATCATAAAATCAGATTTTCAGTGGAGTATAGTCTCTTAAAGGTACTTTAAGTGTTTAATGTGCAATATAGAAGAACAAGCATTTGGTGATTTAAAAACATGCATTTATAACACATTACATGCTTTTTGTATTTCTAATTATGTGGAATAAAATAATTATTTTATAGGTAATGTAGCATAGTACATGAAGACAAAACTTATTCATACATGTTTCCAGATCTATTAGGTGAACACTAAATGTAAGGTGTAGAGCTACTTTGACAGTTGGAGCACTCAAAATCAAGTGATTTAATTCCAATCCTGTGCATAGAGCAAGGTGACCGTTTGCGGTATTAGCTAAGTTTTTCTTCAATTCTCTGATAGAACCCATATAAATAAAATTTAACTAGTCACTAGCAACTTGTCTTGTCAATACATTGAAATGTGATTAAAAATAATCTGTTTTTAAGTATGTTAAAAGTACTGACTTATTTCAATTATGATTTTATAAAATCCCAGAATAGAATTTCAAGGAAGAAAAGAACATAATTGGTCACTTTTAACACTGCCCTAAAATTACTAACAAAGGAACTGAGGAATGACATTCAAAAGTGACCTGTCCAAGGTCACACCTCTAGCTAATAGAAGAGATGACAGTAGAACCACATATCTGTTCCATAAATCAGACCTTTATACCACATTTCCTAGGTCTCAGATAATAATGATGCTTCATGAAGTGTGCTTATGTCTAGTAGAAGGCTACTTTTAGGCAGAATATTGGAATGCTTCTTTTAAAAGGGGAGGGATTTAGGCTGCCAACAATGTTATAGTGTGGGGAAAAAATGTTTTTTAAAAAAGAGTAAAATTTACTAAGTAGTGATTTTTTTATATAAACACTTTTTTAAAAAGATTGACTATACCTTCAATGGATATTTGACAGAATAAGTTATTTTGTGACTTTTATTCTATTTCATTATTATGTCAATAAAAAAATTCATATGCTAATAAATATATTAATTTAAACTGATGTCCCTTAAAAGCTGATGCTCCTTATAAACTGATAGTTAAAAACTCCAGTTAAAAATTGATACATATCCTTGTAGTTTAATAGTATCATAATAAACACTGCACAACCAATGACATTCAGAGAGGTGTTTACTTCCACCCCTCATTTTAGAATCAATGTATAACACTACCTACCCCCACAATGGAATTAGCTTAAGAATCTCATATAACCAGATATTCTTTCCTTTATCTAACCTAAATCTCTTTTGCTACATCCCATTTCCAGTTTTACGGGTTTTTTTTCACTAGGGGAAATATGAAAATATTTTCACTAGTGGAAATAGGAAAATTTTAAATGGACATATGAAAACATTAGTATATATTTCTAATTTGCTTATTTCCTTATATCTTTCCTTCTATAGTTTATTTTCAATCCTTTAGTTGGTTTGCATATCTACTCTGCATCTTCTACAAGGTCTTTTAGTTGTGAACACAGAAATTATTACAGTATAAATAAATGTATGGCCTGTGCAACATAAAATGGCAGCACTGACTGCTTCATCTGTCATTCTGCATGCTAAAACCCTGCACTTTCCAGGGCAAGAGGCTTTCTCATGAAACTAATATGTGCTGTTTCCCAGACATGCCATTTCTTTAGAAATAATGTGTGTTGTGATGCTTTCCCACCCTCTGCCCCCCATTTTTATATACCAGATTGAATTTCTTAACGTTATTGTCACTTAACAGTCACACTATCCAACACTTCCAGTGTCACTCCACTCTAGGGTTTTTTGGTTTTAAAAAAGATTTATTTGTTTATGCATACAAGTACTGGGGTACAGGTCAGAGGTACAGGGGTTGAGGGGATTTACCAGTGGGAAACAGAACAGGTTGATCCACCGAAATACACTGCTAAGGGGAACAGCGGGCGAGAGGTCTGCTGTGCCATGTGAGTCACCTCCCTAGCTGAGGACTGAACCATTGCTGCAGTGGCTGTGGATAGGTTCATAGTGCTGAGACACTCCACAGTTTTGGAATGAGGAATAAATGCAATAAAAAGAGTGAGCTGTATAATCTGATGATTACTAGAGGGCCTTGTAAAAGAGGGTTCATCATTTTACCTTTTCCTAAGGACATTATATTAATAAAGGAGAATTTTTCTGGCTCTAGCCAAACTTTCCTATACTATGTACTTCACTACTACAATACTTTAGGAATGGTTACTCTTATAGAATACTGGGTCTTATAGGCTTAAACAAGTCCATATCAAGACATTAAAAGTTTAACTTCTGCTTTAGTCTCATTTTTTTTTTTCTTGGAGAATGAATGAATTGATGCCAGCATTATCTTACAGTGAAAATCTCTCTCTAGACGTTATTAGGGGGAAAAAAAATTCCAAGTGGATGATGACATGACCTGGATCAGAGATTTTATTATAAAATTTAGAGAAATTGTGTATGAGGATACGGAAAAAGTAAAAGTCTCCAGATTTGAAGGAGTTGCAATGAATACTATGTCTTGTCTTCATCTTCCATGTAAGTGATCAGTTTTGATGTAAACGATTTAAGACAAAAAAAAAAAAAAAAAGAGCAACGTGTTCCTTTATAGTGCTGTGTGGGCATTAAACTGCCAGTTAGTTCACAGAGTTTTGAGAAATGGATGGACTTAGTAAAGAAATTAAACAGAATAAAGGTGAAGTAGAGCCCTTGAGACCTAGTTAAGAAGGATTGTTAGTTTTGACACAGGATTATAGAGTATGTGTTGAACTTGAGAAGGAATTCTGATGCAGGGGTGTCTGCAAGACAGTATAAAAAGCATACTCTTGAACTTGCTCATTAAGATATATGGGTATAAATACAACTAGCTGGTTAGATTGAGAAAAGTTTGTTTTTTGTATTAGATTAAATTAACAGAGCTTTAGCAATACAATTCAAATAACTGCAAATCAGCGAAATTTTAAAAGAGAAAGATCAAATTTAGAAAGTTTATTTGTGTTTTTTATTCTCAGAAATTAGTAAAATACCTAGCATGTCAGATAATGTAAACAAGTAATTGTGGAGTAAAAAAGGAAAAGAGAAAAGAAAAGAAAGTAAAACCATGTTTGCGACTAGATATTATGGGACTTCTTATACCCATTTTTTCAAACATCTTGTAATGACAGAATAATAATTTTTGAAGGTGATGGAAAATAAAAAGTTGTCAAGAATACTCTAAGCCTAAGGCCGGAGATTAACAATGTTCTCATAAGATACATTATAAGGTCATCACACCCAGAGAAAAGCAAGAACATTTAGAAATAATATAAAAACAAGTTACATGAAACCAGAGAGAGCAAAGCACTAGTGAATTTACTACAATTTAAGCAGATTTGTTCAAGGTAAGCAAAAAGTTCAGAGTGAAAATGATGTCTGATTTGCATCTTTGATACTTAATACTCTGTAATCAGAAGCATGACATATAACAAACCTTCTACTTTTAATAGGTAAAGCGGGGAAAATAATGCAAATGTTTATATCAGTGTCATTCTGAGCATTACATGAGATTTTGTGCCAATTATTTAGCATATATGTAATAAATCTGTTTTAAAAAGTATCAGATGATTAGTGAAGAAAGAATAATCATGGTATTCCACATTTTGGTGAAATCACTCATCCATAGTGAAATAACAAGGACATCCAAGGGATAATTTCAGCCTAGATTCTATAGCTAAGGTCAATCAAAAATAAGGATATGTCATACTGTCATTTAACATCTAGTGAATTTTTGTAATGTATCATTGAATAAATGTTTGACACATGGCATTAACTCATTCATATTAATTTAGTTTAATATTGCTGTTTTTTTCATTATTCCCATTATAGAAGTGAAAAAGCTGAGGCACACAGAATTTAGTTAACTGAACCAAATCACCAGCAAAAATGATTTTTTAACAAACATCTTTTCTTCATGAAAAATGGTGATAATAATCTGTGTCCACCTTAGCCAAGATTCTTCCCCATAAAATTAAGCAGTGATAGCTCTTCATAAAATATTTGTATGACTACTAAAGGACAGTTGGTAATATAACACTTCTTTATAAAAACATATGCAAAATGTAAATAGGTAGGTGGGAAAAGATAAGAATTACAGCTATTAAATACAAAAAAGAAAAGCTGATATGAGGCATCAAAATACCAACCAAAGAGAAGATGCTAAATTCCCAATGATTCCAAGTTCTTGATTTCAGCAAAAATTGTACTGAATGCATGAAGGTCCTTCATTGTTGTCACCTAATTATCCAGGCATCTGTGTTGATGCAGCTCATCTCATATTTATAGTTACTCATTGCTATGACAGCAAAGCTAAAAATAGGACATGGCCACTTAAAGAAAACCTACATCTCACCATTCTAATGATGATATAACATTATAAGTCATGTCTCTTGTTGGATAAAATATATTTTTATAATAAGGTCAAATCACATTTTAATCATATTGTTTTACCATCCACTCAAAAAAGTATGTGTGGCGCCTCCCTGGTGGCACAGTGGGTTTAGCAACAAACTATGAAGTAAACCGCAGACACTGCAGCATGAGTTCGATTCCTGCTGCCGGCCAGGGAGGGGACCCACATGGTGCAGCAGACCTCTCCTGCCTCGCCCACTGCTCCCCTCAGCAGTGTATTTCAGTCCATCTGCCTGTTCTGTTCCCCACTCTGTCTCTGGTGAATCCTCTCACCTCCCATGCCTCTGGCCTGTGCCCCAGCTTTCATATGCATAAATAAATGAATCTTAAAAAAAAAAGTATGTGTAAGGGATGCAATATAATCTTTGATATCAAATTTAACTCTAAGCTGTTTCCTATTGTATGATAAATTCCAGTTGGAACAAGTTCAGATCAAAGATAATAATTTTATTTGATTACAAGAGATTCTGCAAAAAAAATAAGATAATATTAAAAAGATAATTATGCATTAGTGAACTTATTGCAGTCATATTGTGTCATCTAAGACACAATATAATACTAACTGTTCAAAGTTCTTGACCTAGGAAGGAAGACTTTATTGAAAAGGAAGAACTTATTTGAAATTGTACTTTTTCAAAAATAAATCATGTAAGTCCAAAGAAAATATAAATATCTAGAAAATACTGCATATATGATACATTCTAATCCTCCAGCACTGTTCATATTGGGGAAACCATGTATTCCCAGAAAGTTTGAAGTGATATCAAGCAAATAGCATGAAATATTCCAAGAGTTTCTCAAATTACTTGTGGATTTCTTAAGAAAACATTGAGAATCTGCAAACCTGGCTGCCCTGAATTATAAAGTGGTGGTGAGTCAAACACTGCCAGTATCTAGGATATTCCGTCCAAAAAAATTAGATACTATTGAGGCTACATTAAATAGCAGAGACATGGAGGTAAAAATATGTCACAGGAATATAACTTGCAATATTTTTCTGGTTTTTTTTAAATTTGTACGTATTTTACATCATTCTTCCTTTTTGAATAATGCACCCTTTCTCCTCTGGAGTGTAGTATCTATAAAATTCCCACCACCCACTCCCACTGCATCATCAACATAGTCCCGTATGCTCTTCCCTCCCCTGTTGCAATTTTGTGACACTGTTCTTTTCTGAAGAGCTGGTTTCTGAAGGATTGGCAGTTTCAAATTTGCTTAATTCCTAGCATATCTTTTACTCTAAGAAGTAAGAGTAAGAAAAAGTTTTCCAAGCTCAGTTAAACTCTATAAATATAAAATATAAAGAATATTTTAAGTTGGGTACCTACTTTTTCACTTTTTCTTCTAAAGATCAAAAATGATGGAATCGTGGATGTGTTTCTTGGGGGAAAAAATGATATACTGTTTATTCCACTGACTTAGTTCATCATAGATGGTTTATTCCATAATTTCTTAAATTTTTGGTATTTTTCAAACTGCCTAAAGACATGGAAGCTATTTCGTATATAATATTTTAAGCTTCATTAAGCAATTTACCAGTAAAGAATTTTAACAGGATTTTTTTTTCCATAGACAGCTAGTGAGGGATAATGAGTAATTCCAACATTTGGCAAAGTATGTAAAAGTAGATGGATAATGATATTGTGAAAGATTAAAACACAGATTACTACTAAAAGAAATGAAATCTACATGAAATTTAGTGTAGATAAATTCTTACATGTTATTAAAGGTCTCTCTTTCCCACACCCTAATTCTAGTTCATTCTAATTGGATTAGATAGCATGACTATTTTACGGAAACATTAACTGTATTCTACTAAAAGTTGGCTACCTGAATGGACTCATAAATGCTTTTTAAAAAGGTGTTAATTTTTTCCATTTCACTATGTCTATGCATTTGCATAAAGAAATTAAGAAGCATCATATTTGTTCTTGACTTTCTTACTGCTCCTGAGCATCTTGCATATGTAATATAGTTTAACAATGAACAGCAGCCCCCTTTCCTGTTATCATTGAGTTGCGGGATAATGGTGCCCAAATAAATAAAATTTAGTTTGCTAGCATAAACTCTTTCACAGCTCCATCAAGAAAACTACTTTTATTTTTATCTCTATGAATGCTTACTGTAATAAAAAAAATTGCATGTTAGTGAATGCACATTTCAGGAAGAATACTAACTGGTGATCCTTATCTGTTTCTGTGTTCTTTTGTTGTCTGATCTAATAGTCTAATTCAGTTGAGTTAGATAGAGCACTTCCTATGTGCAAATGTGACTCTCTGAGATAGGCTAAAATACAGTAAGATTTTATATCACTATAAGATGTTTAGATTCCCAATCTATACATCTCATCAACTTGATGATTATCATAAAAGTAACAAAGTGGGGCAATGTAGAAATGTTCTTTTCTTGGTGAGATGCATTCACTATTCCTGCAAGAGTGCATAGGTAGATTAAGCACTGGGGTTAAATCTTGTGCTATCAAGCTCTCACCAGTCACTGATGCTCTAGTTCAATACCCAGCCAGGGCGGGCCTCCCTTGTGACGCAGCGGGTTGAGTGCTGCACTATGAAGCATCCAGGGCACAACAGCACAGCAAGTTCGATCCCCAGCCAGGGAAGGGATTCACATGGTAAGGCAGACCTCTCCTGTCTCGCCCGCTGCTCCCCTCAGCAGTGTATTTCAGTCAGTCTGCCCGTTCTGCTCCCCACTCTGTCTCTGGTGAATCCTCTCACCTCCTGTGCCTCTGACCTGTACCCCTGCTCTTTTTATGCATAAATTAAAAAAAAATCTTAAAAAAAAATAGCCAGCCAGGGACCTGACCCAAATGGTGCAACAGACCTCTCATTTCTTGCCTGCTGCTCCCCTCAGCATCTATGGCCCGCACTCCAGTTTTTATATGCAGAAATAAATAAAATAAATCTTAAAAATACCATTCCATTTAAATTAATGGTAATTACTTCATTATGACATTTTAGCATAGAAAAGATTTCAGAGCTTTCAGATAGCAGGGAACGCCTGCATATGTATACATATGTATACCTACATATACGCAGACATGTTATTTATAACAATGTAAACATGTTCATGTGTGTTTGTTTATATACATATGTTTATACATATATTTGTATGTGATTATCAGATATATACCATATATGGTTACCATATATGCATGCACACACAAGTAATATGTTCTAAAAGTAGAGACTCACATTTAAGGGAATGAATCAAAAAAGAAGTTGTCTTTCCAAGTACTGTGAGCAAGGTGTGAATTACATTTGGGGACTAATGCAATGGAGAAATTCCTCTTTTTGCATGGGTTTCTTCACTGACAGCTATTTATATATTATACTCTATATTTTACGTTTCTGTTGGCAGAACATTTCAGAAAGACTATGTCTAAAGTGGTTGCTTAGAAAACCTGTCCTGAATGTCAGGAATTCCGAGAAGGGCTGACAATGCACTGACATTGTTGGCACAATATAAAAACCTAACTGGCACCTTTATTTGGCTGAATGTACAAGTCAGGTATGTATGTGGGTGTAAGGTGGTGGTGTGGCAAGTGAGGAGAGGATAAAGGATTGACCATTGAATGTACAGTAGAGGAACTGAGAGCATACTTATATATTGACTCAAATTGTTAAATTACTGCTTTGGAACACTATTTAGAACAGAAATTCTGATTATTATTTAAAATGCTTCCTGAGATCCAGAGAAAAGAATCTTTCTCTCTGTTTGAAGCAAATAACACAAGAATTTCTTACTAATCCTGTAATATGTGTAGTAATTACTAATCCACTCAAATCCGACTATTATAAAAGTCCCCTCAAGTTGTAAACATATATAATATAATCTATCATTTCTTATTTTTTCCTTGGAGACATTCCTGGTAGAGAATGTTACGATTTATGTGAAATATTCTTTGAACCTGATACATATATTTCATCCTGAAAATTCTATACTTTGTCTTTAATGCTGAATTCCTGGATTCCTTGTTGCCACATCTTGTCCATTTTGTTTTTGCTATATTTGGGTGAAACTAACCCTCCAATCACTTCTTGAGAAGAGAGGGAAACTCCTCAGGTAATTTTAAGGAAGAAGTAATTTTCTGTCAGGATTTTGAAGTTTCAATTTGCTTGTCTTGTTTTCAATGTTGCTAATGAGAAATTTCATACCATTTAGAGCCCCAATACCTAATATATAATCTCTTTTTTTCTCTCTGGTGCCATTTATGGTCATTTTCTTGCCTCCAAAACTCTGAAATTTCCAAATGATGCTTCTTAATATGGTCTAATTTCATTCATTTTATTAATTACTACATACTCCTTGGATTCTTGACCTACACTTTTCCACACATTTCGTCTCAATCCTCAGCAACCTCTGATTCTGGATGAAACTTCATTAAAAGGATTACAGAGAAAGTTATAGATATTTTCAATGGAAGTAGTAGTCAGTTGGTAGAAATATTTCAAATAAAATGATCTAGTAAGAAAATTCAAAAAAAAAGTCAAGATATTTTATAAGTAGTTCTTAGTCTTATGGAATCGGTTCTAATCAGTTCATATGATATGGGGCCAGTATGCATAGATGCAATTGACAGTAATTGAGTGCACTGTTTTATTAACACTGTTCAGGTTTCATATCACAGAGGCAGGTTTTAACTATAAATATTTTTCCCAAAGATTTATTTATTTATGCATATGAGAGCTGGGGTACAGACCAGAGTCCAAGGAGGTGAGAGGATTCACCAGAGACAGAGTGGGGAGCAGAACAGGGAGACTGACTGAAACACACTGCTGAGGGGAGCAATGGGCGAGGCAGGAGAGGTCTGCTACGCCATGTGTGTCCCCTCTCTGGCCGGCAGCAGGGATCGAACTGAAGTGGCTGCGGTTTGCTTCATAGTGCGTTGCTTAACCTACTGCGCCACCAGGAAGGCCCCTTAACTATAAATCTTACAAATCAGAATTTAAGTAGGAAGTCTGAATAAGAAAACATTTATTTTTTAGAAATCTGTAAGGCCACAGGATATGGAATGAGCACTCAAAGTGGTATAAAGATGGTCATAATGGTATTTAGGAAATTTTATATCCTAAAAAAAAAGACACTGTACATTCACATGTACAGATTCACATAATTTGAAAATGACCAAAGAACCTAAATTAGAAATTGAGACAGAGGGAATTGAACCTATTTTGCAATCTCTGCAGGTAGTGTCAACACTAGCTGAACTCTCTTCCTTTGACATTATAAGATTACTTATTTGCCAAGTTTGACTGAAATAAGTTAATTAAAATTACTGTAAGCTCTTAAAGGCAAAATGTTTTTGTAGTCCCTTCTTTAAGGGGTTAATAAAACTGTTTCTCCTTAATAAAACAAATGAAACCAGGATTCCATCTCAAATGTAAATGTGGCTTAAGAGTGACAGGATAATAACACTTGGCATTTTTTGTTAATCTGTTCCTTCTACACTGGATAAAAATAAAGAAAGCATCTAAAACAGAACCCGCCCTATTACAAACCAAATTTGCCCATGAAAGCAGAAATTTTCTGGCTTGTATCTATTCGTTTTTTCCACTTTCCATAGCCTCCCACACTATAATGACTTATGCATGGAATTCAGATTTTATATTTTCTTTTGAGTGCAAATCGAATGCCAACATGGAAAATGTGAAAGCTTACCAAAGCTTACCATTTTCAAAGATGGTCACCGACCTTCGAGGGAACCAAATATATCTAGAAAGATACATGGTCAGGCTGGAGTACCAAAATTCTAGTTTATTCCTCAACTTTGCTGCTATTTACAGGATGAGAATATTTACTTTTCTGACACATGTTTAGTCAGAATAACTTGAAAATTTTGGTGAGGAGTCAGAGTTCTTCTCAGTAGATTGATGTGACCCCCAAATCAGCACAGCAGTTAATTTTGTTTATGGCTGAAACAAATAAACCAACCTGTGTTATGTGCTGACAGGTCTTGTGTTGAGTAAAAACTTCAGTGATTGCTCTTTGAATGGGATTTTCTTGTATATCCTTTTATGTGTGGTTTCATGGTGGAATAATATTTTGATTTGTCATTTTTGTAAGATTGAATTCATATTGGTATAATTTGATTCCTTTAGCTAAGGCTTTGATAACTTAAGGCAAAAGGATGAATACCTAGTATTTGTTTATGTTCTGACCTTATCTTATGCCTGGTTTTCTGTTCACTTACATTTTTATATTTTTATGGCTGTGTTCTAACAGAAGTAATCTCCTTAGAAAGCAAAGACTTTGTAATTTCTGAAGAATTGTCCTATTGTTGTATGTTCACAGTTTCTTTTTGATTTACTTAAATTCCTACTTGAAGAGCTTCGATCTCATATAGACAAAAGAAATGTGGAGGAATGAAGGTAGAAACTCATTCTGTGAAAGCCGATGAAGTTTGTTGGCTATCTAAACTGGGGTCTTAGAACCAGGGCCTAATTAGAATGCTCACTAAGCTTCAAACAATAACTTGCTACCTAGTAGTAGTAGTAGTAGTAGTAGTAATAGGTTGTATTTTTATCCGTGAATTATATGTTAATATGAATGAATTGTATTATTCCATATTTCTTAAGTCACTCCCTAGAGAAGATACATCCAGATAGTTTAGGATTTATATTAGCTCTTTCACATACTAATACATGTGAAACTGTATAACTCTGTAACTCGAGTTTTGCATTGACAATTCCCTAGTGGTTCTGTTGCAGTTCAAACCAGTGAGTGGATTTTTGTAAGGCTTTGTTTTCACAAAAGTAAATTAGGAAATCATAAGCTAGACCAACAAGTTTCTTCCAGTAAGTTTTATTACATATTGCTATTTAAATATTTTCTTAATGGAGTTTTAACTGTTTAATATTTACATCTTTATTCATTAATAAGTTAATCCAACTGGTGCACAGGTGAAATGGTGGTGGGAATTCCCTGGGGACTACAAATGATGTCAAATATAATTAAATAAATCTTAAAAAAATAAATAAATAAAAGTATCATCAGTGATTTGTTTAGCCAGAAATATTAAATGTGAATGTTTCTTCTAATGTTAGACTCCATTTTAAAGAAATAACTATTAAAGTGATTAAATGAAAGCTTTATAAAATCATTTAATCCTTCCTGAATTATATATTTTTTAAATTTTTAATAGGTGGTGAAATGACAAAACTGACTGTCTTCGGTAGTCAGTGAATTTGAAGTGACCTTTCATCTAGTTCTGTCTCCTTTGGTCTCATATGGACTGTATCTCTGTATCTGTTGTTAAACTATGATGACATGTCTGTAGCTATCAGAAAGAGAAGCTGGGAAGAACATGTGACCCAGTGGATGGGACAACTTTTTAATTCTGATGATTATAACACAGCATGTCATCATGGACTAGTAGCTGACAGCTTGCAGGCAAGTATGGAAAAAGATGCAACTGCAAATGTGGACCGCAAAGAGAAGTGTGTTTCACTACCAGAATGCTGTCATGGATCAGAGCTGAGAAATTTTTCTGAGAGGTCAATGGGTCACATTTCAATTAAAGTGGATGAAAATGACAGCCACAAAGGTGAAGATCAGTTTTTTTCTCTGGAGGCTAGTACAGAAACACTAGTGCATATGTCTGATGAGGATACTGATTCAGATTTATATCCTACTGATAAACAGATTTTAACTATCCAAGGGAATCAAACACCAGACCAACATACTGTTAAAGGAGCAGGCTCCTTAGTAAAAACACTGCCCATCATGGAAACTAACCAAGATTCTTACACTTCCTGGAGAATGGTTGGTGAAGCTGATTTAACACTGGTAGAAGAAAAGGGGGAGAAAAAAGTTGTCGATGTGCTAAGTAAAAGCCTGGAGCTTTGTAATAAAGTAAGCTTAAGTGAAATTAAAGATGCACCTGAAGTAAATGCATGTGATTCTTTGAATGTGAAAGATACCGTGCCTGATAAGCAGTTGCTTAATTCTGCTATGATTGCTCAGCAAAGAAAGAAAACTGACTTCCCTAAAGATGAACATGAAAGGAACACCTGCAATATTGTACAAGATGAATTTTTGGCTATTACTTGTACAGACAGAGGACTACCATTATTAAAAGCAGATCCTAGAAGTTGCCTTCTGCATCCTTCTTCCTGCCCTAGTGGAATGTCAGCTGAAGATGACCTGGAGAAGAGTGGTTTTTCAGAAAATCAAAACAAAAGTTTTGCAAAGGTCAACTGTGGAGATGGCATGCAGTGTTTACACTTAAAGGAAAGTCTGGCCACCCAGGAATTCAAAGACAACCAAGTCAGACTTCGCAAAAGAAAGGTAAGACATGTATACAGATTATCTGGCTTTAGAAATTTTGAATTTGCATCATTCACTATTTTCTGTGATTAAAGAGATATGTGCATCATATGCTCTATGATGTAGCCATGTAATTTATTTTTTTGGTTTTCATTTTTTTTATTAAAATATTTTAAAATTTACATATACTTGCCATTAATTGTAATCCCCATGTATTCCCCATCACCATCTCACCAGTGCACCATC
>JAGFMF010011479.1:34490-85018 GCA_019455555.1 Galemys pyrenaicus | reverse complement strand
TGTTCATAAGCTTGTGGGTTTGTTTCTGGGCTTTCTATTCTATTCCATTGGTCTATGTGTCTGTTTTTGTTCCAGTACCATGCCGTTTTTATGATTGTTAGCCATGTAATTTAAAGAATATTTTCTTGGGGAAACCATCAAATATGCAAAGACTAAAACATAATTGTCTGTTTCACTAATCATATTCACAATAGTTTACAAACATTTTGTTTTGTAACTATGTGGAAGACAGAATCATTTCATTTTCTTTATTTGGAGTTAAATATTCACCAGATAACTTTTAGTTCAAGCTCTATCCGAATAGTGATCACTAACTTCTAGAAAATCAGGATATTTTATTATTTAATAACATTTATATCAGCCTGTTTCATTTTCACTGAAAATATATTTATTATAATAAAAATGGTCTATAGGTCACATGTTAAAAAGATATCTTTGCATAAAAGAGACGATGTATCCCCTCCCCCAGAGTATACCTATTCTATTTTATATACCTTCACACATTCACATATATCATCTTCTTTTTAACTCTTGGCTAAAGAGGGCCAATAATATGGAAAGCAGTGTGGAAATTCTTCAACAAGTTAAAAATAGATATTCCATATGTTCCAGTTATCCCACTTCTTGGTCTTTACTGGAAAAATACAAGCACACAAATTTGAAGAGATATGCAACTGCATGTTTATTGTAGCACTATTTACAATAGCTAAGAACTAAAATGATGATGATGATGATGATGATGGTGATGATTTTGCTAATGTCCTTTTGACTAGTGCTATAGATGCTGTTCTTATTCTCCATAAGGAATTTCCAAATGAAAGAAGCAGGATTAAAGTGGAGCTACATGAGCATGGTTTAGCTAGTGAACTTGACTAAAATCTGGTTTATCTTTAGGATTTCCCCCAAATTTTCCAACAATGTAGTGCTCTATAATCATGATATAAATCCAAGTACAATTTCTTCCATGAATCCAAATTAGCCATTGGCATTGAAGAAAAACCTGCAGTTTGGATACTTATGTGTAACATTAAAATATATTTCCTTGCCCTTAGCTTAATATAATATTGATCCCTAATTGCAATTCTCCTAACAGGAAACTAATGTTCTTAATTCTGTTCCACTGGGGCTATCTGCAATGAAGAAAAAAAGTCTCTTTGTGGTGAAGAAATCTGGTTTTCATAAACTGTGGTTTTGCTAACAAACTAGATCAGTAACGTGTCATGAGTTAGTTTAAGTGAAGTCAAATATTCTACAGAAAAAGATCAATGTGTTCATACTATATGCCAACAGAGCATTCTGTGCTTCTGGCAAAGTCATTCTTCCTTATATAAATTGTATTAAAATGTTAATGCTCCATAAAGTTGTTATGATTGGAATGCTTAGGTCACTTTTCCAGAAATTTCTATATATCCTATCAAATCTGTTGGAGAGGATACAATAATGACATAAGAATGTATTAACTGACCTATGACATAGCTCCCCTAAAATAAGACAAACTCAGTCCAACTGCAGACAGAAACATTAAACATTCCAGAAACATATGCTCACCACTTGGACATTTATATCAATAGGAAGAATGTTGGAAGAATTTGCTCTTGGACATGTCACTATAGCATGGTCACATTATAAGAGCTGTAATTATATCTCATTTACAAGTTCTAACTTAAATATTCTATTTTGAGCATTTTATTACTCTAAAATATTGTGGCATTATCTGGTGGAGTATTTACTTTGACGCTATCACTCATTTGGGATGCCTTGAGATGAACAGATTAAATACTAAATTTCAGATTCGTAATTTGTTCTAGAAGTATGGTATGGTAGACACCTTTTAAAGCTATATACAGAAATGTTCAATATTGTTTACTGACAGAAAAAGAGAAATGACACAAATTTACATGAGTAAAGAACTAGTTTAAGTATTGTTAATCTATAGCCTGGAATACTATGCAACCATTAAAAAGATAGAGTAAGCAGCATGCACACTGACATTGAATGATAATTATGATACAGTGTTCTCCCACCCCCAAAAAAGGGCAAGTTCATATATATGTATAGTACATTCTAACTTTATATCATTGATTTCTGTGTTTGTATTTGTGTGTATATACTTATATATGCTTATATTCATATAAGATATAATTAATATTACAAAGTGAAATAAACTCTAAAAGATAACACAAAAATTATCTGAACTTTAAACAAGACACCTAATTTCACATTTAAACAAATACCTTACATTCCAGTGATAAACTAAATTGTTTATGCTATAGGTTGACTTCCATCACAGAAAACTAGCAATACAAATAAATTAAACATATAAAGTTATAAACAAAATAAGTGTACACACATGTATATTTATATAAGTTGATATAAATATAGACAGGGGTTTAAACCTTTCTTTCTTAGTAAGAATATGCAACATACTGGCTAAATAAGTACAAAATTGTTAATAGCAGTTATTAGAATTAAAAGAATAGAAGCAGAAGTTTTCACTTTTGCCCTTTATAATTTTTATCTATTTTTTAAACATAAGTTTATTTTATTATTTTTTAAAGATTTTATTTATTTATTCACAAGAGCTGGGGTACAGGTCAGAGGTACCAGGTATGAGGGGATTCACCAGAGAGAGTGTGGATAAAACAGGCAGATTAACTGAAGCACAGTGCTGAGGGGAGCAGCAGGTGAGGCAGGAGAGTTCTGCTGTGCCACATGGGATCAAATTGATGCTGCAACAGCTGAGTAAACCCCATGGTGCAGTGCTCCACCATTTGGCCCTTTATAATTTTATATAGTGATAGAATTATGGTCAAAATGCATACGATAAATAGAAGTACATAAGAAAACTAATACTAGATATACAATAGATATAAACATATACATAGATATAAGCTATTTGAAGCATTTTCTGCATGGCACATAGTGATACTATATAGTTTTTATTATTATTAATTATATGCAATTGAATAAAATAAAAATATTTTCAAAATATCAATAAGGCTTCCAACAAACTATTGAATTCCTAATGCCATTGCAATAGATTTAGATGAGCATTTGGAGAGGTACATGAGCCCCATTTTCATATTTGTAAGGTAATAGGTGCCAGATTCTGGAGACTTGCTTAATTGTCTGTATCTTGAAAGTCATGGTGCATGCTTTAAGATTAAAGCTTAGAACAGTGAAATGGAATATAAACTTATACAATTTGAAAACTTTAATTAATTTACTATATGATGGTGACAAATATGAGCTAAATCCTTTACTGACTATTTCCATGGAGTTTTTTTGATCAGGACATATTAAAGGTTCTGTGACTTGAATAAAACCAAGCAAAAACACAAACAGACCACAAATGATGTCAAATACAAATAAATAAACAAATAAATAGATAGATATGATTCTTAGTATATACTGAAATAATTCTCTAGAGATACTATACTTTAGCTATAAATTATCATTCTCTGAACCTAAAAATCTTGGCAGGTGTAAAGAGCTATGTATTTGTTCTAGATGGTGGTTTACTAATTAAAGAAACTTGAAAATTAAGTCTTCTCTAGAGACTACTTAACTGTTTTCCAAAGTCTTGAATAACATAATAGTTATTTAAATGTAAATATGTGCTTTTACACACTTAAGTCAAGAGGACACCAAATTCCACATATACAAAAAAAAATCACATTCCAAAAATAAATTATAAAATAGTATATATCATTTATGCTATAAACATCTGAAATTATCTTGTTTGTTCCTTTCTATTGTCTGGGAGTTTTTAATTTGGAGATGGTAACATCTACTGATAGGTGACATAAAAAGCACAGTAAATTATGCATAAGATAGAATGAACCAAAATAGAAAATTCCCTGGCAAAATATTAAAGGGAAGGGTAAAATTACTTAAGAATAAAAACCAAAAATATGATTAAGACAAAGCCCTAAGCTAATGGAGCAAGATAGAGTTTACAAAAATAAGAACTAGTAGCAGAAGTGGAAGCACTTCCTAATAAGCCTAGTATCAGTTGACAAGAGGGAAAGGAATGGCAAGCAGGTAAGAATATGCAGCTCAATAGATAGATTGATTAAAATAGTATGATTTCACATAAAAATCACACCAATTTTAGAGACAAGTCTTGTTAAGTAGTATTAGAATTGATAGAGAAAGGCAAGATGACTAGTTGGTGTATAAATAAATAACACTAATCTTTTCCTGCCATAATTTTAGCAAGCAAAGTTGGTAGTTTTGTGAGCAGCTCATATTGTATTATTATTAGGTTACTAAAAACCAGCAAACTACTTCATTCTATTTAAACTGGATTTTGCCTCATAAACAAATAGAAAGCCAAAAACATTTTTGCAGATATTTGGACTCAAATAAAATGCAAACATTTAATTATGTGATTAAGAATTATACTAGAAATATTTAGTAAAGTGTGTGAGTAATAAATTTTGAGCATTTTCAACACCCCAGACCCCACTCTGTGTGTTGGGTATAACATGACTCAGAAAGCAACTTCTTGCAATGCGAAGCCCAGGGTTCCTGAGGTATTACTGGAGTTCCCAAATAAGACTTCTGTTTTTTTTTATTTATTTTTTATTTTTTAATACTTTTTTCTCCTTTAATTTATATATATTTGACATCAATTGTAATCCCCATGTTTTCCCCATCACCATATCACCAGTACACCATCACCTCAGCCCCCCCAGCCCGTGCTCCCATCTTCCCTCAGCCCTCCCCCTTCCCCCTCCCCCACCAAGTGTCCCCAATTTCTCCTTGTCTTTTCATTTGACTCAACACATAAGGCTAGCACTGAAGGGAGGTAACAGTTATGAGAAAGAAAGAGAGGGGTTGGGGGGAAAGGAAAGAAAACAGAAAGATAGAGATAAAGACATTGATATAATAAGATAACAGAGAAAAAAATCAGTAAACAACAAGGGGAAACAATACAAGTCTTGACAAAATGTGGATTTGTAGCCGGCTGCAATCATTATTTTTTTGATATGATGAAGTTGTGGTTATCACTTGCAGAAATTTAAGCAAGAGACAAAGAACATGAATTTGACTCCAGAGATTACAGAGCAAGTAGAGGTCAATAATTATTATCATTTTGCATGAGAAACTCTGATGACTAGGGCCAAAACTCCCCACCAGAATAAAGAGGATGCCCTCTTAAGTTCATGTGTCAAGATACTCAAATGTTTTCAGTTTGGAGTTTCTTTCCCCAATTTCTTCAGTCAAGTTAGTTGCTCAATTCTCTCTACACCCACAGAGGACTTGTCTCTACTATGTTTATTTCAATTCATTTGATCTCAGTATTGCTAACTAAAACAACTCACTGGTGGCAGTTTCTCAATTTTGTACCTGTAACATCCTATACCTATCAAGTAAAGGATTTTTTTTTCCATAAGACAATATCAGGGTGTCAAGAGTCCATGGTATTAAGATGAAGAAATGAAGTTATACTACTGAAACCAGGGACCAGACACCCGGGCTTTAAACTCTAATGCCCTCTGTGTTTATTCTGCTAGCTCCACATTAAACAGGGCATGAGGAGGAAGAGGGAGAAAAGAACTCTGAATTTCTGATGCAAGTTTAAGATTCTTATTATCCTTGCCACAAAACAATTAATTAATGTAACCAATTAGTTATATGAAAATCAGAGTAGTAAATGTTATTTAGAATTTACAGTTTTCTGAGTAGAAAGGACAAGGATAAACATAGGCAAAAATACAAAAATATAGATCTGCTTTTAATTATTCTTTGAGTTTGTGTATGCTTTGTGATAGATGAATATTGATTTAGAAATACAGGTGTAGGAGTTTATAAGTAATGCACATGCTTGCTGAGGAATACATCATCAAAAATGTTGGTATGTCATTAGTTTAGTAATTCTGTAGCTTTTCTGGTTAATGGTGCTTGAGGAAGTTGGAAGTGGAACAAAAAGGAGATGACAGGAATAGAAAAGTAAGAAAGTGAAAGACAAATGAGTCTAGGAGATTGAGCAATATATTTGAGAGAGTGTCAGATGGTAGTAAATTTCTAATTTAATTTCTATTTTGAAAACCACATAAGGTAGGGATATTTGCAGTCAGTTGCTTTTAAGGAATAAAAAAAAAATACTCTGACCCAGAGCAATTAGATCTGTTATTCCAGGTATTTTTTTAAAAAGTAGTTATGATGTGTGATGGGTCTCTGGTCCAAGCTATAAATTGGACCAAAACTGCAAATTTACATTATTCATAACATGATCATTAATAAGTTTACATTAACCCAAATCAGCTTTTATTGGAGCAAAAATTAATACACATTTATGGTGTTATTTTAAATAAGTAATGGTTATTTCAGAGCCAATTACACATTAGAAGCTATCATAATAGTGAATCTGATTTAGTTTCTTCCTCATGGATTTCTGTTACTATGAACCAGAACCAACTTATTAATCTTTTAATACCAACAAACCACTATAGGTTTTGGCTGTCTCTCTCGAAGAGAAATGCCAATATCCACAACAGTTGGAATAACTGGCATAACCTACATTACAGGGCTGGGCCTCTGTTATCTGGGCACTAAACACAAGGGTGCCAACTCCTGTTCATTTTTCTGGCTCATGTTCTTAGAAATAAAGTATATACCCATTGCTGCCAATAAGTATTCTACAGGTAATTTTCTAACTGTCAAGAAAATTACAGTACTACTTTGGAGATTACCTCATGGTTTTCAAAGGAATTATAAGCAAGTAGGAAAGTAGACACTTACTCTTCTTTCAGTTCTCTTTCTACATAGACATAGGAATAAAACTAGTGATTAATCAGTCTCTTCAATTTTTGGGTTCCGTTTTTTTTGAGTCACTGAAACTTCAAAAGGGTTGGCTGCTTTGTATCTACAGTAAAAGTTAACCTAGGTTTTTTTGTTTGTTTTATTTTTTAAGTTGTAATAGCATCATTATTTAATCTAGCAAATGAAAGCTTGGGTGAATTTGATTTCCCAACCAAAGTAATCTATGTTGATGAGAAAAAGAACCAAACCAACATACATTATTTTAACCTTTGTGAGCTCGATGCATCCCTAAAAAAATTGAAACACTTCCTTCCTCACAAAGAGGTGGGAACATTGAAGGAGAAAGGAAATTTGATTAAGCTACATAATACACTGACTGGAACAATTCATTTTTAAACAAAAATTTATGACAGTAAAATAACTAAAAAATTGCAGAATTACTTTACCTGAAATTAGTCAAATTCTAGTGTAGAACTTATTAACACACCTAGCCAGCCATGGTCAATACTACTTTAGCTGGAAACTTCTGGAGTACTGTACAGCCGTGGATGTTCTCTCCAGCTTGAACAATTATTATATTATTATATTATATTATAGTGCTACACTCAGAATAAAGTAATTAATCAAATGAACTCTGCCTGGTTTCAATCCTGCTTTCCTCCTTACCACTTTCTGATTCTGTATGCTATTTATTCAGTCTGCGCCTTAGTTTTTTTTATCTGAACAATGAGATGCCTCACTATGTTGTTAGTAAGATTGACTATATACATCAATTAAAACAATGCTTGATACATAGTAAACACCATATGATTTATTTGTTAGTACTTGTAATTGTTTATTTTGGTAGACTGACCTATTACAGGTCTGAAAGTAAGCTCAACTTTCCAGGATTGTGAGGATGACAAACAAAATTTGAGAATTTGGAAAGTAAGTCAACCTACATGGCTGTCTAATTATTATCATATAGTATAACCTGGAATATGCATTCATTACCTAAATAAATAATAATAAGTGAATAATAATAAATAATAATAAGTAATTTCTCTTCCCCATGCACTTTTTCATGTGTGGTAAAGAATCGCAGTAAGAATCATATCAGCATCTAAACCTAAAGGAGCTTGTACTTTAGTAAGGGCAATGTCACATATGAATAACATAATATTCAGTGAAAGTAACTTTAATAACAATTACTATTAGAACCAATTGTAATATTAGGTTATCAACAACAACCACAATAATGGTTCAACCTAATTCAAGATAGAAAGTATTGAGATCTATGGAACTATAATATTACAAACAAGGAGATGAATCTCATCCAGATGAAGGACTCAGAGAAGGTTTCACCAAGTGGTACCTTGGCTCAGCTTTGAAGGATGCAAAGAATTCTTATTCGTGAGTTGAGGAAAAGAAATTTATTTGTGCCTACTTTAATTGTTCTTGAGAAATACAATCATTATTTTTTACTTGCATAGATCTTAGGTATTATTTATACAGATATTTTTAAATGCTAAGCGTTTTGTTGTTGTTGTTTTGCAAACTATTTTGTTGTGATAATAATATCAAAGGAGGATGGTGGTGTTTCATTTGCCATACTTTAGTGAAGGCAAATCAGCTTTCTGTTTCCAAACTTTGATTTTTATCCAAGTAATATCTGTATTGTATGCACATTTTCTAAAATTAACGATCTAGATTTCAGCCCACTGAAATCTAAAAAAATGTTAACCATGTTAATTTTCTCCTTGGCTAGTTTTTGATTTGTTAGCAGAAAAGTAAAATAAAAATCATGGAAATTTGCTTAACAACCAAAACATTACCACAAGAAATACTAAAGAACAAAATGGTTCAATTGTAAAATCATGAAGGTATAAGACAATTAGTCTGACTCTCATGCTTTCATAGGGTTATAAGAATCATGTAGGAAATTGTTTTTTGATTATTATGGACAATAGTAACAGATGATTTAATAGAGTAACATACTAAAAGTAGAAGTAAACAAAATGAAAAAATAATCCTTTATTTGATAAAAATTTATTTGATTATGAGGTTTCATATTCCATTTAGATGTTGACATATTAATCTGTGATTGAAAAAAAAATTAGATTCACTTTGAAGAGGTAGCCAAATGTATGACAGTCAATGTATAATAGAAAGTACATTTCAGAAATATCTGATAAAAAATAAAGCTTGAATTTTCACCTTGAGTAGAAATTAATGAACGATAAGAATCCATAGACCCTATGAGTGCTGTGAATTCACCAATGGAGGACAGTGTACCAAGAAGACTGCATTTACTAATCTTGTTCACCTTCTGATGATTTCATGCTGAACACTGACTGGGAAATCTTAGTGTTCAAGCTCAAGTTTTCTGGATAACAACCTTTCCCCCAACATTATCATTTAAATATTATTAGATTTAATGTCAATTTCTGCCATAAAATATGGTAATAATTTTTGAATGAGTTAATTTTCTCTTAAGAGAATTTGAGGCATATGACGTGAAGTCCAAACCTATAGAAGGACTTCTAAGGATAATGTAAATTTATAGAACAAAAATATTTTATATAGATAATACATATACATATGCGATATGTATTACATATAAACTTTTTGAATATCTGTAATAATCATGCAGAATCACCTGAGATGAAGTATTTGACTTCCTGTATTAAGTACCACTTTCTATTGAGAGTTGAAGTAGAAGAGGTGACAAACATAGGAACTAATGAATGACCACAGGGACATTAACTAGTTGGTTGATTTTTGCTCTGCTGTCCATGCTTCCAAAGAAGGCATAAAAGGAGATCAAAAGCTGTCTACACCTCTGTGGTAAATATCTCCTTCCAGTGGATCATTTTCACACTACCCTTCCTTCCATGTCCACACAAAGACACAGGAATGTGGAGTTTATCAACACAGCTGGCCAATGCCTGCATTAAGAAATGAGTAGCCTAGCTCTTGCTTGCAGAGTAATTAATTTCCACAGTATTTATTTGCCACACTGTAGCTGGGACTTTACTTTTCGTCCATTCCTCTATAACATCCCTTGCATTTTTATCTTCATTTTGCTGTAAGATTAGCTAACATGATGTTTAATGCTTTTTCTCATTTCATATAACAAGAAGAAATCTCGTTCAGTTGACTAGAGAGTAGTAGGCAGCATCCTACAAATATGGCAAGAGAGACAGAGAATTTGCTTTTCATAGGTTCATGGAATGTTCCAGCTGGGAGAGACTTTAAACATTCTTACATTTCACTTCAAATGGAATAGTGTGTGTGTATTGAGAAGGCCAAGGAGCTGTAATTTAGAGTGTTAATAGTGGTATGTCATGTTACCAATGCAGAGCTGTTGAAGATGCTGAGTTGCATGTTATCATAGAAAAGCTATAATTTAAAAGTAATCAGAAAGAATTGGCCAACACTGAAATGTAACACAAACCTAATATTAAGGTTTTTTTGAACGATGAAAGGAAATGTTTTATCCTTCTATTTCAGACATCAGTCCACTCTAAATTACTTTGTGTGGGGCAGGGAGAAGAAAAACACAGCTTTGAGAATTTAACTACCATTTCAGGTATATGCTGACATAAATATAAAATAAATTTTAAAAACTGAAAGGAGTGTAAAATGAGAATTGTTTTTCTCAGCTTCTCCTGGTTCTAATATTGTATAAAAATTTGCCCTTTACTGAGGCATGAATTTTAACTTAACTCAATTATTCTGTACTCTTTCCCTGTGATCAGCACAGACTTTTGTCATAAATATTATCTCTATCCACTTAAAAGTTACAAAGTGCTTTCTTTCAAATTCCACGGTGTTTGGGTTGAGGCATGATAAATTTTAAACAAGCTGAAAAGTTTTTCAAACAAATTCTGTACTGTGAGTAATCATTAAGTAGACAAAGGGAGAAAGGAAGTTAGACAGATTTCAGTATACTCTTCATGCAAATTTATCTCTTAACCATTACTGGTAAACATATAAAGCAATACATTTTTATACTCAAAACTGTCTAGACTAGAAACCAAACCATGCAAAGCTGTACATCAGCCCAGGTAACTCAACATGGAAATCATTCAATACCTGTAGTTACAGTAATCCTACATTTCCAACCCTGACAACTGAGGTAATTTATCTTCTTGGTAGTGGATAAATGGGCAGTGGTGGTATTGCTTACAAGAAGCCAGTTCCTTATGAAATTTAATTTCTAATTTTCACATAAATATTTTAATTTTTAAGAAAGCCAAATGGGGCCTCCCAGTGGCGCAGTGGGTTAAGTAACGCACTATGAAGCAAACCACAGACACTGCAGCATGAGTTTGATCCCTGCTGCGGGCCAGGGAGGGGACCCACACGGCATGACAGACCTCTCCTGCCTCGCCTGATGCTGCCCTGGCCAGTGTGTTTCAGTCCATCTGCCTGTTCTGCTTCCCGCTCTCTGTGGTGAATCCTCTCTCTCACACACACACACACACACAGCCACTTCTGGCCTGTATCCTAGTGCTTGAATGCATAAATAAATGAATCTTTAAAAAAAAATGAAGAAAGCCAAATGTATTCAAGAGATAAGTTTACTATTTTGTTATAATGTATGATGCATGTGAGCAGCTACCCAATGTTTGGCCTCCAGTATTTCTTTCTGAAGTCAGAGAACTGTAAAATACTGGGGGCTGCCAGGTATTGCATAGATTAGCACAAGAGACCTCAGTGCACATAAAGTTGTACGAGGTAGAGAAGAATGAGATAGGGGTGGTATGTAAGAACCAGGAGATCTGTAGACCGGAAGAAGAAACATTTCTATATGGTTACTTTTTATCGCCTACACTGAAGTAATTTTAAGTCTGTGGTTAATACTGAAAGACTGAAAGAAAAATGGCCACACTATGATTTTCTACATAAATGGTGGCTGGGTTAAGAATAATGAAAGAACAGAAAAAAAGAGTAAGCTCAAGGAAATGGGCAATTACAACCAAAAACAAACAAACAAACTCAACAAGATCAAAATGTCAAAGATAAACCAAAGGGATCATGGGCAGGGGAGGAAGGGGAGGGTAAAGACAGGGATGAGGGCAGAAAGAGCACAAGGGACTGAGGTGATGGTGCACGGGTGACGTGGTGGTGGGAACTCCCTGGGGACTACAAATGATGTCAAATATAATTAAATAAATCTAATAATTAAAAAAAGAATAATGAAAGTCATCTCTGCTGTGAAGAAAATAGTAGAAGTGTGTTAATAGAGCTTTAGAGCCCCCTCCTACTAAACAGAAATATCATGTTCAATACCACAGAGGTGTAACCAACTCTCTTAAGGTAAATAATAATTTTGCCTGCGGATTTTATTGGTATATATCTCAAATCAAGTGGAGTTATGCTTGATGCAGCGTTCTCTATTGTTACAATTCCAACCTCTTAAAATAGTAAGTAAAAATAGATTATGGAAGAATTGCTAACAAATAAGCATGCATTTCCCCTTGTGGTGGGTGCTAGGTCATTTTAAAGCCCCTTTTCCTTATTAGTCATTATATATCTCCCCAACTTCTATCACCATTAGTGGGCACCCAGATTTGAAGCCACAGGTAGGGTTTTCCTGACAGTCATTACTGTTCACCTGCGAGAATTGTCTATGTTCAAGATAACATATTTATTTTCTCCCTCGCTGCTGCCACAGTTCCTTCTGCAGAGAATTCCATGGACCACTTTGATAATAACCTTTTATATTCCTAAACTTCTCCCATTGAAATTTTTAAAACCTGAAAGAATAAACAGGCACATAAGTATAAATACCAGTGAATCATAAGCAATATGCACGACCCAAATATACATTCCCATTCTTTCATTTAGAAAGTTTGAAAAGCAAAATTTATGTAGAAGCAATGAAACTTATAGTGTATCATAGGTCTAACAACAAAAAGTAATCAAACCATGCCCAAAAGACCTGTTTCAGAACAGGTCTTTTATGATTTTAGATTCATATTGGTACATGTTTATATAGACCTATAGTTCTAGACAATTCAGATGAAAATTAAGAGATTTATAATCCATCCTCACATCAGAAACACTGTAGAAATGTACCCACAGTTTAGCTATAATTAGCAGTTATTATGAAAACAACAATTTTACATCCTCAATAGTTCTCCTCTCTATCCCCTTAATACTTCCACTATCTCTTGCTCAAATTACTGCATCATCTTAACTTTTCTTTGACTCCAATCCTAATCCACTCTAATCCATTCTTTGTACCACAGTCCAAATTATCCTTATATCATGCAAACCTGTCCCTCTCTCCTCATAGCCTAAAAGTTTAACATTCTAGATGTTTCCTAGGACAGATAAAATTAGGACCCTCTTAACTGTGTTGTCTCCTTTGTGAGACTCACATGTGCTTCTCCTCATCTCCCAGTTCACAACCACATTAAACTACTTCTAGTCACCCGAGTTCATCATACTGTCTCACCCAGAAAGCTCTCCCCCGCTCATCATCCTACTTTACCAATTTTAGACTTTACTTAGTTCACTTCACTCACAATCTCTCCTGAAACCCTCATTTGAATTTGGATCTACTTCCTGGTGTTCTCTGTACACACTGTAACCCCCTCTACATACTGTAGCAAAACATTATCACACTGTCTTGGAATCACCTATTCACTTCTGTACACTGTAGTGGTTGAATTGTGCCCCCCCCCAAAAAAAAAGTTATGTGAATATCCTAACTCCTAGTGCCTGAGGAGATGGCCTTACTTAGAAAAATATTCTTTGCAGATGAAATTAAATATGTCAAGATAGCATCATCCTGGATACCTGGGTTGGCCATAAATCCAATGTCAATTGTCTTTATAAAAGACAAAAGAGAGGGGCCTCCCTGGTGGCGCAGTGGGTTAAGCAACGCACTATGAAGCAGGCTGCGGCCACTGCAGCGCGAGTTCGATCCCTGCTGCCGGCCAGGGAGGGGACTCACATGGCGCAGCAGACCTCTCCTGCCTCGCCCGCTGCTCCCCTCAGCAGTGTGTTTCGGTCGATCTGCCTGTTCTGTTCCCCACTCTGTCTCTGGTGAATCCTCTCACCACCCTGGACTCTGGCCTTGTACCCCAGCTCTTGTATGTATAAATAAATAAATCTTTAAAAAAAAAAAAAGACAAAAGAGGAGAAGATATAGGCACAAAGGTGAAGGCCGTGTAAGACAGGGGCAAAAATTAGAGTTATGCAGCCATAGTCAAGGAACACATAGAGAACCCAGAAACTGGGAAAGACAAGGAATCATTTCTTCCTGTGGCTTACAAGAGACCAAGACCTAGACACACTTTGATTTTTGCAAACTGTTAGAGAAAACATTTCTCTTTTTGAAGGTACTGTTTGTGCTAATTTCTTATAGCAGCCTCAGTAGGTTATTACACTTCAAACTAAATCATCAGAAGACAAGAGCTAGCATATTAACAATTTATTCGTTATTTTCTCCTAATGCCCAGCATATAACTGGCATACAGTACACACAGGATCCATTTCTATTGAATGAGTATTGAATGAAGACCAGCACAGCATTTCAAGAATTATTAAATGCCAATTAAATCACTTAATCACCTCAGGCTATATTTCTCATCTTTAATTCCATCTGATAGCTTTTAGGAAATTGTAATAAAAATAGCTGTAAACATTAGCTCATTCTATAAGGTCATGTCTACATAAAATATACTGTTGTTATTCTTTTGTCTAAGAGATAGCATGCTTTTCATAACTCTGATCAATATGAAGTCAATATTCCTAAATTGTTTCCAAGTTTTAACTGAAAAAAAGAAAAAACCCAGGGCCTCCCTGGTGGCGCAGTGGGTTAAGCAATGCACTATGAAGCAAACAGCAGCCACTGCAACATGAGTTTGATCCCTGCCGCCGGCCAGGGAAGGGACCCACATGTCACAGCAGACCTCTCCTGCCTCGCCCACTGCTCCCCTCAGCAGTGTGTTTCTGTCAATCTGCCTGTTCTGCATCCTGCTCTGTCTGGTGGATTCTCTCACCACCACCCCCCACACACACCTCTGGCCTGTACCCCAGTGCTTGTATGCGTAAATAGATGAATCTTAAAAAAATAAAAAATTAAATAGCCTTATAAATTTAGGTTCATTTTTTTCTCCTTGAGAAATTTGATGTTATTTATCAACTATCTTGTGACCCAATATTTAAGTTATGAAGATCTGGTAACTAAATTTTTATAATTCCTTACCCTTGTAGTTATAAAATTTATCAGGATATGCTTCTTTGGACAACAACCAGCTGAGGAAATACTCTTCCCAGCATTTTATGAGTATTACTGCCACCCATTGTTTCTGCTCAGAATTCCCACTAAATGATTTTGAATAACATATCTATATCTCTTAAATTGGATCTGTTATGTGACATCTTTTTATATTTTACTTACTGTAAGATTTCCTTATTAACCAGATCAACAGTGTTGTCTTCAAATAAATCAATTTTGCTACTCGCAGCCCATTTATGATGTTTGTTGTTTGAATCATATTTTAACTTACTAAGTTCATTAGTGTTTTCAGTCAGTTACCTGGCTAGTAAAGAGTTATTTAACATTTACTATGTACCAAGCCCACTTCTACATGTGAGGTATACAAAATAACATTATCATCTAGGTAACTAACTAATGGATAGTAAGTCAAACTAGGAGTGGAATGAAAAATGAAGGAAAAGAATCAAAGAATAGGATCCTAAAAACCACATGAAGGAGATGTTTCTAAGAGTGAGTCTTAGGTTTCTAATGCTGTGAGTAAGCAAGTAGATCAGGTCACTTGGTCCACTTCTTCATAGCTTTTTTGGCTGGAACTCATACTTATTTTCTGTAAGTTTTAGAGGAAAAGGAAGAACAGGAATTAAAGAAAGTGGGCAAAGTGAACTACTGAATAACTAATATTTTCCCTTGGAAAGAAAAGAAGAATGAAGATGGGAACCAAAGGAAGGTGTGGAGTAAAGAGAGAATTAAAAATGTTAATGGAAGATATTTCAACATTATAATTGGAAGTTGATAGAAATGACAGAAGTGGAGGAATATTGTTAGGGTTAGGAAATATTGTTAAAGGAGGCAAATGCTACATGCTTTAAATTTCATTGTAAGCAGTGATGTATGCCAGTAATTTCTTGATAAAACTCTGCTGGAGGAGGAGAGACAAAGAGAGAAACAGAGAGAAAGGCAGTTCTATGAATGACATGACTTGCTTGAACTGATGATGAGAGAGGAGGGAATTCTCTGTGCACCAAAGGGAGCGGGTTTGGACTAGAGCTGAGATTTCACTCCTATAACAAGAGAGAGGGTAGAGAATGTAAAATACGTTCTTTGCCAACTCTTTGCTGCTAGTAATGTGCTCATATTTTATAAGTGTAATATTTTCTGAATTCTCCCTAAGAAAACTAATTATGGTATTTATATAAGAGGGCTTTTGGTACACTTACAACACTTTTTAAAAACCTGCTTATTATTTTTATTTTTCTGATTATCGAGTCCATCTTACCGATTGTTCAAAATTTGCAAAGGGCAAAAATTAAGAAAGAAAAAGAAGAAAAATTATTTTTAATTTTATTATTCAGAGACCATCACTATTACTTTCTGGTGTGATAGATTTAGTCTTTTTAAGAGGTTTTAAATGTGTTTTGTTGTTAGCTGACTATTTGTTTTTGTGCAGTGATCTGCTTCTCTTTTGTTCATTTTTCTTAAAGATTCAGTGGTCTTGCTTGACCCTTCTATTAATGACTAAGGAAAATTGGTAAGAATAGGCCGCTGGCTGTGATGTCTCTGTCAGCCTTACAGTGACATATTGTTGATGTGACTCTGCTGCTCGTGTCTGTATCCACATACTCAAGTCAGCATGGCCAAGTACTTACCGCCTTCCTGCACCTTCTCCCACACTTTAATTCTATTTTAGCTCATTCTATACAATAGTATGAGATTTATGCTTCCTAAGAAAACATCCACCTACGGGTCTTTCTCTTCATAAAAAAGCTAGCCTAAATGCCTAGGTTTTGTCAAATAATGACCATATCCATTTTAAAATCCTCTATGCTTAGTCCTTGTTAAAATTTTAATCCAATTCTCACTGTCCTAACATAGCCCTATAGAAATGCTATACAAATTCATTCTCTCTGCCTCCCTTGGGCTCTTAGAGTACCTTAGGGTCATCTACTAGACAGGTTTATACACCTAATTGCTTCACTCCAACATTTCTCATTTAACAATCTCAAACTCAACTGTCACTTTCTTTAAGTTCCCAATGCTACATCTTCTTCCTTTTTCCCTTGAAAATACTTTCACTGAGGAAAGAAGTAAAATGAATAACGGCCAATATATTTTCCTCATATTGTTAGAAGATAAACCTAATGAATACCTTGATTTGGTGCTATTGTATGCTCACTAAGTAGAGAGTATATACATTTCTCCTTGTAGCATCCAGGACCAATATCAGATAGAAACAAATAGTATATTGCGTGGTGGGAAGGTGGATGCAATCTGCATAGAAAACCTGTAGCCCAAATCACATGTAATTACACAAATGTTTCCATTTTCAGAAAGGTTAATGTACAAAAGCACACCTTCCCTTCTGTGTATATGGAAGGAGTAAAGATATGCTCTTTAGTCATGATGTATTTAATCTTTTGATTTCACATACAAGAAGGAATATGTCCCGCAAAGAAATTATAGTTGGTTGCATGTACATTTTTGTTTTTAATTCATACATTTATTAATTTGTTAATTTAATTTACTTTTTTAAAAATCATATAACATTTGGACATTACATTCTCAGCTAATCAAAGATAATTAAGTTACATTCATAGTCTTCAAAAAAATCAAAACACTTGAAGGAAAATCTTTCATAACTCTACTCCTATGGTACATGCTTCATTGACGTAGGTGCCATATATCCTGGTTCATCTGACCACTCTGGTTTTTATGCCTGTTGTTCTCATGTCCTGCCTGCTTAGCTCCCTCCCTCCCTTTCTAATGTAGCCAATTTAGGTGACAGATCATATGGTTGAGTTATATGTGAAAAAGAATTGTGTCATGAATGTGTATGTGAAAATCAAGTGTGTCTTTTCTGCTCTGCTAAATCTGAACTGCTTGGAGGTATATAGAAATTATCTTGGAATTAAAATATATTTTCCAATGCTTTTAATATTTTGAAAACCTCATTTCAGTCTTTTTAATAGATTATATTTTTGAATAATTGATATGCTTTATAAAAATCATGAAAAATAAAGCTATTGTAGCAAGATGCTCACAGAAAGATATTATTCATAAAATAATAGATGATATTAATTTGGTCTCTGAAAAAACAGTAAAATCATTTATTCTATTGAAGGATCAGAAAGTATGAAATACTTACTATTTTTAAATGAATATAATACCTCCATTATAATTTACCACCATGCTTCTTTTTGCTTCTAGAGGCAACCTATTTACTGTACTTATTCCCTGAGAAGTGGTAAATACACTACTGAGAACTGATTATCTGATATAGGTTTCTACGCCCTACATTTCATATTCAATGGACAAATAGTTATGAAATAATGACCAATAATATGGGAATTACAGGAAATAAAATATTGAAGGAAATGAAGAATGTATAGATTCATTCTTTTTTAGAGTGCATAATTTTGCTCATCTCTAGTTTTCCAAAATGACGTCTTAATATCTTTCACATCAAAGATTGACACATATATAATATTTATGATCACTGACCCTCAGTCCATACATAATTTGACTTTTCTAAAGATTTGAGTAGCTATGTCCAGGTTTTTATTTCACCCAATTCATCTCAGAGTGTAAATATCTCAATGAACCTTCCCATTTCTGAAAGAGATTTTGTGGTTATGGTTATGTCTTTCTTTTCATTGTGAAACTACTACTGTTTATAACCTTTATTTTCTCTGGTTGCTATTCATAATAGGGTCTTTTATTTGCTTGCTTTCTTTAATTCACTAAGTAAGTCCAAAAGTCTCCATGACTTCTGGGCACATGCTAAAAATAACAGGAAATTCATTATTTTAACCACTATTTTTTAGCCAGAGGCCTGATAGGAAAGATGGATTTGTTGTGCCCTCAAAATCAGAAGACTGAAGAAAGTGGTTCTGAAGCAAAACTGAAAATCAAGATTTTCTCCAGAGTAATTTTTTTCAGAAACAATCTTCAATTATTAAAATATATGTACTGTTATTATAAAAAACACCTTTTTAAAAGTCTGTTCTAAATACAAATTTAACCCTGATATATATGTTTAAGACAAGAAAGGAAAACCAGCTACAAGTATTAAGAAACATAGTACTTTTTAGATAAAAATTATAATTAGGTCTTCTTTGCCTATAAAAATGCCAATTTCAATATTAAAATAGATTCTTACTCAATATTTAATACTTGTACTTTGATTTAATATGAAATTACAGGAAACTTAATGACCAAATAAAAGAAAACCAAGAAAAAAGTTATGAAGTTAGTCTAAGAAGTCTTTTATTCTCAGTAAATCAGATAGCCAAAATTTCATGTACGAGCTCCAGAATGGTATGAACTCCAGTCTGATCTTGTTTCTTATGTTATAATAGAAGGATCATAGAATCCTGGAAGAAGTCATTCTCATTCCAGCTGGGAATCCAGGACAAGTCTATCTTCTCCTCAGACTGTCTTTTCATTATTCAAGGTGTGGGAACATTGAATTAGGAAAATTTAGGTCCATCCAGCTTCTCTCTTTTCTAATTCCCACACGCTTGTTGATTAGTAATTTGTGTTTGTGTCCTAATATAATGGTTGTTGTAAATTTGTCAGTATTTACTCTCGGGCATTAGAAATTGTCTCTCTCTCACACACACCCAAGCTGCCCCTGCAACTGAAAGCTTATAGCAGTGTCACTAAGAGCAAAGATTCTTTTCTGAAAAATGTTTTCCTATCCCATGTGGATTGTTTACTCATCAATTATTTTTTTAATTACATATTTTTACTGAGCTACAAAGGCCCCATCTCCTCATACCATCCTGTTGGGGTTAAGGGGTTCAACCTACAAACTTGTGGGGACAAAATAGTCCAGAGAAGCCTCTCTTGACATTTTATCCCACATTCAGTCACTCATCATCAATGTGTGACTTTTGGTGGTTCTCTACTTACTTCATACTTGTCTCTTCAGTTAAAATTTAAGGTAAAGACACGTTTCTATTTTTCCTTACTTCTACAGCAACTAGTATTTAGGCACTAGGTGAATATTTCTTGATAGACTGATAGACCCTCAGTAATACTGAGTAAAATGTTTTGCCAAAAAAAGTTAATGTGTGTGACTTCCCCAGTGGCACAGAGGATTGAGCGCTGCACTGTGAAAATCCGGCACAGCAGCGCAACTTCAATCCCTGGCTAGGGAGGGGACCCACATGGCGCAGCAGACCTCTCCTTGCCTTGCCCACTGCTCCCCTCAGCAGTGTATTTCCATCGATCTGCCTGTTCTGCTCCCCACTTTGTCTCTGGTGAATCCTCTCACCTTCCCATGACTCTGGCCTGTACCCCAGTTCTTGTATGTATAAATAAATCTTTTTTAAAAAGTTAATGTGTCAGTGCTATGTATTTAGCACTCAGCTGTAATATTCTCATTAAAGTATGGTATAACAGTTTAATTATTTAATAGTCCATTTTTTGGGGGGGTTATGATTAAGGAATTTCCCTGATTTAACAAATTACATACATCTGTTTAAGACACCCTCCTTCCCTGCCAATTATAGTTTGGGGATGGTTGTCCCCAATGAGGCATGACCCAGCCTACCATTAGGGGGTTTCAGTTTTGTCCTAGGAGACTGATGCTAAAGATTTCTAGGGACACAAGCCAAGTCTAACAGTGTGTAAAAAATTTCCAAGGATTCATGGTCGTTGATTCAAGATATTTAGTGAATTCCTAAGCAAGCATATGAGTTAATTTCAGACTGTTTAGAGTAAGTTATAAAAAACTAAACATTGAATAAAAACATAAATATTTCCACAAGTTTCCATCTTCTCACTCCCTTGCTCATTACCCTCTCCTTAAAAATGAACAACTGCTTCCTTCATTCAGCATATGTATGTTCATATACATGCATGTAAGTCTGCAGTGAGAGCAGTGTTAGTTTCTTCTGGAAGGAGATTCGGATTCCTAAGGTGAAGGACACTACTCTCAGTCTCTCGACCATTCCCTGGGAAAGTTAAAAATAAATCCTGCTGAAAAAATAAGTTGGCACTTGTTATTTGAGAAAATTGCTTTATTCCAGGAACTGCCTCATGTAGCAGAAATTTATTTACCATCTGTGTGGACTTTAAAAATTTTCCATCTTAACTGATACACAACTGAAATAGAAACAGACTTTCCATGCGTAGGTTTTCCACAGTCTTCACTTTTTTAAAGGGTGTTAGCTTAGAAACTTTTGGGTTTTTTTGTGGTCCCCAGAGTAAGAGAACTCCATGACTGTCCTTCAACCTTGAGATCTTCAGGGGAAGGGCCCCAGACTGATGTCACCCCTTAAGGGGTGACGACTCACTTCAGGGTGGGGTAGAAAGAAGGGTGGGAGTAGAAGGGGGGAGAGGACCTGCCAGGGAGCATTTCAGGGACTTTGCTGAAAGGCTTTCTTTATTTTAAATATCCAGAATAGAATAGTTACCTAGCACATTATGCTCAAATATAAAATAAAAAATAAAAATGCCTTGAGCAACATACTAATGTTTGAATGGCTTTTAAGTTATATAGCCATATGGGGGGAAAATGTGCTCTCCTTTATTTTCTACTGTATCAAAGGATTATTTTATTCAAATCTTTTATTAAATTCTTCTACCAGAGGAAGTAACTTAGTTCATGGAGGGGATGTGTGATGGGAAGATTATGGTGGCCACACCTGAGGAGAGAAATCCTTTTCATGAAGAAATAAACAAAGATGTGTAACAATAAAAAAATTTTAAATATTTTTAAAACCAAAGATATATTTAACAAATATATGAAAGACTGAAACAGAGTGGAAGTTCATTGACACATTAAAAACAGCTGTACAAAACTGCAGAAGATGGCAGCAAAGGGAATAGTTTATCCTTTAACTTAGATTGCACAAAGCTTACTGACTTAGATGTAGAAGGAAGTAGGAATCTGAGACAGAGAGGGACTATGATATGAAAATACCTTGAGAACAAATATCTTTTTTCAGTTTTATTGAATTATAATGGACAAATAAAAGTATTAAATGTTAAAAAATAAATAAATAAAGTGAGGTTGAATGGATGGCTGAGCACGAGTGAATTGTTAGGCAGAGTTTTCTATAAACTAGAGAAAAATTAAAGGAATCCAATTGCCACTTTTTATACGAAGTAAGCTCTCCTGCCTAGAATTTGCCACACAAAATAGAGTAAATTCTACTCAACTTGGGAAAAATAGATCATTTCAACCTCTTAGCAGTTAGAATAGGAAGGAATGAACCCTCACTTACAAACAGACGCAAAAACCTAAATGAAATATTAGCAAAAAGAAATTGCACTTAAAATAGAACATTTAAATTGGTTTAACCCAAGAATAAAACGGTGGTTTGACAGCAGAAAATCTGTATGTATAATTTCACATATTCATTTGTGGGCTAAAGGAGGAAGAAAGTAATGACCACCTTAAGAGATACAGAAAAAAATCACTTAGGGAAATCTAACATCCATTTATGTTTGTTTGTTTTTTTAATTAACTTAATTGGTGGGAACTTCCTGGGGACTACAAATGTTGTCAAATACAATTAAATAAATCTAATGAGAAAAAAAAGCTCTTTTGTCTACCTGTGACTATGAGGTGTCTCTCTTTTTCTATTTCATAATAAACCTGTCTTTTAAAATGTAAAAAAAAATAATTAAAATTAAAAGTAAGAAAATCTGTGAAAAAAGCAGAAAGCCTACAGCTAACAGCATTCTTAATGGCAACACAGAAGCCTTTCCTCTTCAGTTTTACATTGGAGATCCATACCAAAGAGAGGATGGCAGAGGCAATAAGAGCTTATGAATCATATTTTTGCAGATGACAAAGAAAATGTCACAAAAATCATCATGTTATTAGAAATAAGAACTTAGCAGGCCCACAAAACTTTAGAAAATTTATATTTTGCATTACCATTTATGAAAGTAACAAGAAGTATTTACCAAACAGTAAATATGTATTATAACTTTTAAGTTAATACCTCATACAAGATATTATAAAATGTTATTAAAAGAAACTAAATATATAAATTAATAGAAGAATCTATTATAGTCACAAATAGTAAACTCACTCACTATTATACAGATAGCAATGCTCCCAAAATTGGCTTATAGATCCTTTGCAATTAAAGCCAAAGTTCCAACAGCACTTTTGTGAAATTTAATAATCTGATTAATTCTGAAATGTATGGACAGAAAATAACCAAGAGGTTGTTGAAGAAGTAGCACAAGGTAAGAGGACTGTTCCCATCCAACTGTGAAAAAATAATTAAAAATAATGAATTATTATAACTTCATATTTATGAGAAAATAGACAAATAACCAATAAAAAAAGAGAAAAACCAGAAAACAGAACTTCAATGTAGAATAGAGATGTCCTTGAGAGAAAGCAGACTGATAACTGAAAAACTGGTTATCTATATGGAGAAGGGTAAAATTAAATCCATCTCTCATCCCTCTCTTCTCCTTTAACTCTCTCTCTCTCTCTCTCTCTCTCTCTCTCTCTCTCTCATACACGCACACACACACATTGCTCTCAAATCAGAAAATAACAATGATGTACCATTTTGCACCCTCAGATTGTAACTAATTAAAAGTGTGATAGATCAAATGTCAGAATTGATAAAGAACAATAGGAATTCCAATATATTCCAGGTGTTGATATAATTGATAAAAAAAACTTGAACAAGAATTTTGCTCTATATCTCATACTTTAATATCCTCTGTACTTGATCAATCTCACTCCTTGATATACTTGATATATAGTCTTAGAAACAATCTTGAATTTATCCTCCAGAAATCTACAAAAGAATGTGCATTATATTAATCTTTATAATAACCCAAAGCTAAAAATAATCCAAATATTTGTTACTAGAAGAATAGAAAAACACATTGTAATATATCAGCATAATGGCATGTTATACTGGTACAAAACACTTTAAGCATCTTAGCGGATAGTGCCTGTAAAATAATGCTCCAGGGTATAAAGGAAGTAAGTTTCTCATAACAACACAATTCAGTTTCTAGAACTAAAAAAGTACTAAATGATATTTAAGCATGTGTATATGTGGCTTAATCATATATTTTTTTTAAAAAATCAAGGTATAAAAAATCAAAACCAAAAATCTTAACAGAATAGAGGGAGGTAAGGATGAGCTAGGAGAGGAACATACAGGTTGATTTAAGTAATGCGTTAAGTGAGTGTGGTGTTTCGGTTCTAGGATGAGGTGGTGGAGTCGAAGAAAACCTTTGCGATACCATGGTTTATGACCTACATTTCTGGGACACGTGCTTTAAATAACATTTGATATGTCAATATAGAGAAATACTAAATGTGATCAAGAGTACAAATGTGTTTTAGCCATCAATTAAGAGTGGTTTTTAAAAGTTGTGCTTTAAATTCTTGCTTTTGAGATTTATTTTCCTAATTATATTGCACTCTGCTCAAAGACAAGGATTATGACTTAGAATTCTAAGGAACGCTTGGTAATACGACACACAAATGCATTATATTGGTGGAAAAAAAAGTGTCTGATTGCTGATGGTTTGTATGTGTTGCTTTTGTGTGTTTGTGAGTCTAGATTACATCTCATCCTGTACACTTTTTATAGCCTTCAGAAAAGGCACTAAGATATTTGGAAGGCTTTTTATTTTATTTTATTTGTTTATACATACACGAACTAGGGTATAGGCCAGAGGTGTGGGCGGTGAGAGGATTCACCGAAGACAGAGTGGGGAACAGAACAGGCAGATTGACTAAGATACACTGATGAAGGGAGCAGCGGGCAAGGCAGAAGAGGTCTGCTATGCCATGTGGATCCTGTTCCTGACCTGGGATCAAAGTCATGCTGCAGAGGCTGTGGAGGCTTCATAATGTGGTGCTTAACCCCTTGAGCCACCAGAGATGCCCTAGAAAGCTTTTTTATTTTATGTTCCCTCCAAAAATCTAGCTGCTACTCTATGAACTGCCCCAAGACCTCAGTCAGCCCACACTTTCTTGACTACAGGGAAAGCCTTTCACCATATTCAAATTTCATCCTTGTTTTTTCTAATTTCTGTCTTTTATTTTAGTTTCTCTCTACCATATAACCTCACGGTCTGCAAAGAAGGGAGAGGTTAGCTCTATTTCTCCTAGTTTCTCTTCCATGTCCTCACAAATAGAACTGCCACTACAGTCCCAGATGGCCCTCTTCCCTAACACACAGCTCTCTGGGGAAGAGTTGATAATCCTAGTCTTTAAAGACATAGGTCCTGGGAATCCAGCAAAATGTCAGGTTTCTGTTTCCTCATCAGAGAATAATAAGCCAAAAATAATAACTTTCAGTGGTTATTAGGACAACTCTGCTTCCTCATGACCAGAAATGACCAGTCCCAATTTGGAGACAACCATGTGTGCACGTGTGCGCGTGCGCGCACACACACACACACACACACACCCTCTTGTATCTAAACATGTAAAATCTTCACCAGATCAACTATTTTAACAGATCTACTCCAAAGAAACATTTTTATTAGCTAATTACCAGTAAATTCAAACAAAATTAAAGTTTTTCCATAAACAACTCTCAGTAACAAACCAATGCAAAAACCAAATTGATAAATATCCACATAGTTGGCACATGTGTCAGATAACAGTTTTGTTTTGTTTTTTTATCCTAGGAAGAGATCAGAAGAAACTAATCTGTGCCCTATCAGACCAGATTTTTACAACATTCCCTTTCCATAGTTATTCTTGTTACTCTATAGCACAGAAGTCTAAATCTTCCCCAAGTAGTTTTGTTTTGTTTTGTTTTGTTTTTGTTTTTGCAATCAATGGAAGTCTGAAAATTTTGTTCACAATCAAGGCCTGAAGTACAGGCATCACATTCCCACAAAGTGGCATACCTAATACATCTTCAGTCAAACCAAGTAACCATACTAGATAGCAGTCTTTTGTTGGGTTTTTTGAATGTTTTTTGAATGGCCAGATAAAAAGCACCACCTAACTCCTCTCTTGTTTTTCTAAGTATATGTAAAGGCTATCTTGGATAGTCAAGATACTTCAATTCACAATTGTCAGATACAGGTTTTCTATATCTGAAAAACAAAGTTCATTTACTTCTTATTTATGTTTATTCTTTACAGTAATAATACATTTACATCATAATGAGCAGTAGCAAAACCATAGGGTTATAGAAATTCTAGATGCTGAAGCTCCTGCAACTAATAATGTCTGTGTTGAGTGCTGCACTCTGAAGACCATGGGTCAGAGACTGATGCTCAACACATTATAAAGATACTTTTATTACAACTCTGTTCATTTCTTCTGCTTTTAAGAGGGTATGCTATAATCAGATATCAAGAACAGGCACATTCATAAGGAGAAGTTATCATGAACTAGAATGGCAAAAGTGTTTTATTCCCTTTGTTCAGAGCAGATTTCCTACTAAGTTTTGAAAGGACAGTTCCGAAGTGGACTCAGAGTTTTTCAGTTATTCTTGGCATATATGAGTTTATATACTATAGAATATATGGTGAAATGGTAGCTGAGAAATTGGTACATTTTTAATAAAAATTATCTTGAAAAGGATTAGGTAAAATTTGTTTGGGCTGATTTGAAAATCTGCTGAATGATAAAGCCTATGTGCTTTATGGGGTTACAGACATAGGCTTGCACTTTCCTAAGAAAGAGCCGGAAGAAAACAATCAGTCTCATTCTGCCTTTTCTGTCCATTACTGTGACTGTCCCCTGGCTAGTACAGACATGGAAGAGGATGGGAAAAGAACAAAGGTCCTATAGCTATACTTTCTGTCCATTACTGCTAAGATAAAAATTAGCAGAGCTAAATACCCCACTAATGTTGTTCCTACCAGAGGCCTGAAGCATCATCATACAATATGCTCAAGCAGGATCTGTTCACACCAAGTACAGGTTTTTCATGAATGTAGCAAGTTCCTATGAAACCTTTCCTAAGTCAAAATGCCTTATATAAAAGGAGCAATTTCCATTAATTTATGTGGAAAAAAAATTCTTAGCTATCTCAGACTCAAAGGTAGTTTTCTAAATCATACTAAATAACACACAAAACCTAATATTTAAATATCATAAAAACAAGAATGATATGATAGATACACAATGTGGAAAGTGGATCCTGGAACCATTCTAGCTGCTCTGTTGTACACTGTCCCTGGAGTGGTATCTACAAAACAAAAGCTGAACCCTACATTTATTTTTTTGTTGCTGTTGTAAAACCAAACCCTCTTCAGATTTCCTTTGGTCAGCAAAATCAGGTACCTATATAGATCTTTCATAAACTGGCTATTATATGAAACTTTAGAAAAGTGGGGCATAGCTAGATGTTGATTTTTATATAAATAATAAAGGTATTATGAGGTGATAGAAAGAACATTGGCATTAGAGAGAAGAGATGAGGTTCTTATCTCAACTCTACCACTAACCAGCTTTGTAGTCATGGGTAAGCACTGAACTTCTCTCTAACCTGTAGAGAAGAGGGGTGGAATATAGTACTTCTAAAGTGAGGTAAGCCCTATCTGAGAAAAAAAAAATCCTTCTAAAGACCATGTATGTTCAAAATAAGTAGTAACTTGTAATTTTTATTTTAGAAACAAATATTTTTATTTATTTTCAATATAAATTTCTTACAGCATCCTTCATATTTGTACAATGTATGATTTCCCTGTGAAATTTCCACCACCAATTCACCCATGCTCCACCGCCATAGTGCTTTGTCCTCTTTCCACCTGTGTCCTGATCATTTCCCTCCTCCCCCCCTACAGAATAGCTCTGATCTATATTTGCTGATGATTTTGATTTTTACTTTATTATAGTTACTTTTTCTCCACCAATCTCTTATTTGGTTCTTCTAGATCCCTCCTATAAGTGAAACCATACAATAATGTCTTTTTCTTTCTGAGCATAATCCCTTCCAGTTCTAGCCATGTTGCTATGAATCACCTTAGTTTATCCTTTTTTATTGCTGAGTAATATTCCATTGTGTAAATATATCTCACAGAAACATTAATTCAGAAGGACACCTGCACCCCGATGTTTATTGCAGCACAATTCAAAATAGGTTAACTCTGGAAAAACCCAAATGCCTAAAAAATAGATAAATGGATCAAGAAGATGTGGTATAACAACAAATATTTTTAAAAATTCATTTAAAATTATGGAAGGTAAACTCCACAAAACCTAATGAAGTTTGATAGAACAGAGTGATTATCAACTGAAGGCAGAGGAATGCTGTGTGGGATAAGGTGAGGAGGAAAGGCAGAAACAGGCTGAAGAAGTGAATATTTGTTTAAATAATAAAGGAAAATGGTTGCACATGCATATAAATATTGAAAAATACTGTGGTATTGCTGAATTTTCATATAAAAAGGTGAACTCATCCAGCACAGAGTATGGAATGATAATTCACTGGTATAGGAGTTTCCATCACATTATTTTATACCCATCGCACTCTGTTCTTCCCTCACACTGCAAAATATGAACCACAGTAAGTCCATCAAAGAAAGGAATCTATCTTCAGAATTCTTCATACTAGTCTTAAACACTTGTACTATGGTTTTTAAATCTGTCTACCTTTGCATCAGACATTTTGGTCCTGATTTGTGATAATATCTTTGTCCTGGGAATAGCATAAAACATGAAAGGAGAGTCTTTCCCAGTGACCCTTAATTCTGGACTAAGCCATCACCTCTCCAAATATCTTCATATCCCTGCCTTTGTTCCTTCTCAGAACTTTATATTCCCACAGTTGTGTTCTCATACATTTAGAGTGACACTAATTACCTTTAACCATAAATGTAATTTTACTTTGTCCCTAGCCCTAGAAAATCCTCTAAGGTGGAGGATTTTGGTCTATACCTTTGCAAGTCCAGCCATAATCAGGTTTAATAACTATGTCATGATGACAAAATGAATAGAGATGTAGAACATTTTGTGAGCTTGAGGAATGTGGTTATGGAAATATTTTATTTTTTAAAGGTTTATTTTATTTATTTATGCAGAAAAGAGCTGGGGCATAGGTCAGAAGTATAGGAGGTAAGAAGATTCACCAGAGACAGAGTGGGGAGCAGAACAGGTGGATTTACTCAGCTACATTGCTGAGGGGAGCAACACGTGGGGCAGGGAAGGTCTGCAGCACCATGTGAGTCAGCTCCCTGGCCGGGGATCAAACTCATTCTGTGGTGGCTGCAGATATTACATAGTGCAGTGCTTAACCCCATGCACCACCAAGGAGGCCCTGGAAATATTTTAATTAGAGAAATTAGCTTTTTTCATGCACAAGGAAGGTATTTCTCAAGGAATTACAGGAGAAGAATAGTTGCTAGAAGAGAAGATGGCCCTCTAAAAACCATGAACTAATTATATTAATAATCCTTTTTGGAGATAAGTGAATACAGAATAGCATATATTGAAAACCAGCAAGTGATACGATACATATCAAGGCAGACACCCTCACCGAAGGCCAGAATGCATTTGGCCCTGCATTCAATAATTCTTTATGAGTGTTCAGTACATTCTGAGTGCCACCCTAGATGCCCTAGATGTTGCTCTTGTAGCAGTGAGCAGAATCATCTGGGGAAATTTCAGGGGTGGAGGTGTGCATGAAGTGATTTCAATTTAATTGAGCTCTGGTAGGTTGAGAAATAAGCATAGTGGAATCAGGATAGCATTCCAGTCCCATGTAGACCAAGCATAGTGGGTGGGGGTGGATATTCCTCCTACTCATAGACTAATAAAAAGTTGTGCACAAAAATCTTTTTATAGAGAATGATATGTGACATTTGTATCCTTCTGGTTTTATTATGCTTATTCACAGGAAGCAGTTTTTCCATAACATTTCCCTTTTCAAAAAATCAAAGAGGTCACTATTTAGACCGGATGGGAAAGGGAAAATCCTAAGAGCAACCTTTCAGGAACTTTGCTCTGCTGAGGAAGTCAGCCTTTGCATCTAGCAGAACACACTGATGCCAGTGAGCAGAGATCCCCTGAACCAGAGGGCTCCTCACTGTGCTCTCCCACCCCCATCTCAGCCCTCGCCCATTAGGAAAACAGGGCAGTTTCAGTGAACAAAGAAATAATACTTATTTATATAACAGTCCAGTAACTAGTCCCACATGAGTCATTTGGTCATTTTGCAGCTATGAGGAGGGAGGGGGAAAACATTTAGAATTCATTTATTGACACAATTATCTGAGAAATAAAAAAAGGAAGAAATCCACTGCTTGGAATCTTTTTGAAAAGACCACCTTCTGACATTGGGAAAGATCCAGATGAGGTCAACACCCTCAACTTCCTGTCCCAGAGAAAGAGAAGACACAAAGAATGAAAGAGGGGGAGGGAAAGCATGAAATCTGAAAAACATAGAGCTTCACAGAACTTAGAAATTCTCCAGAGATAAAGCAAGGGGAAAAGAAACGTTCAAGAGAACTGATCTCTAAAGAACTTGTACAAGTGCTACGTTTAAAAATCAGACTATAGTTTGTTTGCTTGTAATCATATTTTATTAGGCAACAGCAATGGATTGATCCTGTGGTAATGCAACTATATTGAAGACTAATGTGTAGATATTTAGTATGTTACATGTTTTTCTCCCACTTGATTTTAGTATTCATTGCACATAATAAGGGTAGAGAGTAATGGAAACATCACCAAATCTTGTTGAAGGAGGAAAATTGCAGTTATTTAGCTCGTATTTCTAAAGGTCATTTGAAGTCCTTTCAACAACTGACATGAGGAAGGATTAGCAACATCTGTGATTTCAAAACTGTAGTAGTGACTTATTATCAAAGAACTATTTTCATATATTATACAGTGTGAACTCTGTGGTAACAGAGAACAAAATATTATTTTGGAATTTTCTCAAGTGCCGATTTAGCATTTTAAATAATAAGGGAATTCATGAATACGATTATCCAATTTTAGAATGTTTTATTGACTATGTCTTATCAAGACTTAAAACAGTAAAAACTTAAACTAATAGAAATAGCAGTGGGCTGAGAGTTAGTAGTTCTGTGTTTTAATTCCTAGCCACTTTCACTTGGGAAAGTCACTTTTCTTTTGGGGCTTCATATACCTTATCTGGTAAGCAAGAGAAGAGACTAGATGATTATGAAGGTTTCACCCCAACTCTAAAATTATAGTTATTACCAAAGTTTCTCCATTCAAGTTGCACACATAATGTAAATGTTTATAATGCTCAAATTTTGATTAGAATTAAAATTCTTAACTCTGATAATATTTTATCATTATCTATCCACAAATAACAACTTTGTATTGTGTATGTCAGAGAATCATTCTGCTTCCTTTTTGCAGGGGCAGTTGCCCTTTCCCAGTATTTATGGGATTTTTCTAGTATTTACTGACCACCTAGAGATTTGCATGGAGCCTTCTATTTCTCTGTAATGCACTAATCAGCTTGTCCACTATTACTTTGCTGACCAACCTTATGGCTTCTGTTATTTCATCTTGAACCTGCTACCTAATAAAGTATTGTAGAGAAGATAATGGATGATGATACTTTAGAAAATGATAAATAATTCTTTTTTTTAACTACTCTCATATTCTAACATTATAAAAAAGGTCAAACTAAATGTTCAATTAATTATTCTTTTGGGGAAGGAGTGGTGATCTTGAGTAAATTGTATATCATTGAACCAGATTCTCAAAGAGGAATTGTGCAAACTTTGCTTTTGTTTTCATAGTCTTACTTAGCATTATTTATTTATACATTAATTCCCTCTAGAAAACTGCTCAAGTTTTATTCCTCTTAGTGTTCTTAAATCTTTCTAAAACACCAAATTAGTTAATTTCAATTAACTGAAAGTGCTTTATTCTCTTAAAACTAAATGAATATTATATTAATTTTTTTTCTTTTTCTCATGATTAGTTTATGTGAAACAATTTACTTCATCTTACATCTTTATAGTTTATAGCTTTATCTCACAATTAAACACTTAAGAGAGTTAAAGTCATTTTAACAATAATATAACAATGTTTCTAAAGACTATTCTGTCATAATATTTGTTGGGCAGAAATCTATTCTAAATAATTAAATAAGGCAGACATAAAAATGGTGGCTTTTAAAATAATTTTGTCTTTATTCTTTCATTCAGTAAATATTTATCAAAGTGAGTGGGACATAATGCTGTTTCAGGAAAGGAGTTTGTAACGTCCTGAAAGAGATACCTTAAAAATGCCCAGTGTATCCAAAGGCATGAAGAGAAATAGAACTGTATTATTTTAATCCTATTTTTGAATTTAATGCAGATCGTCTAAGCCCAAATTGAGGCTGTGCTCTTAAAATGAACAATTTTTTCAATTATGAAAGCTATAAAATAAAATGAGTGGTGTGTCTATTTCAACCATTGACAATACTACAGACTCACTTATATTGTCTTGAATTGATTTGCTGCAACTTGATCTGCAGCTGGGAGTCTGTCTAAACACCTAGAACAGTGATGAATAGGAACTCAATCTACATTAATGGAATGTGTATTTGGAATGATGCCAGCTTTCAAATCTGAAGGGCCACAAAGAACATGTAAGAGATCTAGTACCTGTTATGTCCCATTTGAAAGAACTATTGCACAAAATTCCTGCTTTCCGGGGCAAGATGAGCAAGGCAGAACACTTTCAGATGTGAAAATTTTGGCTTGTAGTAGTACAGTGTGTGATGCTGGGCATGAAAGCCAAAAAAAAAAAAAACAAAAAGAAAGTTGAAAAGGAAAAGGACAGAAACAGTAGAGGAATGCATATAAAGGATCCACCTGTAGATGAAAAAGCCAGGAAGTTTTAAAGTAATGTAGAAGTGTCAAAGAGGCTTTACAATTTCATTTTTCCTGGTTATATGTTATCTACATTGTTCTATGAATTTTGTTAATAGTGAAAATTTTGGTAAACGTCGTTAAGTGTCACTGGCAATGTTAGGTTACCATGTGAAGAAGAACCGTGAAATTCTTTATGAAGAAGCTCATCTTCACAAAGTATCACGTAGTGTGAAAGAAGCTTGGAGAACCTTGGAGATAAGTCAAGTCACTCCTCTTCCCCAGTATCAAGTCCCTCTCCAGGAAAAAGGGGAATAGTACCTACCTTTATAGACTACTGGTCTGAGAAAAGTGAATGTAAGTGATACTATGTAACCTTGAAAACAACCCCAGGAAAAGATGATCACTTTTGAGGGACGACTACCAGTGGAGGCAGAGAATGCTAAAATAAAGTGAACTAGAAAACTTGTTTCAAAGTATCTCTGTGTCCATCCAGCAGAAAGTTCAGTTTAAGCATGTATGAAAAGAGACTCAAGAATATACCTATCCAGGCGCCTCCCTGGTGGCGCAGTGGGTTAAGCAACGCACTATGAAGCAAACCGCAGTCACTGCAGCACAAGTTCGACCCCTGGTACAGGTCAGGTGGGGACCCCCATGGCGCAGCAGACCTCTCCTGCCTTGCCTGCACTGCTCCCCTCAGCAGTGTATTTCAGTCAGTCTGCCTGTTCTACTCTGCTCCCCACTCTATCTCTGGTGAATCCTCTCACCCCTGACACCTCTGGCCTGTACCCTTGTTCTTATATGCATATATAAATAAATAAATCTTTAAAAAATACTCATCCTTGTTATACCAATGTATGTACTAAAAACACCATTGTCTTATAAGCATGCTTTTTGAAGTTATGCCCCATCTTACCAGAAAAAATAAACACTAAACATAATACAAATTTATCTAAAAAATATGCAGACTCATGTTGTCCTTCTTAAATAGTCAGGGATCTGTGAACCCCATATAAAGAACTTGTAACCTAAGAGTTTAGTATTTCAGAAAATTATTGCATTAAATCTCAAAAAGAAATGATATTTTTTATACAAAAGCTTTTTTCATTTTTAACAATTATTTCATTTAATAGCTGTCATTCCAATCAATTTATATGTTTTAAAAATTTGGATGATGAAAAATAGATAATAAAGCTTAACTAGAAGACCTCAGAATTTTAAAAATTTTTTACATTTATTTGCTTACTTATTAATTGTGTTTTCCAAATATGTTCTAAAATCTTAGTATACACAAAGAAATAGATAAAACAGATAAAAATGCCTCCTCTCATGAACCTTACATTGTAGTGAAGAGACAGATAGTATAAAAAATGTGTAAGTAAAATTTGTAGGATAGAATATAATAACATGAAAATAAAGCAGGAAAAAAATGAGAACTGCAGTTTTAGACAGGGTGGCTAGACAATGCCCACTAAGGAGTGATATTGACTAAAAGGCTAAAAGAGGTAAAGGAGTGAGGCAGCTTTGCAGATAGGGGTGGGGGTGAGGGAATTGCAGAGTCCTCCTGTGCAAGAAGCAGGAAGGACTGGATAAGAGAGCTGCAGGTGGAAAGGCAATGCGGCCAGGCAGAGCAAGGTAGAAAAAGGCTGCCGGAGAGAAGGTCCAAGAAGTGAGGACCTTGTCTCCCTGATTGTCATGGGAGCCTTCTGAGGGTTTTGAAGAGTAATGTGATCATACACACAGGTTTTCACAGGGCAATAGAGTAGGCACCTGTGTGGGCAATGCAGGTGCAATGTGTGCACAGGAACACATGTGATCATGTTTCTATGACATTCCACACCCTTGCTTTTCTTTACCAAAGACAAGTATTTTCATGCTTGTGATATTTGCTTTTATAAACCAAGGAATCATTTCACCTCCTTTGTGAGGAACTATACAAAAATTCTTACCACTTTCCTCTAACTAGATTGTTTACTATTTACTCATTCAATCACTCAACAAATATTTGTTTCAGAGTCTATCATGTGTCTGGCACTTGGCAGCTGGTGGTTGAGTGATGAACAGAACATAAAGGACCTGGCCTCCCTGGTGGCTTAGGGGTTAAGTCTCAGTGCTACCACCCTGAGGGCATGAGTTTGAGCCCAGGCCAGGGAATTGACCCACATAAGGTGCAGCAAACAACTTCTGTCTCAACCACTGCTCATCTTAACTGTATTCTAGTAGATCTGCCTGTTGTTCTCCCTACTCTGTCTCTGGTGACTCACACCCAGAACCTCTAGTCTACATCCCAGTTTTTCCATGCAAAAATAAATAAATAAACCCTTTAAAAACAAAACAAAACAGGGCTGCAGAGATAATAGAAGATAAAGCCACTCTTGTCTGTCTCTGTAATCTTTACTACCTCTGCAACCCGGCCCAACCAGCCCAGCCCTGCACCTCCTTCTATATGAAGAACTTCTTCCTACCATTATGCACCCATCAGGCAGTTTAGTTCCAAGATAACTCCTCCCTTTTCTGTAATATTGCTGGAATTGGATCATTATTCTTTGTCTTCCCAGGAACTTGGTGGAAATGATCTTCTCAGAAAATAATGTACTTTGGTGAATGTGTTTTGCATGTGAAACACAGTACTTTAAGAAGACATCAATGTTTTTTTCTTAGTAGATGTTACAACCAACAGAGTCAAGATTTTTCCCCAACCACATCTTTACTTTCTCATATTTCATGCTAGTTTGCTTTTACAAGATTTTTTTTATGCTCACAAAACTATGACCTTGTATAAGTTTCCCAGGAGACATGATTCTCAGCATTTTGTTGGACAAACATTTGTTTTTTTGTAACTACATGAACAAGCCAAATTGCACGTAGTCCAAAAAATGATTCTGCCTTTTTCAGCACACTTCTTAAAATGCCTTATTCAAAAAATGCTAGTATAGTGACAATTAAAACATACTACTTTACCATTTAATCATGAGAATGATTTTAAAACTTGGCACATATAATAAAATAATTTAACATCCTGCAAAGCTTTGGCGATATGTTCTCATTTTTGGCTGTCAGCTGCGTGAACATGAAAAAAAGGCAGTCCTGCCTGTGGCTTCAGAATGTATTTATTTACTTAAGCAGTTAACATAAATCAGTATCTTTTACATTTGAATACCTATTTTAGCAGATAGACTGGATCTTTGTAATTAAATTTAACTGTGAAATACTATTTCTACAATTGTAACTAAGTGCTATTGAGTTTCAAATTATAGGAAGTGAAATAAAAAAAAAAAACCTAGTCAGGTTAGTGGTATTTCTATAAATTCTTTTGAGACTAGTCATGAGATTTCTAATGAGATATGCTTCCTTCAACATGTGAATTGGTTGCTCAGTTTGCACTCAGTTCTTATACATTTCTAACAGAAAAAAAAATGCCGGTTATTTCATTCTGTATATACACACATATATATATATATGAAATTCTCTATTTTCATATTAGTAACAAACTAAATCAGGAATATCTGTAAACAACTCACTGATTCATTACTCTCTTAATTAAATGAACCTATTTTAGTTATCACACATAATTATATGCAATTTCTCATTTGATAATTACATATTTTAAAAATAGTTTTCCATTGACTCTAGTGAAAATGTTGAAAAGACATCATGTCTTGCATTATTCACTTATCTAATTCTCATTCCTTCTGTAATATAAGGGTTAAATTTCCTGATACACTTATTGCAAAGAACAAGTGAGATAATGAGGATGTGCTCATTCTGAAAGAAACAAAAATGAAGACACTACAAGTTGCCATTGTTATTCCATCCTTACAACTCATAGTGAGAGGAATTGAGACCAAGAGAACTTGAGGAACAGGAAAGGCTGACTCACAGGATAGTGATTTTAAACAATACAGGAACAGAAGGAACAAAACAGCTCCCAGGAAAATGGAAGTTTTTTACTGAAATTTTGCTGAGCTAGTCCCCACCTAGAGTAAGACCTGGTTACAGGATAATTATGGAACAGAAAACCAACATGAAACTTCCTGACCACCTAGTGCTTAATCAGTAGTCAGGTACATTGGACAACAGGAAGATGGACAGTCTATAGTTATAGACAGGGCTGGAGTAAATGGGCATCCTCCCTTGGACCCCTCCTGCTGTCAGGAGTTCTTTCCTCTTCCTTCAACAAATCCACTTGCTTTCTCTCACATTTGGCATGTCGGCTGTTATTCTCCAACTGATGTGCACACCCAGACCTACAAGCATCCACTCACCTATCAACATCACAACCCTTCTCATCTGGAAGCAGTGGTCAGTTGAGCCACAGAAGTAGCTGGGCAAGTACAGCCACAATACACTATCTTCACCTGAGAACATCCCAGTGATGAAACCCAACAGAACAGCCATGTATGATGGTCACCTGCATCAACCCCGAGATACAAAATGGCAACAGGTACATTGGCTTAGTCTGGGTCACTCCGTTGTATAGCAGTCAGGATTGGCAGGTTTTGGTTATCGGTTATCATCGTTACCTATCAGGTACCAGGAAGACATGTTTTAATTCCGAGATCATTTTGGTGCAGTGTAGTATACTGAAGCAGCTCAAGGTGAAGAACAGGGTAATAATTTCAATTAGCCAATTTATTTTCTTCCGGTGATTATGATGATTATGTGATGGTTACTAAATGCTTTAGCAAATAGTAGAAAAGTAGAAGACTTGTCAAATATAGCAATCACAGCAATGTGGCATGAAGACATGTGATATTTGGGCAAAGGAAATGTTTACATGTGTCCTCTAGCCATACATAGAATAACAGGAGTTGAGGATAGCACCACCATATGCTGTTTAATATTCTAATGAGATCAGTCACATGTATGGGAAGATATATATACCATGACATACAAATTTTAAAAATTAACTTTTATTTTTTAGTATACTAGGAAAAATCACATACTTACATGGAAAAATATTTTAAAATTAAATTCACTAACTTTTTCACTTGGTAAGTTTTCAGATGCTCCAGTAGTCTTATTGCATCTTATATATAAGATTTTTAAAGCTACATCTCACACAAAGTTAGATGCTAGATAAAGACAAAAACAGTAAAATCTGATTAAGAAATAATAATTAAATTGAGTGTGACTGAACCCAGGTAAAAAAATAATTATATACACTTGTTTTCACCATTTTATTTTCATCTCATAGTTACCACAAATGCTTGACATATAAATATAGAGAGATAGTTATATAATATTAGCATAATATATTAATATGAATGCCTATATCTTTTATTTTTACTGTGGAGAAAATTTTATATGTAAATTTTTCTTGCCATTAATTCTACAAGGCTTATTCAGGAAAATTTAGTCTTAAGAAGTCATCAAAATAGCATTGTTGTAGAAAAAAAAGTTCAGAAAATAAAATATACAGTTTCAATTTCTAAAAATTTACTTCTAAAATTGGAATTTCCCTTTCAAACTAAGTCTCCTAAATCCCATTATCTCCAATTTCAGTGTTTTGGTATAGAATTTTTCTTGATTCTTTTAAAACTGTTTACCTATTTTTTTATGAAAATGATATCAAAGAATTATAAACTATGATATGGCTCCAGCACTTAAATATGACAGTCAATACAATTACAAGGACTAACCATAACACAAAGTTTAGAAAGCCTGTAATCTGGCAGTACAAAGTCATAGTTGTCTCCAGTTGAAAAGTTTGTTCTTTGATCTTTGTTTTCATGATCAAGATTTTATTCCTCTTCACATCATATCAAAACCTTCCACAAACATGCAAAAGGGCAACATGGAGTTCACTTTTCCTGTGACAAATTCCTAAATGCTTTGCTTGCCAATAATGCAAGCAAAATCCAATAAATAATAAAATTTGAAATTTTGCAACTTTTGAATTAATTTTTTAAAAAAAACCACAATTTCCTCTTTGAAACAGATGATTATCCCTCATTTAACACTGGAAATTGTGCCCCATGAAATCCAAACTGACTTTTCTTTGTTCTTCCTCTTGTAAAGCAAGGCTTCTATTTCAATTATATCAACTCCAATAGAGCTGCCAATCCCCAATCCAATAGATATGTGTCAATCCCCTCATCTCCAAAAAACTATTGTTTATTCAAGTCCACCAGTACAGTTAGCTTTCTACATAAAAAGTCTTTGTCAAGCCCAGTGACCTTTGAGTCTAGGCCATTTCGCCATACTGGGGTGATTTTTCTTTCTTTCTTTTTTTTTTAAAGATTTATTTTTCTACCCATGTAAGAACTGGGTTCTTACTGGGCCAGAAGTGCAGGGGAATGAGAGGATCCACCAGAGACAGAGTAGGGAACAGGCAGATTTGACCAAAACACACTGCTGAGGGGAGCAGTGCAGGCAAGGCAGGAGAGGTCTGCTGCGCCATGGGGGTCACCCCTCTGGCCGGTGGCAGTAATAAAACTCGTGCTGCAGTGACTGCGGTTTGCTTCATAGTGCTTCATAGTGCGTTGCTTAACCCACTGCGCCACCAGGGAGGGCCCGGGTGATTTTTCTTAATCGATTCAAAGGTTAATAATCTCTGGAATGATAGCGAGTTGTAAGATACAAGATGATCATTAAATCGTCTTCCTCAGTAATCTATGAAATGCCTGCAAACTGGCCTCAGTTTTTTTAGTTCATCCTAATTTCAAAACAAAATGTCTGAAGGAACCCACAATAGGAAGCACAGATGCCCCCAGAACCCAGTTTACTTCTCAGAAAATGATCAAAGAGCAGTGATGTTTCACTTTTTAAATCTGCTAATGTATATTTATAGCAGTATATCAAACCACCTCATCTGCACCACAAATGTTCTAAATTAAGATAGAATGTTTTATAATCAAAAGGAAAAACCTAAACAGAGAAAGAGAGGTGGTTGGCATTAATTTTAAGAATAAAGTAGACACTACTCCTAAAAGACATTTTACAACGTGGGATTTCAGCCCTGGGAAATCCCATGAATGTTGCTTGAAAATATGCTTCTATTCCAGGGTTTTGTGATTCATTACCAACCTTTTTTTCCTATGTGAGTATAAGTGGATACCCACAGTGACATACCATAGACCTAGCAATTGCAAAGGGGAATGAGTCACCTTGAAAGCTCCTGGCTAGCCATAATCACTGATGTTGACCAAGTTGACTAGAAGTGGTTTCCAAGATGAGTTTTGTTTTAAATATTAGGCTCTTCAGAGTAGAAAATTTATTAACATTTTAGTGATCTATGCTACCAAATATCGTTGGCCTTGAGTCGCTCACGTATTTCACTGTAGTCGGGACAGAGACAGAATTTAAAAGGATTTGCTCAATCACCATCCAAAGTTTTTCAGAGTCTGACAGTGTGCATATGCTAAATGAATGAGCAAGGTATTTTAATATTTAAGATTAGTTTTCAAAGTTTCCTCAAAGAATTGGAAAAGCTATTTTAGCTGGTTTAACTGAAAAAGTAAAATACCAGAAACTTCTACAACTACCATCCATTCCAGAATGGTAGCAAATATTAGCCAATATTTTCATATGACATTGTATCTTAAGTTTCAGACTATCCTCTGCATAAAACCGGTAGATATCTCTCAGTGTCATAGAGTCAGAATCATAAATCATATACATGATAAGAAAACAAAAATTTCATATTACAATGAATACACAAAAATATTTAGTGAAAACCAGCATATATTTTAATCTCAGTTTTGGAGAGGAGTAGACTTCAAGGGTGATATTATTTTTGATGTAAAATGAACTGTATTCTGATTACAAAAACCAGCATTTGGAAAAAAAGTTTTGCCAATAAGTCAAGACTTGTAGCATGCATATCAATAACTGTTAAGGCAAGAACCCTAAAGAAATAAAAGTTTAGAGGAGTATTTTTTTCCTTTTTCTAGTGCTTGCTGTGTTTTGTTTTCATTTACATTAAGTCCAAAACTTTTTGTCTCGAGTACATAATGGTTATAAACTTAGTCATAACTAAATTGTCATGTCTAGCCATGGTTTCCAGTAACAAATTTTCCCAATGAGGATTTATAAGAATCAGGAAATGAAAACAAGAAATGGCTACTAATTTTACATTTCCTCACAATTTTAAAATAACAGAGAAAGAAAAAGAATAGACTTATTTAAATGCCCCAAAATAATATTTTTTGCATGAGATTACTCATTATGCATGCATATTGCTATAATATGTTTTATCACATGTTCTACATCCTGACTTTGGTTACCTGAATGTACCATAACAACATAACCTCCCTGGTAGCACATGAGGTTAAGACACAGCACTATGAAGCCCTGCAGCCAATGCAGCATGAGTTCGATCCCTGGCCATGTGACCCACATGGTGCAGCAGACCTCCCCTGCTGCTCCCCTCAGCAGTGCATTTCAGTAAATCCACCTATTCTGCTCCCCACTCTGTCTCTGGTGAATACTTTCACACCCCACACCTCTGGCCTATGCCCCAGCTCTTGTGTGCATAAATAATTAAAAAAAAAAAAAAAGAATGAACAAGGTAGCACTTCCATGGATATTAAGAGTAAATGTTTTTTATTTCCTCATTTCATGTTTCTTTGTTGTTGTTATGCAACATTTGTCCCGTGATATTTTTTATTCTTTCCAGAGAGAATTTAACATTCACATAGTTCACTGAATATCATATAACTAATATATTTGACTAGCTAGTCATTGTGTTTCTTTCTTTTAAATGCTTAGAAAACAAATCAAAAGTGTTTTATTTTGATGTGATTTGTGTGATTTATAAATTAATATACTACTAAATCTTTTCCACAGACCTTCTGGTAGTGTATGTAATAAATTTTACCAATGGACTTAACAGTATTTCAATCACTTGATTAGGTAATGACTTCAAATATTCCTAATACTTTCTTGGGATTCCCTGTGTTCCTTAAAGATGAAGCCTGCTGAATATGACCAAAGGGATCTGAAATAAGTATTTCTTTACACTTTCATTAGTGCACAGATAAGCTGAATTAAGTTTAGCACTTTGGAAAAATCTTAGGTGTTGATTATACAGATTGCCTGGGCTTTTAAGCAGCTACCTAAAAAAAGACAACTGTGTTATTTTTGTTTTGCTTTCCTTTTTTTTTTTTTTTTGTAGCCATTTCACCTCAGAGCAGGATGACATCAGTCAAAAACAAAGCCGCCCTACAATAATGTCTCATGGAGTCTGCAGTCACCGGCATGTCATAGATTCTAATTCTGTCCCTACTCATTACAGTGGCTTTTGTGGAATTAACCAGTTATCTTTTGGGTTGTTCTAGGTAACAGCTTTAATAATTAGTGAGCCCTTCTGCCTATGTTTATATCTTTGGAGATTAACAAGCTTTGCAGCTATTGTTCCATTTTCTAGTTTACAAGTTCTATAAAGATCTAGGTTTTGTATTTGTGCTTTTGTCTCTGAAATACAGGCTTGTATCTGTTAGTGCCTACAGCTTCCTGCTTCCATTTTCTGATCACTCATTTATCCTCCCACTTTTCTTTCAAAACAATTCTGCTTTCTGTTACTAGCTTGAGATATTATGAATAAAGCTATATGTGGCCAACTGCCTACTACAGGCTTTTGGACAGAAGTGGCAAGACACCAAGAGGAATGCAATAAGATCAAACCATGGAAATGTTCTCTTTCTCTCTCCAACCCATCCTTTCTTCCTCGATCAGTCCCTCCCTGTCGCCCTTCAACCCACTCTGTCTTTTTTTCCTTCTATTTGTTCCTCCCTCCTTTCTTTCCTGTCCTCCTTCTTGCTTTTACGCCCTTAAATATCAAGTTTGGGAAACATATAAATTATACATAAAAATTAGCCCTTTCGTTTTTTGTGCAGTTTGTGGACTGGTTAATTTCTTTAATTAGGGGAGTATTTTCATAGTCATCTATACAAGTGATAAAATTAAGTGCAGTTTCACTCTGTTTACATTAGGTTGCATTCAAGACAAGAAAGATGTTTCATACTGTATTTTTAATTGTTGTACTTCAGTGTGTTATAAAGTCAATTAAGTCCCCTGCCACTCTACCTTCTTGGAAGCAGGCTTTGACTTTACTTAATTTAAATACTGTACTATCTGACTTTCCCTGCCCATATTTTATTGATGTTGATTCAAGTGAATTTTTGTAAAAAGCCAGCTCAAAATTAAAGTGTTGAGAAATTGCCAATTACATGAGTATAATGTTGGAAAATGTCAAATAATCTCCTTCACTAGTTGTAGTCCATATATTTTCATATCTTACTTTTGTTCTTAGACTCAGAATTTTCTTTTAAAAATTTGCTAAAATTTAGGGGCCTCCCTGGTGGTGCAATGGATTAAGCAATGCACCGAAGCAAACCGCAGCCACTGCAGCATTAGTTCGATCCCTCTGGTGGGGGAGGGGACCCACATGGAGGAGCGGACCTCTCTTGGTCGACTGCTGCTCCGCTCAGCAGTGTATTTCAGTTGATCTGACTGTTCTGCTCGCCACTCTGTCTCTGGTGAATACTGTCACCCTTACCCCATATCTCTGATTTGTACCCCAGTTCTTGTATGAATAAAAAAATAAATAAATCTTTTTTAAAATCTGCTAAATTTTATTAGCTATAATTTTCTAGTAGGGGAAGGTGGGTGTGAGAGGATTCACCAGAGACAGAGTGGAGAACAGAACAGAAGGATAGACTGAAATACACTGCTAATGGGGCAGTGGGCGAGACTGGAGAGATTTGTTGTGCCATGTGGGTCACCTCCCTGGTTGGGGATGGAAATCGTGCTACAGTGGCCACTGCAGTGACTGAAGATAGCTTCATAGTTCTGGGACTTAGTCCCCTGTGCCACCAGGGAGGTCCCCTAGAATTTTAAGTTTCATTTTTACTGCATTTTAGGATTTAGTATATATGCAAATGATAGGTTTTATGATCTTAAATTTTTTATGATATCTAAAATATATGTCAATTTAAAGTCAAATAGAAATTTAGACTTCTGGCTATGATCAAAAAACTTGTACAAGTCAGTATTTCAACCAAAAATAATACTGGAAAATAAATTTTTAAAATACTTCTATATTTGAAGGCACTAGGATTGAAACAGGTAGAAATTAAGGCCCACAATATCAGATAGAAAGAAATTGCAGAGAGGTGGCCCACATTTTAAGAGGTTATTTTTATAAAATACTTCCTGATATTCTCAAATATTTAATGAAGTAAAGAGAGCCTAGCAGAGAGTAGCTGCAAAGAGGTAAGAAAGAAGCAGAGTTTTTAACAGTTCTCATAGAGACAAATATTGCCATTAAGAACTGTCACAGGCATGAGGATGCGAGGAAACATAATCCCTGGAGAAGGCACATAGGGAAATGACCCTTTACCTCAGAAGTTTTGCATTTAAGGCATTAATAAACTGTAAGACAATGTAAGACCAAAGAGTAAGAAACAAAAGAACTCTCTGTAGTCACATGGTGCTGGGAAATAAAATGACTTTCAGGTCTAACTAATAATTTGTTTATTAAATTCCTCAGGCTATCAGTTTAATCCATGAAGGGAAACACACTTGGATGGAAGTAAACAAGAGAGAACAAATCTTATAAAACAATTCAGGCAAAAGATAACTGAGTTCTTAAGTGAATTAATGTGATTGGCCCCTACCAAAGCTGCTTATCAGGAAACAGTATGAACTCTCTTTTGAGAAAGAGAGTTCCTAGAAATAGATGCACAAATGAGCTATATACATTAGTGTTATTAGTTAGGACTTGTAAAAAAAAAAAATGTGATCAAGAAAATTGAAAGGTAATAGTGAGTAAGTAATAAAAGAGACTTTCAAAACAGGTATCTATAGAATTACTAAAATGAACCAAATGGAAGTTCTGGATGTGAAAATGTAATGCCTGGAACTAAGATTTCAATAGATAAGTTATAAAGGTCTAACCAGCAGAGAAACTACTTAGTGACCTGAAAAATCATTAGTAGTCAGATTTATGCACAGATAAAGCAATAGAAAAAAATGTTAATGTGATATTGGCATAGAAAAATATTAACAAATACATAATTTAAACATCATGGAGTATGAATTTGAGGAGAAATAAATGAAAAAGGTAGGAGCAGGTGTGAATGTTATTACTATTGATTTTATTGTTAATGTCTCAATGAAGAAAGTTGTACTGAAGAAATCTTTTTTTTTAATTTGAAATCTCCTCTGTTTTTTTTTTATTTATTTAATTATATTTGACATTATTTGTAGTCCCCAGGGTCTTCCCACCACCATTTCACCCATGCACCATCACCTCAGTCCCTTGTGCTCAAGAAAATGTGGTACATTACCATGTAGCAATATAGTATTCCATGGAATATTATTCAGCAATCAAAAATGATAAACTAGAATCATTTATAGAAATGCGATGGAGCTAGAAGGAATTATACTCAGTGAAAAAAGTCAGAAGGCCAGAGAAAAATATTAGATGGCTTCACTTTAGGAGGAATGTGAAGGGAAATCAATATAAAAAAATAATAATAAGAGAGAGCTCTAGGAAATGAGCAATAACAGCCAAAAACAAACAAGCAAACAGACAAACCAAAAACAGAACATGAACAAATATTACACAGATACCAGTTAGAGAAATGAAGAAAATGAAGAAATGAAGAAAATGAATTCCACTAAGAAATGTAATTTGAGAGATAAAGCAAAACTTTACTATTACTGAAATGAAATATTTTTCAAATTGCATTGAAAATCCATAAACCATAATTATCCCTGAATAGTGTAGATAATCACCTTGCATCTCCTCTAACATAGAGTAGATCCTTGTTTGTATTCTTATAATTTGAAAAGACTGTGCAGTGGAATGATGTTTTATAATAAAAAGTAACTCAATCAACACAAATTTGTGAGACAGCAAAGATCATTATAAAAACTCAATATTATTTTAGTCTTACAAATCATACAATGACTTTTTTGTCATAGTAAATTTCTTAATTCCTTTGTAAGTGTTATATGTACCTAAATTTACCACATCAATTTTTGAAGACCTCTTAGTCACTTGTTTGATACAATCTTCTTAGGACCTGGAATTCCAAAACTGTTCTCTGAGTTTGTGATTCTGAAAAAATTTTGCTATAGTTTTGAAGAATAATATGTGCCTTATGAGCTTAAAATATATTGATGCATTTACATTATAAACACAACTAATATGATCCTTTGCAAATTCTGAATAACTGCAGGATATGGGTGGCTAAACTTGAACCTAAGTAGGAACAGCAAATCCTGGGTAAAAAATGATAGATAAATGCCAAGTTTTTGACATTACTTTATGGAATATAGTCACCAACAAAACATGTTATAAAAATGCAATATAGCAGCTACTTTTTGGAATATTCATAATGCTCATTACCATACAAAGGCAAGAAAGGTGTTATAACGTATTTGAAATCTCTTTGCTTTTGTTTAACACAGTGTTTTGCTATTTAAATATCCTCCAGAATTCTTTTTATCATGAAAGACCTGTTAATAGTCTTTGAAATTAACTTTCAGTAGAACAGTTTAATAAAGCACTAAGTCTAGAACTTCAGCTGCCCTTGAAGCTTCCAATGACTATGAAGGGTGTTTTCATACCAGGTCTATCTAATTTAACAAACATTGGAAAACCAAAGTGTCTATTAGACAAATTTAAGACATTGGAATTACAGCACTTTTATATATTATTTATTTAGGTTTTTTCTAAAAAAATATTAAATGGACTGTGGTTAATGAGTGCTAAGGGAAAAGCAAAACTGGCCTCTGTGCTAATGGTATTTGCCTCATATTTTCCTTTAGTTTCAGCTCAAATTATGTAATAGAACAAAATGGGGTGAAGGAAATGTACACAGAATACTATGTTTCTTCTGACTTTGAAATCAGACATGCCTGTCCATTTGAACTTTGTAAATATTTTGATAAATGAAAATCTTCATGTTTTCTGGGGGGAAATTAGCACAAGATATACTTACAGTATGAGTTACTTGATCATTGAGCATTTTATGTTTAGAAATTACTTTCCAAGAAGTATGAATAAAGTAGTGTTTTTGCAAAATATCTCTAAGCATATATGCAAATAGTAAACATGAATAAAAGGAGATTAATAAAAGATAGTAAAATGAAAAGGAAAATTACAGCTGAAAAGTTATTGTTCTGCTATCTTTAAATTGACTTCCTTTTACTAGTTGCAGTGTTCATTTGTGTACACTTTAATTTTTATATTTTAGGATTCATTATATGACTTCCTTTAAAATAGTCCTGTACTATATAACAGAGTAAACTACATGGTTCATCTGAAAGAAGGGAAACAATACTCCTTTAACATTTTTCACTAAATTTTTCAGTATGTGAACAATGTCACTATTTCTAAACTTTATATTGGGGTATATAGTTAATCAACAAAAACTTAGACAGGAACTTTGAGATTTTTATAGGAAAACTGCTTTGCATATTTATGTTTATTCACAAGTTTTCAAGTAGTAATATTAATAACAAAAATAATAATAATAATAAACAAGGCAGTTTGTATCAGTAACATTTGTGAAACTTGACAGCACCAAGGAAGCCTCCAGAAGTTATTAAATAATTTTTATGGAGAATAGCATTTGTTTTTCTCAAAATGGATTCCATGGAACCCTATATTTATAAGCTACACTGCCAGGGAAAGAGACTTTTAAGATCAAAAAAGAATTAGGAAACCTGTACATGCTCTTGCTTGAGGTAGAACTTTCAAGAAAATTTATAATAGCAATAGATATTCTGATAATCCTTCAGTATAAAACAACAAATTAACATTTCCCAATTTATTTAACCAAAGACTCTTCTATTATGATACCTTAGTAAACTGTTAAAAAGACTCAAAAAAAAATCATTTCTACCACTGTATAATAGACATTTCTACCAAGTGATTGTGTTCATGGTTTATATAATCAAAGAACTGAAAAGGCAAAATCAATCTTTCCTATAATAAGCAGGTTTAAAGATGAGGCACCCAGCTAGTAATTCTCAGAAATGGCATAGCACTTCTTTTTGTGAAATCACAGACATGTAGCTGTAATTTTTGATATTCAATCTGCTGCAAATCCCCAAAGACCCAGAGAATAAGAGCTAGTTTGGATTTTATTCTTCAGAGGATCTTTGACTGAAAGAGAATGCAGTGGGGCATTTGTTCCCATTAGAATTCGAAATAATACCACAATTGGTCCAAATGCTAATTACATTTGAAAATTCGCTAATTTGTACTTGAGCACTATTAATTTTGAATTTGCTTAAATGGAGAATGTTTTATCAGTAGTAGAAAGTGCAATACTAAACCCAAATGTGTAGAAGAAGCTCACTCACACAGTGTGAGCAAACAACCGCCTGCAGGCTAGATTGCCGCACTGACTGTTTTGTAAATGAAACTTTATTAGAGAAGTCACAACTTTGTGCACATATTGTCTCTGGCTGGTTTTGTACTATAATGACAGTGTTAAGCAGTTGTGAAGGAGGCCATATAATGTGCAAAGCCAAATATATTTACCCTCTGACCCCTTATAGAGAAAGTTTGCTGACCTCTACTTTGTGAAGAGTGTTGTGTGTATTGATAAGAGCAGTGAATGAGGGTAAGTGGATGAAAAGTAATCCGTGGACGGAAAAGAGGAAGCTATTTCAGACAAGGACGTCTCTGTGCAGAAATTGACATTTTAACCTAGAAAGACCTGAGAAAATGAGGAAGCCAGCCTGTGAAAATCTGGGGAAGAGTTTTCTTGGTAGAAGCACTCTGGCATGTTTGAAAAGCAGCTGGGAATCCAGAGTGAGCATCTTGGGATGAGAAAGGCATGAATGGTTGGAGATGGGGTCTTATGTACAGGCCAGATACAACTTTTTTTAAAAATGTATTTATTTATGCATACAAGAACTGGGGTACAGGCCAGAGGTGCGGGGTGGGGAGGTGAGAGAATTCACCAGAGACAGGGTGGGGAACAGAACAGTCAGAACCACTGAAATACACTGCTGAGGGGAGCAGCAGGCAAGGCAGGAGAGGTCTACTCTGCCATGTGGGTCACCTCCCTGGCCAGGGATCAAACTTGTGCTGCAGTGACTGTGGATGCTTCACAGCGCAGTGCTTAACCCCTTGCACCACCAGGGAGGCCCCATATCACAACTACTTAGCCAAAGTAAATTTGAATTTTGGTGAGTAGAAACCTTTGAATGGCTCTGAGTCAAGAAAGTAATATGAACTGACTTGTTTTAAGACAATCATTCTGACTCCTTTTGTTGGAAACTTGCTCCGAGAGATGACAAAGAATGAAGTAGAAAAACTCCAACTTTAAAAAAACAAATCAACAGAAAAACTATGATGTTTATTCTACCATCAGATTACAAAGATTCTATTGATGAAATACCTGTCACCAGCAAAGGTCATACATTAAAAACCATTTCTCTCAGCCCTTTATATCTGAAAACATAAGTGTTAGAGTCCACAAAGATATTGAAGTAGGTTTAAGCATCAGTCTTCTGTTTAATGAAAACTTTCCTGATCCTTCTGCTATGGAACCAGAATTGAGAACCACTGCTTTAAAGAAAGAGACTGAGGGTGAAACACAGGTTGATTTTATATGATAGTTGGTTGTATGGTGTTGGAAAAGAAAGTAGATGAAAATGCAACATAATTTATTCAGCAATTCACTCTTTTTGGAACATTGTATGAATCTCAAATTTTTTCAGTGTCCTGGAAAATTTTAAGATCAAATAGGGGACCCATTTAATTGAAGCAGGTATAAATAACTCTGCTTAGGAGCTGTATCTGTATCAAATTGCAGGCAACCTCCTGATTCTGTTATTTGAATTAATTTGTACTACATTTATGACCTGTTGGTGTTTGCCAGCAGGAAATTTCATAGGTTACATTTTAAACACAGTAATCTGCAACCAGACCATCTCTGAAACGACAGGCTTAGAGGCCCCTGCAGATCTGCCTACACAGTGGTCCCAGGAGCTGGTTACCAGAGTAATACAATATTATTTGCTATACATAAGCATGTGAACTTTCTAAGCCTTAGGCATAGCCAGTACATGAGGTCATGTGTGTTGATATGATTTGTTGAAAGAAATATACATAAAATTAATCATGAGGAAGGAAACCTTATTACTTAATGTGAAAATGATTCATTTGACTTAGATCCTATGTAAGATATAATTCTATGTTTTGACTGTAGGAAAATGAAAGACATATTTTGACATTCAAAAGATGTGCAACTGACTAAAATATTCACCAGCATATCTTGGATTAGAAAAAAATCTATGTGCACTTAAAAGAAAACCAGAAGCCTGTCTATTGACATCAGACAGCCGGCCTTAAAATAAGTTATTGCTCATTTATCCTCTTCCCGGTTCTTGCTTCACCTTGATGTTTTCATTTAGGGGCAAGCTGAGTTTGTATACTAGTGTTCACTTCTCAACTTGTCAACTTAAGAAACAGAAGGAATGGGGCATAGATGAGAGGAAGAGAGAAAAAAGAATTGGGTGGCATGTACATTTTGAAAACAAAGTAGATGTTCAGTAGCTTTTGGGAATTCTTTGAAAGGTGACTGAAAGCTATTTTAATGTTTTAGGGCATGTGCCTCAGAATGATCATCTCAAAAACTATGTTGAGAAATTAAAATGTACTCTCAAAATTTCTAATTTAATATATGTTTTTAAAAATTCAAAATTTTACCAAATATGTACCACAGCTTCCCGATCCACTCATCTGTTTTTGGGCATTTAGGTTGTTTCCATGTCTTCCCTATTGTAAAGAGTGCTGCTATAAACATAGGGG